>JAHDVE020002006.1:0-397748 GCA_022606495.2 Halesus radiatus | reverse complement strand
GGATCGGGTAAAACTTTTTTTATATCACCGTTAGCCCCCAAATAATTGTTAAAGGTGCCTCTTACTATATTTATAGGTGATATTTACTATATTTTTTGATGAAAAAAAAAGATCATTAGGTTTAGGTGAGTATTTTGACCTCAAATCCAAAATTTTTATAAAAAAGTTTTATATAAAGCAGGCCGCGCAGCCGATCCTCTTAATACGTTAGTATCTTTCTAATATGCGGCGTGCATTGCTCTATGACCAAAGGTTGTGTATTAATTGTGCATTTAATATTTTAAAATTGATGTTTTATGATCATCTTTCGCTGGTTTTTAAGACCAACTGAATAAATGAGCGTAAATATTTTTCGATAATTTTTTCTTATGGTTCATTATTCTTAGTTAAGGCCCAGCTTTTTAGCCTTTATGGACTGCACGCCACTGGTGCCTAAGTATATATGCAACCTCGGGGTTAGGGGTTTCTTGAACAAATAATTGGGATCCCGATCAAAAACATCAATGATAGTGGATGGTTCCGATACGATCTCGAAACAATAAAATATGGCGTATCTATCTATATGTAAATGTTACTGAAATCGTCGTATCGAAAAAGACGGTATGAAACTTATTACTACCAATTACCGATGAGATGGATAAATAATAAACGTAAAATGTTTGGAGAAATGAGTAGTACTTTAGCGTCTTATTTGGTCGGATAAAATCATATAGGTAACGTAGTTTCATGTCGAACAGAATTCGTTGAAAGAGACTACCACCTTAAAAGACTTTTTAGATACCTACTTTGCTCTACCTTTTTGATAGTACGTAACTCAAAAGGTTTTCAAATATCAACACAGATGCATGAAATACTCGTACAGCTGTCATACGACAATTTTTAACGAAGTGTCACCTTAAAAAGTTGGATGTCTTCAGAACGTTGAATTGGTGAGACGAGACTTATTTTTAATTTTTTTTTTTTTACTTATTTAGGATAACCCTCATTACACTTATTAAATAGGTACCGTGCTTATAAATAATCACTGAGGTAGGTACCACCCTCTCTCCCTCTTGAACATATCAAAAAAAATATCCGGCATTTGACTTTTAACACTTTTGAACTAACAGATTTGAACTAAAATTTAAAAAAAGGTTTTTTTATATGTATATGGAGAACTGCAGAGTAGTTATAAGAATGCAATTCTCTACTTGTACAAAAACATTCATAGGTGAACATTAATTTCCCACCTTTGCAATTCAATCAAAACCGTTAAAATATACCTCCCTCAAATCTTTTCCCTTCTAAATTTCAATTTGTGCAAACCGTTCCAGAGACTGACTGATAAAAACTAACGACCCTCCATATTGGACTACCTCTGGTATATATTATGAACCTACAATGAATGGGCCACTTACATGGAGATTTGATTCCGGTAAGGTAAGAATTTTTAATGCATTAGAAATTTTTTTTCGTATTTTCGAAGAAGTGATAAGTTTTTTAATTTACCTTATTTTTAATACCCGCGAAATTGATGTATTCTTAACAAATCAGAAGAGTGATCTTTATTGAAGTTTGAACACTTATTTAAACTTTTTATAAAAACCTGAACTACAACTGAGAGTGAAATAAAATAGAGTTATTTTTTTTATTCTATGTATAAATTTATAACTATCGCAGGGTTCAGGTATCAATTTCACTGTCATTGCTAACATGACGAACGTGCAATCTGTATTAAACAAAAGGCCTACCCAATGTATTTATATTAAAAAAAACATTTAGTGTGGAGGTTTCTATAAATAAAGATTAAGATAAGACCACAAAAACAGAGCTTTTTGCATATGTACTGACGTAACGAGCTGAAAACAATATTTTTCATAACCCAATTAAAATTGCATGCAAGCGGCTCATCGGTAGGTAGGTACCTTTGGAATATTAGTATGGACCTACGGTGTATTGCTACATTAGTATGAAGCTACGGTGTATGGGTACCTTTGTAGTGATACTTAGTATAAATAGTGGAGGGCAATACTAATTCAATACAACGGGCACAATAAAGAACGGCGGCGGAACCGGATATCTGGATATTGGATCGCGGCGCGGTTGGCCGTCTCCGGATCACGTGGGCAGGGTAGATATTGCGAGGATGTCATTGGTCAACACATGTCCTCGATGCACGGAGAGAAGGGGGCAACTCACGAGGACTCACTAGGAGATGTTATATACTGGACACTTCGTACCTACCTAAATCAAAAGTTCACATAATATTATTTAAAACCCTTAAAAGATGTTATTACATTTATTAACTATTTTTTTCAATGATTTCTTACCTTAAAATAAATCGATAACATCATCATAGTGTCGTGTATCTTATTCGAGTGCATTGGTTCTTTAGATATTGGGGTTACAAGTGCAAAAAATATTTCTTTCATTCGT
Organism: Halesus radiatus; assembly: GCA_022606495.2. NCBI lineage: Eukaryota > Metazoa > Arthropoda > Insecta > Trichoptera > Limnephilidae > Halesus > Halesus radiatus. The sequence goes on along the minus strand of JAHDVE020002006.1, from coordinate 395,333 downwards.
TACTTCCACTTTCGTCCGCCTGCACAGTAATTTTTTTGTAATATCCTTTGGATACGTAGGTAGTTATTTGTTAAGTTTAAGTCATACGGAGCGATTTCGTCGCTACAACGTTGCCGCTGTAAGTGATCGTCACTTTGTGTAATCCTCTAGTAAACAGTCACCCGGAGCTAAATTCGAAGGTAGTAGCGAGTCCTCCGAGTGTCCTACATGTCGAAAAATACATGAAACAAACCAAAAGCGTTCGACAACTAGCGACTAGAGAATGTAGAGATGTTAGATTAGGCGATACTGTTGTTATTTTTACTGATGTTACATTAGGCGATTGCACCGCATAGCGGCGGAGGGGTCACGTGACCGGTAACTACGTCACATGAACGTCAAAATCTCTCGTTTATCGCGATCAAAATTGAACATGTTCTAATCGAATCGCCGCTATGTTTAAAAGCTGCTAATTGAGTTTTTGTCACGCGAAGCGATTACATCGCTACTATTTATAAAGCAGCTACGAAATTGTTCCGTGTTATCATCGCTACTATTTATAAAGCAGCTACGAAATTGTTCCGTGTTATCAAGTCTTTAGTGTTTGCTAAGATTTATAAGCTATTACTATTACAAATTCGATTGGTAGGTAGGTACTACGGTTACTATATCAGAATTATTAGATTACTAGCAGATTAACACACGCTGCCGCGGGTTTTTGCTGCATTGTTGATATTGCAGTCCTCCGCCCTGATAAAAAAAGAACAGTTTTGAACACACGTAAAAAGGACACAGTATGTTCATCGTGGTATGAATTGAATTACAGACTCTTTTGCGTATGAGGGGAAATTACCATTTCTACTATTCGCGTCTACGCGGCGATTAACATAGGACTCTTGGACATTAATACTGTAAGATAGGTAAATACTTAAATGCATAATCCTTAATATAATATTTTACAAAAAAAAAACCATTTAAACCATTTTTTGTCGACCCTTTTTTTACGTATTTGAATTTTGTGGATCACATCTAGGTATATGGCGTATTGTTCGATTTTTAAAAATGAAATTGGTATATGTGCTGAAAATGCTGAAAAACTGTGCCTACTCTAAGAAAAACGATTCAAATAAAGAAATTACACGATACTTGAAATGTACGACAAATTTTTGATCTAAATATACTTTTCCGTGAATTTAGTAAGGAACTTGTACGCCCATTTAGTCAGTTGGCCTCAACAATCAGTAGAAGAAAAAAAATGAACTATTTTCATATATTCAATGAAAAACTGCACACAACCTACCTTTGATCATTGAGCAATGTACGCCACTGATGCAAGCTCCATAAGTAGATACCATATTAATGTATTTTAGAAAGACGTTATGAACGAGTTTCGGATGGAGGAGATTTTCTGCTTTATATTTAAAAGATTGGTAGCTACATATCTTGAATCTTAAATGTGTTAATTGTGTTGTGTTTTAAAAATCTTTTTTTTCTATTCCTTTCTTGGGGTTCACCATAATTTGTGCAATTTTAAAATTCAGATAATAATTTTAATGTCTCAATCATTGCCGACTACCTAAATTGATCTCAATTTTCCTTACAATTTAGTAAGCCGCCGTTAAAAAAAAACATTAATCCGACAACCGATTAGGTAGGTAACTACCCACAACCAATTTTATTCTAATCGTTGGGGTACTTTACGATGTTTCATATCTAGGTATATTCAGTATTTATAGAACACAACAGAAGAAAAAAAAATTTCGAAAAATCGGTATACAAAGTAGTATATACGAGTATATATATAGTTCGGTTTCAATAGTAATACAATTATTTCATTATTATTATTTTTCATATTACATTCTGATTATTTATTTTTACCTATTTTTAGTTGAATTCAAAATGTGATTTGTCCGTTATAATAGAAATTATCCAGTGTAAACACAAACAAATAATAGAAAATCATTTCTCTCAAATAATTTTTAAACAGTTATAATTTAAAATTTATTTTATTATTTATTAATTATTTCAATTAGTTTTTCTTGTAAAGCTCCTTTGTTATATAATAAACTTAGTGACAACATTAAAACTATAGATACGCTAAGTATATTTTAAAAAATGGTCAAAAAGTCTATGTTAGCTGAGAGTGGTGATTTCACTTTATCCATGTTATCCATTATGTTGTAATGAATATTGAAACCTTATGTATGCTCGATATTATCGTTATTATTTACTTATTATTACTTACTTATTACTATAATTTTTTTTTACGTACCTATTATTATTTACTTGTTACTATTTACATGATTTTATTTACTTACTATTATTTACCTATTTTTATTATTATGTACTTATTACTATTTACTTATTAATATTTACATAATATTATATGTGTATTCTTATACTCGTATGCTTATCACTATTTACTGATCATTATTTAATTATTATTATTTATTTATTATTATTTACTTATTAACTCTTACCTCTCCTATGTCGGGTGCCAGCCGACATCACTATTTGTACGCTACAACTCAGTTGTCGGCTGGTGGCCGACAAGATAAGACGTGTCCGCACGATGTATTTTCGCGCGCAAAACTTGACACGTAACGTTGTTTCTTGTGATTATTCGATAAAAAATACTTAAATTCACGTTTTAATGAGATTTAGACTGTTTTCCGTTTTTCTTTTACTATAAAATAATCGTTTTGTAAATGCCTATTAATAAATTAATATTTTGACATTATTTAAAGTCGAGTTGGCTGACAACAAATATTGAAAAATAATAGACTGGTAAGGGTTAATATTTACTTATTTTTATTCATGTATTATTATTTACTTATTACTATTTCCTGATTATGGACACAGGACTGTCCTACTGAGATGAGTGGATAATGTTTTTTGTTTGTTTGTTTATTTGTTTGTTTTTTTTTTTTTTGTAATTTAAGAATAAGTAAATATGTTACTGCATTATTTACTTATTACTATTTGCATAATTTTATTTATTTATTATTATTTATCGTTTCACTAAAATTGTACAGCCGCTCATCTCAACACAGCGAGATGATTGGCTAACGTTTACGTTTTGTTTTTAAATTTAAGAATAAATTAATAAATAAAATAAATAAATGCAAATTATTGCTTTCTATGTTTTTCAACCTGTCAAAATTATAAATAATGTCAAGCGCCTAACTCGGCCTTCTTTATCACCAAAATCCTCAGTAAAACAACAGCCTTTTAACAACTTACTGTTACTATACTTATTCGTCATAAATGTAATATCAGTGTTGAACATTTGCATTTTTTATTTAACAAGTTAACAATACCCATCCGTGTCGAGAGCTTCCCGTACGAAATCAATCCATCGATAACTTGCTGAATGGTGCGGTAGTGAGGAATAGGGGAACGGTATTTCGCTCACCATGCCACAATGCACGGTCGTAAGCAGTGGTCTGCCGGCAGTAATTAACGTGTCGTGCATTTTATGCGCGGCTGATGATCTTTATCGTTTTCAGTAATTATACACAATATTTTACTTATTTGTATATGTAGGTACATTATGTCCCGTTAAGTGTAATAAATTTTAGCTATTCATTTACACCCAACCTAAAAATTTCTAATTTCTAAATGTGCACTCTGTACACTGTATCGGGGCTCGAGGGATTTTCTAGCACCGTAAGGGAAATGTTTTAAAAATACAGAAATTGTCTGAACAATTTTTATTTTTTCAAGGAATTTTGTAAGGAACTTGTAAGCTCATTTATTCAGTTGATCATAACACTCAATGGAAGGTGCTAATTAAATGGCAAATTTCAAATTTACAAGGCACACTTAAAAAACTGTTTTTTTTAAACATTTAATATATTTTTCGTTCAATTTATATAATAACACATTACAAGGCTATATATTAAGACAATTGAAAGTATTTTCAAACTCCTTCTAACTAGGGGTTCCTGTGGTGAGGCGGACCAAGGTTTTATTTAAAGAGATTGTTTTAAGATCCTACAATTTTTTTTCTTTTCAAAATGACGGATAACTCCTCTTCTTTGAGCCAGGTTTTTGAAATCATTTGCGCTTATCGTTTTTTTTTTTATTGCTGGCGAAGGTGAATAATAGAGCTTAGTGGAGAGACATTTGTAGTTTATTTTTTTATCCAAAGCTACATTAAATTTGGATATATTCATAATGTCATTCTGGTTAGCTCATGTGTTGTGAAAATTGGGTTTCATTGTTTTCTGTTGTTTTATTGAAATATTTGATTAAAAAATTCTTAGCATAGTATTTAGGATGTTAGGGACCGCAAAACACTTGAAAATTTATTTTGTTAAATTATACCCTAACTTGCAAAACTACACACATCCTGCCTCTGGATATAGAGCAATTCACGCCACTGCTCATTAGAGCTTGTTAATATATCCCGTAGTACTTAGTAGTACAATATGGTTTCTCATGCTTAGTACCCGATATTCATTTCACTTGTACCCATTTTACATTATGTGTAGTATTTTTATTATTTTTCCACCGCCTGTATCCTGAATCCTGTACCCGAAAAAAATCCCTTTTCCTGGCGTGGCCATTAAGAATGGCGATGCCGTGATATTGAACACCCCAGCCAATATTCGGCGACCATAACTCAGCTAAAATTGGAAAATCCGAAGACACAGCCGGCCACAGAAGCGGATTCATTTGGCCGGCCCGGTGGACAATAACTACAATAGGTTACTGCGGTATCGCTGTATGGTGTAGAAGTAGATTCGACCCGCTACTGTACATCTGTACAACTCTACATACTAGTATATGCATGGCTGTGATAACCTCCCCCACGAAGGGGATGTTTCTGGAATTGATGATATAGTATGAGATATGAGTCGTTTGGTCTAACTCAGCATGCCGTGTAGGTTGTTACTTTTGATCAGGGATATCTAATGAATGTTCATGAATTTTGCAAAATTTAAATTCATTTGATAAATTTTTTTTTCCACAAAATAGCTTATGTGGGCTACGTGTATACCTAAATTCTGAGTTACAGCCTAGACTTGAGTTTAGACACGTCGAAAGCCTAGTATCCGTTGTGCCTTGTTTAGGTTATTTATAAATGATTACAGAATGATAATAACAATTGCTAAAGATTTTTATTATCTCAGAGTAATTAATTATTAACCCCAATATGAAGTTTTTTTTAAATAAAAAACCTTTATAACGTTCTTCCAATTGTTTATTTCAGACTGGACTGGTTTCACCTTACAAATGGCATCTTCAGAGTGGTATAAACAATGAATTTAAACAAAATCTATCATCAAATTATACCAGTCAGAAGATGCCCGTTTTTAGATGAAACCGGTCCGGTCCGAAATATCCAAGAGGGAAAAGGTTTTTTAATTTAAAAAAAAAAGTATTCAAATTGTATTCCACCCTGAATTTTAAAAATTAGAAATAATTATTCATACATTTATTTTATAACCTGAGCGGGAAAAGCTCGCTAAAAGTGTTAATTCTCAGATAGGTACCTACCTAAAACTATCATATCTACCTTGGTAGATGGATACAGGCATGAATAAAGGTCTATTCACATCTTCCAGCACCGCGCAGTGCAGAACGGTACAGTGCAGAAACGGCACAGACGCGAGTATTCACATTACACCATTCAGCACAGTACAGACGCGAGTACGGCTGTCAACTGAACTGTCAACTGAGCGTCAGCGTCAGCCACAACATGTTTGAGGATTTTATAATCCTATTCGCATATTTATTATTATTTCATAACCTATATTTCTTGGCCAAATCATTCCAAATATTGACGCCAAGTGACGGTGATGCCAATTTGGTGGTGCTAAGGGCGATGAATTCAAACTAACTACGCAGGTGCAGACGTCACCATCGGCCACCAGCACCGTATGTGCTAATAGATAATAAAAGTAACTAATATTGTCGTGCATGCACTGCACTGTTCTGCACTACGCGCTGCTGGTAGATGTGAATAGACAATGCGTGGCTCGCGATCTGCATACGGCTCGAGTACATGAAACGAAAAAATACATTAACTATTTTTTTTTAACAACAGCGGCGGTCAGATACTGCTCGAATGGTAACATTCTTCTTTTTTGCTTGTGGTCCGACGGTCTAGTATCTGTTTTGATTTTTCACATGACGTCATAAATATCGAATCTCAAGTAATGCAAGATACAGTTCATGGAATGTTCCGTTGTTTCGTTTTATAGTTTGTCTCTTTCCTTTTGTATGTCTCAACTATATATATGTTTTTTGTTTTGTTTTAAGTTTTAAATTTTACCCGATGAAGCTTGAGATAAGCGAAGCCGGTTGGTGTTGGTTTAAAAATAAATTGGTGGTTTAAAACAAAGTGTTTGTTTTATTTAATAAATATTCATTTAGTTTCTCCACCCCTGTTAAATAATTAAAAATATTTATTTGTACAATAAGAATTATAAAAACAAAAGAGAAAAAATAGTTGTATCAATTACGAGTTTCGTCTAAATACCTTTGGGGCATATTTTCTTAGAACACAAAAACTGATACCTACCCAAAATTCACCACCCTTTAGGAATGTTTTTGACGACAACTTCGATTATTAAGGATCAGCACCCAAAATAAACATTTTTTAGTCTGCTAACGCAAGAAATACTGTGAATGATTTATAAGTAAATTTCATGCAGGTAATTAGAAATATGTATAAGGTTCCAAAAGACAAATATCCTCCAACTGTAATATTTTAAATTCAATATGAAATACGTACTAGAATTAAAGGTAAAACGTTCAAAATTGCCTTAGCTGATTTTCAAACTGCACCTATTTTCAGATATTATGGTATGTATTTCAAAGAATTTAAATGATTACCGTTTGAAGATTTTTGTCTTTTAAAACCTCATACATTCTAACTACTTGTATGGAATTTACATATAAATCATTTATAGTGTTGCTTGAGTTGGCAAACTACGAAGTGATGTTCAGGGTCTCTTGTGAGAGCTGTCCCTTAGCATAAAATATTTTTTTACCTATCAAGATAGTTAAAATGATTTTCCTCATGACGACCATAGTCTGAAGTGAAATTCGGTTCAATATTTATGTAAAAACTGAGGCGCAAAACCAAGATACCTGTTGTGTTTATTTGTAGCCATATAAAAAGTATGTAGGAATTTGACTTATACCTGTGATCAGAGGTATTTTGTATCTAGGGAAGAGCGGGGTGATAGCGTACACCTAAGGGAAAAATGATAAAAAGCTGAAGAAAAAATATATAAATAAAAACTTTTAATTATAAATCATATTTTCGGATCTTCCCTTTGAGATAAAACAACACACTTTAATAAAAAAAAAATTAATTTACATAATGGAATCAAAAACAATATGCTTTCTTTTCCTTAGGTATTATATTTGCCCTGACGAAGCTTGTTTGATTTCTTTTGACACTGTATGAATAGGTATGTAGGTAAGTCATAATGATGATGTAGAATGTACAAGCACTTGACTATAATAATTCTCAAACCTGATAAACACTCACATACACACACACATACATATGCACTGCACACGTCACCTGGTAATTACTCAATGTACATATCACAAATTCATAAGACATTACATATCATAGGTACCCAGTACGCAATATTTAATATCTGTTAATTGTTGCTCACTGTAAACAATGTAATGTTTTATTTCTATAATAAAACTTAGCGCAAAGTAAAGTAAGAACAGAAATTCTATTTAATAATGTTGCTAATATTACATACTTTTGAATGAAAATAAATAACGGTATGCGATTATATCCCTTTACGAAATGCAGCTCGATGCTGACGTTCTGCATAACCAAATGGGTATGGAGGTATCGGAACTTTTTAGAACGCGATCGTTCAGGATTACCCACTGTTCGCCATCACCCCACTGTCCCCTGCCTAGGTAGGTAGGTACTCACAGGATATAAAAAAATACAAAAAAGAATATAAAGGTTAGCACTGTATTGATATCGCGATATTCGTACCTTCGCGATTTTTTCATGTAAATTGAATGAAACGGGTATTCAATAAATTTTACAGGTCTGTAATTTAGCAGTTCTGGTCGGGTTCGTTGATAATGTATTGGCAAATGTGGAAAAGTTTTAATAAAATCCCCTTTACGATGGAAATATTACAGGTGTTTCAGATTGTCGCATTCGCAATTAATGCGAATAGGTTTAAAAGTTTTCAATTATTTGATAAGGGTTTATTGTTTGTTGCAAAACTTTATGAACTTTGAAAATAAAGTAATGTTTTTTTTTTCTTTTCATTTTGATCGAAGTAGGTGTGTAGAAAAGTGAGAAAAGTGAGTGAAAAGAAAAGTGAGTTAAAAAAAAAACAATTGTTAACATGTTAGGCGTTAAATTATAAAATTTTAGCTTGAGAAGATATGATTTTGCGCGCACAGGACACAATATAAGAAAACACTGCACATTGCATGATATTGCAGTTACTATTGAAATATTATTTGTCATTGATATTATATTTATTAGAAGGTTAGTGGCTAAAGAAGATTTGGTATTTATTTCAAATATTAATGTTTTCTTTCCGCATTGAGGACTAGAATTTAGAACTTTTTTAAATGGCCGAAAAAAAATATTTCCGAGGTTTAACTGAAATTTTTGATGATAATTATTAACATTTTCAAATATTTATAGTTATTTACAATGTCGCGGACCATAAAAACTTTCAAATTTTTCTGTTAATCATATTAGGTAGGTACTAACTGACTAGCTTCACTATGTAAATTGGGTATGCAACTAGTACTGACGTGTGTTCTAACATCGGTTACCTACCACTTATAGCAATAATCATTTTGTGTAGGTAGGTGGGTTGATGGAAAATTAACCAAAATATTGTACATACTTGGTTTATGGCAAGATAATAATTTTAAAAATAATACATAGATACCCATCTATATATATATATAATCAATGTAAGTTTGTAACTTTGTTTGTTTGTCCTCGATGTTCACAAAAATCACGGGACCGGTTTCGCTGAAAATACCAAAATTTGTTTTTATTGATGCCGGGAAGGTTTAGAAAGTAGTTTGAATGAAATTCAATATGTAAAACTGTTGCTATAACGTTTTAAAATTAGTATGAAAAACATTACACCCGTCATGCTTTATTTAGGTTAGCCCATAGATATAACACCCTGGTTAGCCACAGATTGCATATTCAAAAGAAGAAGATTTTTTTGGGTAGAATATTTTCAAAATGGAAAACACAAGTAGGTACCTACTTAAGAACTTTATGATTTAGATATGTTTATGAAAAAATAAACGTTTGGAATGAAATAAAATATTCTAATGAATGTTTCTTTATTTGGAGATAGTTACTATCGCTCTCAAATCAATTATGGCACCCTAATGACAAGCAAGAATTCACAACTTCATAACTTTATTCCAAATCCCGAGCACCACAGGGTACACATAAGCTAGTACCTTATAAAGCTATTGTGAAACTGAAACAAATATAACAAAACCTAAAGTAGGTAAGTAATATCTTTATAGTGTAATGTTGCTTCATTACCTATTATCGATTAAAGTTACTGTTTTTATTTCTTTCTATTTTTTTATTATCTTTATTTTAAATGATGCACATACCTATCTAACATCGTCGTTTTGATTTCTTGATTAGTAAAATCTTTCAAAATTTCACAAATCGAGTTATGAACGCCATCTTATCGGATTTTATTTTATATTTACATATCTAATACTACAAAATCTCATATCCGCGTGATAAATATAAGTTAGCAAAAAAAACGAACCAATTAAAATAAAAAAGGAAAGAATTTGGGAAAAAGGAATATTAAAAAATAAATATTGTCGTTAAAAAAATGTTAGCTAGGCATAGCTGAATCCTCGATTTATTTGCGATTTATCACTTAGGTATATCTTCGAATGAATCTTTAATACGTCAAAAGCAGTTCAAAAGTTTGAGTAGGTAGGTACTACAACTTTCTTATTTTATTAAGAAACTAAAATTTTATTGCATATATTGTACTCATTACATTTTTATTATATTACATAGATACATTTACAAGGCATATTAACATAATATTTTATAATAACTAATAACAATTGAGAGTGTTTAAACAACTGAAAATAATTACAATAAATACAAGTGCTATTATGTCTTATCAGGTTGACGTTAGTTCCCAGCTAGGATTGCCTGTTCTAAGGAACCAAATGCTACAGTTATGCGTGATGTAGTATTTTGTAATTACGTATTGTTTTTCTTTAGTCTATCTGCTAAGTGTGTTATGAATAACATAGGTAGGAATAAATTTAAATGACATTATTTAAAAAAAAAATCAGGCTCCCCTCTACACAAGCCAATTAGCCATTTGGCTATTATATATATATGCTGCTTTAGGATATTATTGTATATTTTATATGTCTTTTGATGTTTTTCCGCATTGCTACTCGGGACAAGCAGATATTTTCTGGTGTGACTTCTTTCAATATATTTGAGATAGATTATTTAAGTTTTTGTGTAAGTACGTGGATAATAAATTTTGTTATGTAGTTTTGATGAACATCCTGGATATTATTTTCTTTGAAAAGCTTATCGCTATAAATTCATAGGGTATTTCAAAAAATTTTAAATTCATGCCAGCTTAAAAAGTAAACCATTTTTTGATTCTTCCGTATTGTTGTCAAAATGCACTTAGGTAATTTATTTATTAAGGGTGTTAGGCGGATAAAGTGTTTCATTTCGCACTTCGTATATTTGATGGTATTAAATATTTTGTATAGGATGTACGAGTAGATGTTGCTGTTATTCAATTGTGTATAACTTTATTGCACATTCCACACAACTACGATCGGATTAAATAATAATTTTTCAAATATCTTCTCTACGATTTTAGTAAGTATTTGAAATGTAAAAAAAACTATTTTAGTAAACATAAAAATAATTTTAAAAAAAAATGAGTTACTTAATAGTAGTGTTAATAACACTGCATGAAATAATTCGTACCTTCCTGGTGACTTTGCTAGGGGTACCTACAAAACAAGCGGGCCAATTTTGAGCATATTCAGAAATATTAAAAAAAAATTATGCTTTATGGTACCTATACTATATACCTATTATCTTAATTGATTCATTTTTTTTAATTTAGCCTAGAAAATGGTAGGTACGCACCTTCTTACCCGCCAAATTAAAAACATAAAAAAAGATAATTTTAATAATATTCACTTTGTTTTACTTTTCTTTCATAAACCGAAATAATGTAAACTTTCGCATTTCAGTGGAAAAGTATTCGTAGCACAGAAATGCATTTATACTTTGAAATCAAATCTTATTTATTGACTTCCAGAAGATCAGCATTTACTCTCGGTCCCCACTGAGTTCATCATAAATGTCATTACTCATTACGGATCTGAAAAACCGCTCTCCGTCCCGCTCCCACTAACCCCGCCCAAGGCAGCACCCGGTTCCGCCCCCCGAGATAAACAAAGACGAAAAAAACCTGTCTCTCTGGTTGCAACTTGTATTAGCGATACATTCCGGAGGGACCGAAACAGGAGCCACTTATCTCTGTCGCACTCGATGGAATTGCGGTAAAGACAGACCGAAGAAACCAAAGTTTGTGAAGTTTCTCAAGCTGTTTGTGGTTTCCCTAGGATTACAGTGATACAAAAAGTATCTTCTGTTTTGTGCAAGTACTGTCAGATCAAATTATTGCCACATTTAAAAAAAAGAGATTTTTTTTGTCATTGAAAAATTCTGTCAGCGTAAATTTTGAATCGTCGTGATATAAAGATGAAAGAACTAATAAACCTTTAAATCCATCATTATTATTATTATTTTGTTAAAGCTTTAAAGTTTTTTAAGCTATTTTTTTCTATTCCTTTTTTAAATTGAAATCTCAGCGTCGAAGATAAAAAAATCGTTAGCCTATAAGTAAAATTGACTAAATTACAACAGGTAAAAAAAAAAAACCGTGCGCCGTTTTGAATTGTGAATAACAAAAAAAAGTTAATTTATTGATATATTTTTTATTATTATTTAAACACCTAAAGGGCTTTAAACATACAGTTAAAAAAATAAAAATAGAAAACATGCGAAAAAGTTAAATTACACTCCAAAAACTTAAGTTAATATATGATAAAGCTGGTATACACAATTATTAAACTATCTATTTACATAATAAATACAACATTATATATTTAGTTCATATTTTTCACTGGACATCCGAATCAGACTTTTTTTTACAAAATAACGTGTAAAAAATTGTAACTTGGTCAGTTTTACTAGCTATCCAACGATGTGTTCCTGTTATTTCAAAATAGGATGTTACTCTGCGTTTCCATTTATAAAGCTTCTGTCGCGGAACATGATTGGTTAAGAGGCCGAATCGGACTCATGGTACAGGGTGTTCCAAAAAATATAATTATGTAAAATTATTTTCTTATTTGGGTTGGCACCCATTACCAACCGATTGATTTAGCAATATAATTACATTTAGGAAAGTTTGCAAAACGTACTTAACACAATTACAACTACTCAACCGGAAATTAATATCTGTACCGGACACGTAACACATTATAAATAATTCCCGTTAGAAATGATTAGGTTTTACTTGCAACACCGTGTTACGGAAGAAAGTATTTTGACCACTTAAGAGGCATGAATTTTTCTTTAATCATAATAATTGGCTGTTTTCAAATTTATCTACTGAACTATCAAGCTGTATTTTGAGCAAGGTTAATATATTACGAGCCAACTACAGGATGATATACCTATATAAATATAGTAGTTCTCACGTTAGGTACCTACTAAGGGACGTTGGAATTTAAGTGATTGAATATTATATAGGGATAATTTTTTTCCAACTTTTTTTCAATTGTGTGTCATTTTCAACCGCTGATCTACGCATGTCATATATGTACCTACCACCCTTTGACATATTAAATCGATTTCATTAACAATATTAAAATTCACCCCGTTTAGACTTAATAAATAACACTAAAGGTTTTAGATTAATTAACATTTATTTATTTATTTACGCCCATCACAGGCTTTTACTTGGACATTTACAAATAATATTGAAAAGGTACGTATGTATTATAATAGATAATATAAAAAATAAGCAACATAATTTGACACTTTTATCAAGAGTTAAATAGTATAGCCTAGCTCTACCTCATAGATTGCCAACCAATTTAATTAATATGAAATATCTTTTTATAATTATTAAAAAAACATGCAGAAACTTTCCTCTTGGCCAAAAATCACCGTCTAATAAGAAATCCCGAAACTTTCCATGTTCCTTTCCAAAGAACCAATTTAACTTATTTTATTATTATTTTTTAACTTTAATGTAAATCAAATTTATTAATGTTATTATTATGTTTTTTGAGTATTTTTAGGTTTTATTGACAGCTATTTCGGCTATTCAATACCATTTTTAAACTTTACCCGTCACAATAATAAAAACTAAAAATACTCGGAGAACTTAATAAAAACATTATTAAATTTGATTTAAATAAAATTTAAAAAAAATTAAATGAGCTTCTACGAATTAAAGACAAAAACAATTAGTAATTAATTCATACAATTTAACTTCTCCCAATGGTCCTAACGCACAACCTATTGTGCGAATATGTCGATCTTATAACATCCATTTTAGTACCAAGATAGTTGACATATTTAGCGATAGCTCCCAGAACTTTTAAAAATTGATCGATTATTTTTATAATCTAGTATTTCTTCCTCTCTATTCACTTCTCTCTTTCAGAAAGTGTTAATTAATGTTTTTTTCACTTGACTTAGACTTTATTTTCTCTTGTAGGTAGGTAGGTAAATAATATAATATATATTGCTATACATCGTTACTAGAGGGTTGGTATTAATTGTTTATGTTTTTTTTAAAATCATTATTATATTAATTCTCTGTTTGTTGTGTACCTACAACATTTAAAAAAATGTATTGAAAAAGATATCTACCACATAAAAAATTATTTGTTTGTAGTTTTTGTAATCAAAAGATACAAAAATCAATTTCTCCAAATAAGTACTTATACATGTAAATTATCTAATTATTTATTATTTACATCTTTTACTAATTACGTTTCATTTTGATGTACATCACTCTGAACCAACATTTTGATTTGACTTTATCTGAGTTTGATAGCAAACATTTAAGTTACCTGGAATCTTCCAAGGATATTTTACCTGGCTGAATTTTATGCTTAGTATCTACTCCAAATAATTAAAAATGGCATTATGATATTGGCAAAGTTTAAAAACATAAATCGTCTTGTTTTCATGAACAATGCACTCACTGTTTCTATATAAAATACGTAAGTATGTCATTTCTGGCGTTGAGTGTTCAATGACAGGTCCGGCTCTAGGCAATAGCGGTGTCTGCTCTGAAGTCCGGAAACCTCCTGCAAAGTTTTCAAGAATAAAAAATAGTTTTTTTAATACGATATATCTATCCTTTTGGTAACTTTATTGATTGATATTGAAAAACGTTTAAATGCATATGATATGAACATGATTTAGAGTTATGTCTTGGAAAATGTGAGTACGTATAAATTGGGCTGGGAGAATAATTTTAAAAAATCGAAGATATGTGAGGGGACCTACTAAAAAAATACATGTATATATGTAACATATATGAATGGTCTTTTTAGTAGGTATCTGTATCTACCCACATAATCGGCACCGTGGGAAGTTTATCAACATACAAACGATAAATGAACCAACCAGCTCACCATTGCCACCTTCCACATAATTGTCCTGGCAAATCTTCGCATTCTCTCCACAACCATCCATTTTACCATACGTTGTGTCACTTTTCTTTTCTTCCGACTCAACATTTGCAGTTTCATAACGCGTTGGTTGGTAATTATTCTCCACAAAATCTTCGATTTTACTTACCTACTTATAGGAATCGATCTAAATGCAAATTTAATATTTTAAATATTTGTAGAAAGATTTAAACTTTGAAAAAAAAAATTCTTTGAAATACTGCAACCTTTTTCTCATTACTTTTTCAAATCATACATTTTCAGGAAGTCCATTATTCCAAGTAATGTTTGGGTAGATGGGTTAAATTAATTTAAATGGATACCTAGAACTCACCTATATGATATATAATAATTATTAAACATTGAAAACAATTTGTAATTCCTGAAAACAATTAGTCCATTGCAATGTCCACTCAATCAAACAAAACATTTCCTTTCATCAAAATAATGCCTTTTCATAAGTTCCCAGTTCGCGCCACGCATTACCGCTCATACAATAAATTCCTTATAATCCGCGTTATTCTCAATCATAGCGGCGCGGCCGCTAGCCGAGTGCAGCAATAACAAAAAAACGCTCATTGAAAACAAAGACGACGGTGGCGGTGTTGTGCGGAGAGGGCGGTTCCCAGGCGGGCCCGCCCCCGCGGGAGGGGGCAGGGCGGGCCCGAGCACGTGGGCCCACGCCCGGAGTTCGGCACAGCTCCGACCGCCACTGGCAGCGGCGCTCGCTACCGCGGTTCGAATCAAGTAGCGAGGAAACCCGACGGTCATATTCGAAGTCGAAAACTCGACGAGTTTGCCGCGCGCACGGGACTTTTCCACGACTTTTCAAATTCGAATTCGGAAAAATTTCCGAAAATATTTCCACCTATGAACGATGACACGATCATCCCTGTGATATATACATATAAAACAAACAAAATTGGTGTCTAAAATTATTCTTTAAAAAAAGTTACGAAAACTTTTTAAATGACTATCAAATTTACCATCAGTTTTATTCGATTTTCGTAATGTCAGTGAAAAGCTAAGGAAGAAATAATCGTGAAGGAATCTACCTAACCGTCGATGTATCGTTGACAAATTAATAGAAGGGTATATTTATAGAAACTTAGAGACAGTGATCGTTGTAAGGAAGAACCGTCTGGAAAAGGAAATATTAGTTGAGACATGTCAGTCGATCAGGACGTTGTAAATGTCGCGTGAGCTAGTGTCACTGAGGCGTGTAAAAGTGTCATCTGAATGCAATGGATACTTAGTTTCGGACATTTCTTAGTATTGATGTGACGTTTAATCGAATGACAATAATTTATTTGCAATCATCGTGGAATTGTTTGTATTTCAAATTTTACTGTGATTTAGTGATTAATTGTGTAAAATAATCTCCAGCTTCAAGCCGTCAAATATAAAAAAAATCAATATATTATGCAAATAAATAACTTGACTTTATAATAACTGGGCGGTCAAAATCAGAAATCTCTAAATAAATCCTTTCTCTATTTGAACATTGTATTTTTTGGGAGGTCTATCTCTCCATTCGGGTGGATTTAGACGGGTGCCTCGCATCAGTCCGTCGGACCAGTGGCGCCCCCTTGATGTTGTTGCAGAACGAGCTGCGTTATTACCGCGAGCTGAGGGGGGCCCGTGGCGTCATGGAGGACGATTGCACGCTCCGGCCGTGCGCCACTGACTTCTCCATAGCGGCCATCATGGCCAGGGACCGCCAGGGCCAGGGGGCCCCGGCCCCGAGGAGGCCCCCGCGAGACGGGCTCACGCCACTGGCGGAGAGCCACTACAGTATTCACGGTGAGTAAATAAATAAATTTAAAACAAAAATAATAAATCTAGTTAGAAAAACAATATGCAACCAGATGTTCTGAATGGTTATTCTTCCTGTCGCTAGATGGGTTTGGTGACTCAATAAGCTTCAAGGAGACCCTTGTAACATGGGCAGGAAGCTTTCACTACCAAAACATCTTTAAAAAAAGGATTCTGCCTTCACAATTTATGCCTTGTCTATCCATTCAAAGATTTTTTTTTTTTAATGTTTTCATATCACGTTTTTACCGCCATAATACAGTTGTCGTTGCATATAATATAATAGGTACTTATAGATACTTGAGGTTTCTGTGGTGAAGGAAGATATTGAAATAATATTTTTTTACCATAATAAGTCAGGAGAAAGGACACATTAGTGATTTATTCAATATTCTGGAGATACGATTAATTACATAAAATATATAATGATTACTGAAAAATTGAGAAAAATATCAAGCCACTAGGTAGGTAACTACCTACATTCATAATACTTAGATTCCGATATTGGGAATAATAATAATCTTCGTACTCTTACGTGTTGGCATTTTTCAACAACTTTAAGTCAATTAACTTTCAAGTCGTTTAATTTGAGAATGTTTCAAAATGTAAGCCCTAATTATATGTGTAATACTTATATAATAAATTATTTTTTATCATTAAAGACAATATTTACAATTTCCAAATCGAGACATGAAATGGAAAAGACACAGAAAAGAAAAAAGATAATGGGTAGACGCCGGAATTAGAACCCAGGACCTCATGATCTATCCGGGACCTGCGCCAACTGAGCTACGGCTACCCCAATCCATCCCGTTATTTTTATCTGTATCATTTTCGACTTCTAAGAACTGTCGATATCATCCCCAATTAATTCTCATATATTCCCATAAATCGAATCCTAATGCTACCGTTATCTTTTTTATTTTCTATGTTTTTCGGTTTCGTGATTCGATTTGGGAGTTAGTTATTAATATTATCTTCAATGATAAAATAATACATATCAAAGCTCTTTACAAGCTTCAATGAGTTATTAAAAAATATATATACATATATACATACATATATAACCAAGACTTACAGAAAAAGTCAACAGATGTCCCATATGAATAAAAATCGGATAGGTATATGGAGAGACACTATCTAACGATTATAAATAAATTCAGGCAGAATCTTGTACTTATAAAAAGGTAGCAACCAAAAAATATATCGGAATTAATTGAGGATAAAATTGACAGTTATATAATAATACCGATAAAATGACAGGATGGATTGGGGTAGTCGTAGCTCAGTTGGCATAGAGCTTAGGTCCCGGAGAGACCATGATGTCGTGGGTTCGAATCCCAGCGGTTATCGTAACATTTTTCTTTTCTGTGTCTTTTCGGTTTATTGTTTCGATTAAGGATTTGTTAATATTATCTTCAATGATAAAAAAATATACCACAATGAAGTTTATAAGATTCAATAAGTTATTACAAATTTAAAAAAAATATTATGTGTTATAATTTATATTTAAATAAAAAACGCATAAAACTAATTTAATCTGTAAACTTACC
This sequence comes from Halesus radiatus, assembly GCA_022606495.2. Lineage (NCBI taxonomy): Eukaryota > Metazoa > Arthropoda > Insecta > Trichoptera > Limnephilidae > Halesus > Halesus radiatus. The sequence continues at coordinate 377,217 of JAHDVE020002006.1, read as the reverse complement.
TATCTGTTTGTTGGGCTTATTGTCCCCTTAGAGGTAAAACTCATTAAGTGTTTATACAAGCTGTAGACACATAATGACTTTTACCTCTATTGGGACGAATTATCTTCGATGATGGAGTAGGAAATCTACTATAGATAGAAAATTCGTCTTTTATTTCAGAGTCCTAATGACGTTTTATCAGAGATAACTTTTATATCACAGAAAATACATTCGTTCACTTAAATAATCAGAATTTTTGACTAAAATCAAGGGTTAGAAGTTTTAACATCCATAAATATTATTTATAGAGTTACAATGTAAGTAGGTATAATGCTTAGATCATAGATATTACAAAATGAGCTACCCATTTTTAATTATTAGAAAGACTATCAATGTTACAAGCATGCGTCACATAACTGTGTTTGATCCACTATGAAACCTATAAAATTACTTTTACGAAAGTTAGGTACCTATTAAATTACAAATTATATTTTATATGATATGAGAATTAGTAAACGTTTCATTTTTTCAAGGTTATTTATTTACGCTCATAATCAGTTGATAAAAGTTAATTCTTCGATTGAATGATGGATGAGAGAATATATTTTTTAACTTATTTTTCATCTGTGCCTAACCTTTAGTTGTAAAGTCTTAGAGCATCATAAAAATGATTTCCATAACCAACCTTTAAATTAAGACCAACCTTTAAATTTTATATTTATATATAGGAAAGTACCTATCTATACACATGAATTCCAAACCAAAAAAATAATATTAAAAATGTAGATGTCCTCAATAAATCATAGATTTCTAAAAATTTCCACAATTTTCTACCTATTTTGATTTATTGAAAATTAACGTAAAAATAGGTGTAGGCACCCATTTAATACCATAAATGCTCGATAACCGTTTCAGTTGTTGTTAAATAAATAATAACATTGAATAGTTTTCCTTATAAAATAAAGTTATATCTCATAAATATTGTACTTTAGATTCAATCTTTAAAAAAAATACAAAATTATGATTATTACTTGCCTAAAAAATGTTTCCTTTATTCATTTGGCCATAAAAAATAACTGTTAAGCACATGTTTGCTACAAATTAATTTTTATAATTGTATTATGCTAAAAATACGATATTTGATACATTCAGACGACTACCCATTTGTCCAGAAAGCCTTAATTATAAATTCTTAAAAAATGGGTTGAATTAATAAAAATATGTTACAATTTACAAATTAGACACAATCTCTAGAAAAAATCTCTTTACCTACACGCACACATAATCACATTTCATTTTCATTTTTATATACCTACACTGATAAAATATACCTACCTTCAGATCATTTTTACGTAGATAGTTAAAATACATAGGTACCTTTCCGAAAACAATCTCCGCGAACCTAAAATAATACCTGGTGTCGTAAGCCACGAAAGCCGCCAGATTTGCACAACCCAAATCCCCAAATCCGCAGTCGCTAGGTGTGTCCCAACTTTCCCAGTGCGGCCAGATTAGTTAAATCAATCTCAATGGGCTAAAATAATTTTATTTATTTGCCGACGAAACAATTAATTTGGGATCAGCGTCGCTTTGTTTCCGATTTAACAGATGGCATCCGAATACCGTGGAACCAATTTATGGAAATCGATTTGGATGAATATATAGACACGCGATTTTGGTACGTATTCATAGCAGATTGAAGGATAAAATTTGAAGGTTTTGGGGTGGAAATTTAATTTGCAGAGTTTTATTTCACACTGTTGTGTTTGTGCTATGTTAAAATTTTTTATTTATTTATTTCTAAGGTGATTGAATGTCAAGGATGATGAGCTTTTCTACAAAAAATATAAGTTAATATTAGTTCAAGCGCCTTTGAGGTGATTATCTCATGAAAACGGCGCTATAGAAATAATCCATTTATTTTAATTTCTTCAAAATATTGATATTCTCTTTTTAGCGTCATTATTAATAAATTTATTTAAAAATTTATATTGTATTCACCACTTTATTAACATACACAAATATGTAAATGTTTCGAAAGCGATACTTTCTTCATCAGGAATATTAGTATTCTACATATAAAGTGGTGAATACAAAGCATATTTTGTTAATTCATATATTAAAATTGGTTTCCTAGGTACTGTGATATTTTTTATACCAATATAAACAAAGATCTCACAAATCTAACATATGTACAATACCTATGCATATTGATATTTATATGGTAAATAATATATTAGGATACCTAGTATTTAGGATGAAATTAATTGTTCTACATTAAGGCGATGCAATGCGAAGTAATGCAAAATACGTGTCTTTGATTTGAAAATTTGATCACATGGAAATATTATAGATGCGTTAATTACATATTGCGGGTAGAACACACCTTGGCCTTCATTTCAATTTAACATTTTTTTAAATATTTATTCTTGTAAGCCTAGAATAAAATGAGGTATAAGGCCCATAAAAAATGCTTTGAAGTGTACTATCTCCTACTTGCGAACCCCTATTCGGATATGGTTTTATTGTACAATGTGGAAAATTAGGTTTTTTTGGTCATGATTGGAAAATATTTTAATATTTGTGCCTAAACTGTACAAAATGAAAAAAAAAGGTTTTTTTTTTTGCATAAATCAAATAGACTAATTCTAAATCACCCAATTAAGGAGTGCCTGTTTCGTTTGAATTTTATGAAATGGATCCCTTTCGTGAATTATAATGATTTTTGTAAGTTTTTCATTCCAAGAAAACCGTCGATTTTATTTATTACATTTTTCTTTGGTATTTTTACCGTACTTTGACATTGTAAGTCCAGAACAAAGCTTAGTGACATGCCATCACCATCCTAAATTTCCTGGTGTACAGCTTGGCAAACAAAAGAATGCGCTCAATGAACCTGGTTTTGGGGTTATTCGGAAAGAAATTACCAATCACCGCTCTGAATCTCCGAATAACTTCGGCAAAGCTGCGCAGTACGCGAAGGGCCAGGCGTATTCTTTAGTCTGTCAAGATCTTCCTTCCTATAATTTATAGATCCATTTCCCAAGGTCTATCAAACATAATAATTAATATCGTAACACCAAATCCTGACGGAAAAAATACATTAGTTTGCTTTTATGCTATGCAGACCTTTAGAAAGGAAGGGCTTTTAATATTTAGAAACTCTTAGATACCCAATAACCTAATAAAAATTATCAAAAACTGAGATGGTATTAAATTAGATAATGAGTAAAAAGAGCCTCGACCATGGCGGTTGACGGCCGCCATGGTCGAGGGGTAAGGCTCTCGACTACGAATCCGAAGGTCGCGGGTTCAAATCCCGGCGTGCGCAAGTAATTTTTATTTAATTAATTTGTGTTGTTTCACAATTAATTAATTTAAAAATGATATATTGTATATTTGCGCACGTTCCAGAGTGGAAGATACTCTCAGTATCGCCCTGGTGAAAGACCACCATTCAGAATTGAAACGTTGCTTGAAATGGTTTTTAGCCGTGTTTGGTGACCAGATCTGAATAGCCAGGTATTTCCCCACCTCCCTCTTCCTCTTCTCCTTCTCCTTCCCCTCAACAATACCTCCAGCCTCACAACATTTCCCAATTGGGAATGCCATAGTCTCACTGGCTCCAGACGGTTGGGAGCAGTTGGGACTCTTGTGCGGTATAATGTAAAAAAAAAAAAAAAAAGGTGGGTAGGAACTGGTGGCAGTAACGTGCAGCCCATAAAGGCTGAATAGCTGTACCTACCACAAACAAACGAACCATACGTAAAAATTAAAGACAAATTTCTGATCAAAGCGTATTTTTTCCATGATTTTGATAAGGATTATAATATTTATACTCTAAGTTATTTTCTGATCGAACATTTAAAATATATGGAAATAAACAAGATAGCTTCGGCTTCTTATCATATCTTTTTACAGTTTAAATGATTATTTTTTTATAGAAAGCAGTCACTTTGTGTTTAGACATATTTAATGAAAATAAAACAATAACTTTGTTTATAACCACGAGATTTATTTAATTTTATTAAGATCGACCGGTTTCGCTTAACACAAGCATCATCAGGGTGCAAAATTAAACTGATCAAAACTACATGGCGTGTGTGTTTATATATACAAAATAGATTTGTATAGCTCACCGTTTGATGTTTCTTTATTAGATACCTATGTACATTTTAACTTAGGATCTTAATATCCTTAGTTGATTTTATCTGCTTAAGATTTTAAGTCTCTTAATAATCGTATGTAATTAATTTTTTCCGAAAACCGTTTTCACACTCGCACGGTCTGAGTAAATTTTCACACCCTTTTTGCTTACCCGGTCTAGTCAGCGGAGTGAGCCAAATCCTTGTCTGAATTTGCACCTGGTTTCGGGTAAGGCTTTTCGAGTCGGTCCAACTATAAATTCTGGACGGACGATGGGACTTACAGCCGAGTCTCGCAAGGACAAGGAGAACTAGGAGGCCACCGCGCTAAAAAGCTTTTTCCGAAATTATTTATTCCATTTTAGATCATCTCTACATGTGATGGAAATGATTTCTCCTTTCTCTATGTCATCTTTGGGGATGCTGTGTTTATTATACTAAAGATTAGGCATCTATCGAATGATGTAACTCCTCTGATATCGCTAACTTGTATTGGGCTCATTTTTTATGTGATGTGAGTGATCGCGATGAAATTTAATTTGAAGAAAGTTTTTATAAGAAGATGCCTCACCTCATTAAATCAACAAAACACATCATATGGTAAAATGGCTATGATACAGAGAGGAATGAAAATATTTCGTGAAGTGAGTATCTAATCGAAATGTACGTATTACGTTTAATACGTAATACTAGAACTTCATTGGATTTACATAAAATATTAGTATCTCGTGATATTCCGAAAAATACGCTTTTCTGACTTGTCATGACTGATTTTTTAATTATTTTTTATAAACAATAATTATTAGCCTGAAACACTCATCCAAATTGAAAAAACCTTCCGAGAAAAGATAAATGTCGCCGACAGGACTCGAACCTGCACCCTTCTGATTGCCGGTCAGATGTTCTACCATTGAGCTACGTCGGCTTATCGCAAACCCGCCAAGTTAATCTGACCGGCAATCAGAAGGGTGCAGGTTCGAGTCTTGTCGGCGACATTTATCTTTTCTCGGAAGGTTTTTTCAATTTGGATGAGTGTTTCAGGCTAATAATTATTGTTTATAAAAATAATTGTTACCCTTTGCGCTATGCACAAAAATCTTGTCTTAAAAACTTTAGTTTTTCAATTAATATATAGATTTTTTTATTGTTGTTTTATAGAATTATTTTAGGAATTTAATTTATTTTATATCCTGTCTTATTTATGTGAAATCTTGTTTTAATATTATGTGGACATCTTCAATTGCTACCCGAATAAGAAATTCATAAAATTACGTTTTTTTGACTTGTCATGAGAGTTTTTTTTGTTTAATATAATTTTGTTATAAATTTCACAACATTTTATTTTTAAATCTGGTCCTATTAAAGGCCAAAAAGTGGAAATTCATAAACGTGTTTTTTTTTGTGTACTATATATGTAGGAACGGTCCATTTCCCAAGAACGAATAAATGAATTAATATATAAATAAACTTATGTTAGTTATCGGTGTTTTACTAAAATTACAAGATAGTTATTATTATACGAGTATTGAAAATACTGTTGAGAATGATTTCAAAACTTACGTGTCTGGTACGAGTGGAGTTTATCTGGGTTGTCCCGGGCTTCAGTCTGCAGGGTGAAGATTGCTCCGATGCTAGCGAACCTCCGATAGGAAAGGCCGCTTGAAGGAAATAAAAATGTCACTATTTCAGATCAACTAAATATACCAATTTACATTTTTCACCCACGGAAGGAACAAGGAAGGACGTTAGGACAATTGATTTCAAAATGAATTTTGTAGGTCTTCGCAGCCTATTACGTGAATGTTATGAGTGGTGTAGAAATACAAACCACCAACAATATGAATTAATTAATTATTTAAAAAATGTCTACCTAAGTTTTCCGATAATTTTCACTTTCCACTCGAGACCATTATAATGTAAGCGAGTTTCCACGTGCTAGAGTGGTAAGCGCGCCCAACATTAGGGGAATATGTAAAAGACTCGTACCTGTATAGGAGGGCTTAACACCTTAGCCCGCCGCACTTAGCGCCGTATCAAATATTCATGCTCCCAAATATCTTCCATATACTTGTACCCAGTACCCACACTCTCAGCGAATTGGATACCTACTACTTGTAGCTAGTGAAAACATCTAGCATCTATATTATATTACTATACGGTACAAATAGAATTGTTCAACATACCTACTTAAGTTAATTATATTAAAGGTAGGTACAGATTATTAATTAAAGTGATTATTTTTTTTCTCCATTATTATATATAGCATATTTAAAAGAGATAACAAGCTTCACTAGGCGGCTTAGCATGAGTTTCAGCATTATTTTTTCTTATTTAATAATTGAAAATAAAAACAGACCATATAACGTCATGTCTTTTTATTTGTATGGTCATAATAATATTTGTAGTTAAAATAGTTTCGCTTACAAAGATATTTCAGATCGAACAAACCATGCGAATTTGCCTCACTTTTATAAAGATTTTGCTACTTCAGACAATCCGATTTCGGCTAAGATGTTAATCATATAGAAGAAACACTTAAAGGTGGTTAAGATTTACGTTTTCTTTTGATTATTTTCTACGTAAATAATAAATAAACTTTAAGAATATTTGATTTTTCGCTCCATCCCACTCATATTAGTAAAAATACAGATAACTAATGCTTAAAATAAGTATGTGCTCCAATGAAATTATAAACAAAATTGATGTTCTCATTTTAGTGACAACTTGGCGCCATGAAGTGAGTACTAACATTTTTGGTCTGTTTCTCAGAGTAAGTCCAAATTACCCAAGGGCCTGCAGTTAGTCGTTTTTACCCCTGGTTAGTGGGTACATTTTGATGTCAATTTTCGTGACATTCAGTGCAAAAAAAACCTTAAAGGCAACGACAAAAGCCTGCCTGCAAATATTGTCACAAAAGCAATTGATTGACATTTTCTGTCAAATTTCCCAACATTTTGCGGGAAAACAAAAGAAAAATATCAAATATTCCGTTTGAAAAATGCAATGGGCGCACGCAATCCTAATTTTTTCACGTGTTTTGCACAGGGGTGCATCTGATTTTCGTTGCTTTTGCAGAAAGTGAAATTAGCATGTGATTCATTTACGAGCAGGTGGATTGAATTGGTGAAAACTGTACCAATTTAATATTATTCTCATAATTTCGATTTTATTCTGCTAGTTTAATATATTGGATATACACGTATAAATAAATTAAAATCAATATCCCAGTGGTTAATGATTGCCTTCTATGAAAAATCGTGTTTTAAATAACGTAGGAAAATATTTCCGTCTGAACAAACCTTGAATACACCCATGTTGATAATCTTCCAAATGTCAGAATCTGATATGGCAGACAGTTTGACACGATATCCAAGATTTTATTATTTTTATTTTGGCCAACTGAACAGTCTTCCATAATATTTATAGTACCCATTATTGAATACCAATCTATTTGGATAGTTGAATGACAACCAATTGAATCAAGGATATGTCTTTCCTGGAATATGAAATAAGGTAGGGGGTGCTTACTCATCAATTTTACCAAAATGAAACTTTAAATGAACAATTCTTTTGTCTTCAATGACGGAGCTACCTATGGCAGTTACTATGAAATAGTGGCGTGCAATCCATAATGGCTGAAAACCTATGCCCAAACTAGGAAATGCGAACCATAAACAACATATTTTTTTAAAATGCTTCTATTTCTAAGAAACAGGCAAGATCTAGTATACTAATTGATTACGATTAATTATATTCTTAAACTTTTTAAATTTCTGTATAACTTCATAAACTGCCCTCAGATGATTTCCACAAACACCCGTGTCCCTGTTAGATCTACTCGATTTCACCATCTTTTGCAATGTGATAATCACAGCACGAACTATTTATATGACTCACCACTAGAGCGTCTTCACCGAATTGCCAATACCTATACAGACCTTTTCAACATATTCAAACCTCTCCGTCCTGCAACAAAGCAATTTTTTTTTATTTATGAATGTATCTTTTTAATTATTTTTATACAATGCGAATTCAAACTGCCAGCAGGAGTTTAGTCCAAAAAATATGTGTAAAACAATAATAAATAAAAATAATCATACAAATGGTTCCGCAATAAGAGAAAAAAAATTGGTACATGTATGTTGTGATCAATGTAGATAAATCGACATAATGTGTTTTTTTATATACGAAAAACAACAGAAAGTAATTTGTAGTGATACAGATTCCAATTACACAATGTCAATTACATTATATAATAAAAAAATATCAAGACAGCTAGTGTCAAACAGGTTGAGAGACACAAAAAAGTAGTACAGTTTTGTTACAGTGAGAATAGACTCTTAATATGATAGTAGAACTTCAATAATTTATAGATATCCTCGGATATCAAAGTAATATATAATCAAGGAGATGTATAATCAAGGAAATATATAATCTAGGTGATATATAATCTAGGAGATATATAATCAAGGTGATATATAATCTAGGAGATATATAATCAAGGTGATATATAATCTAGGAGATATATAATCAAGGTGATATATAATCTAGGAGATATATAATCAAGGTGATATATAATCTAGGAGATATATAATCAAGGAAATATATAATCAGGGAGATATGTAATCGAGGAGATATATAATCAAGGAGATATTATTTAAAAGACAACACAAGAAATAGTAAAATATCTTCAATACAGCATATATCAAAAAGATCCATCATATTTGTTAACATCAATGAATAAGATTACTTTCCAAAAGCCAACACTTTAACATCAGTGAGAATTTCGGCCCAGAGCAATTGTTTTTAAATTCGTATGGCAACTTGCTAAATATAAATGGAATGATGTATTCAAGGGTTCATTGACCATATTTCTTTTGAAAAATTTGATCTACCATTCCTATATTTTTTGAATCGTGTATTTTTTTAAAAATGTATTTTTAAATTTTATTTATTTATGGAGAAAATACAGATACAGAGATTAGTAATATCGAAACAATACAGAAATATTTGGAGAACTCGCCTGTATCCTAACCTATTTCTCACTGATTAATATGATAAAGATAAATAAACAAATAAACATTAAAAATAATATTTAGACAAGTTATGGAATTTAAGATTGTGTTACACAGAAAAAATATTTTGTACATGATCCACCAATGCCTTATACAGAGTGTCAAATATATGTTACACTTTCTTAAAAAAAAATTGTACTATTATTTTTGTAATGTTTAACTAATTATTGTACGACATGCATTATTTTTGTAAAAGCCCTACCTGCGTTCAATAAATATACTCGTTATTAATGGATTTATTTAGTTGGCCACAACATTCAGCGGAGGACGATAATAAAATATCGATTTTCAAACATTTAATGAGTAATTCATGCCCGAACATGAAAAACTACAAACAGTCTGCTCTTGGTCATAGAACAAAGCACACCACTGCTATGTATGTAGGTATCTCACGCTTATATTTATACATGTTTAGGTAGGTACTTCTTAATGGATTCATATAAGTTTTACTGCCATTTTTATTAATTATTGAAAGAGCAGTGTAAATTACATAAACGATGAATTAAAATTTACGGATAGTCTAACATTTTTTGTAATTCTTTAATAGGCTTTTTTTGTAATTCTGAAATGCATGTATCCAAATCACACTGTATTAGATGTTACATAAATAAATTTTTAAAAAAGATCTGTTTCACAGATCGATAATGAAAAAATAAAATAAAAACGTTTTATGATGTTTTGTATTGTTTCTCTAAAATGAACTGTAAAAATCGAATGTGAAAAATTTGAATGTGAGGAACAAAATTTTAAAGACATGGTTAGCAGATTGGTATTACCATATTAATGAAAAAAAAATGTAGTGTCACTTTATTAAATGTCTACATTTTATTGCCAAGTATAGGTTTTCACATAATAATGTAGGTAGGTACTTATTGAGGGGTGACTGTATTTCTCAGTCTGCGGTACGTAGGTATTTAAAGGGAAGATCAAAGGTATATACAACCCATTTTTTATCGTACCTAATTAATTATTTATAATAGATCATCTTACAGAGTTTCATAACCATTTTAACAGTAAACGCACCGTTAAGTTTAACAGTTTTAGTTAAAAGGAGAATGAGTAACGCGTTCTCAATGGTGCCCTGGTACCTACTCATCGGCGTATGAGTAAATTACAGTATGTAATCTTCGTAATACGCCAGTTGATAGAAAATTCCCAAGCCTTTACCACCATGGATTTGTGGCACTTACCATTTTATCGTGATAAAATATAGCTATAAACCAAAACATTAAATAAAGGCTTTAGTATTTCTCACAGAAACTCTGTTAGTTAATTACTGAAATAGTGTCAATTAAAAATAAATGGTTATAGCCGCGAAAGGGATTTTAATTCTGGGATCTGCCGCTCTTCAGGCGTCTGTCCTATTCAATAAGCTATCACGGCAACCTTCAGATTAGCCGTGTTCCTCTGATGGATATGGTGATAGAATCTGTATTTTATCTTCACATGGAATGGGTTGGATATTTGCTTGAAACTGTGCGCATTCAGACAATGTTAGTCACAATCAGTGGGGTGCAATTCGTAAATACTGAAAAGCTGCGTTTAAAAGTTAATTAAAAGTTTTTTTATGTGTCATAAACTTGTGATCAAAATGCATTTATTCAATTACTTTTTTAAGAAACCTATACGCTTATTTAGTCAGTTGGCCACAAATATCAACGGAAAATGATAATAAATCTGTCATTTTCAAATATATGGTCCTATGCAATACAATTCATACCCAAATTTAACACAGCTTCCCTTTGGTCATAGAGCAATGCTCGCCACTGGTCACAAGTCCCTATGTCCCCATTTGTGCATCGTGTACCTATCTACGTATAGCAAAAAGGACTGTGACTGCATCAAATGCAGTATACCAGTGTTAACTTAATAGTGATATCATAAATATTAGAAACAAAGAGAGATATGACCAAATTCCACGGACTATCAAGCGACGGAGACCACGAAAGTTAGGTGTTTAATGTTTATAGGTAGAAACAAATCTGGGGCGCTGCTGTGCGTAGATGAAATTTGCTGTAGTATGAGTGAACGATATAACATAAATATATGCATATATATATATATATGTCTCTAAGTGCGGCACAGGTTCACTATGAATCTCTGGCTGAAGCAAATCGTAACTAAATATGATTGATTTCCTTCTTGCAGATAAGTTCGCTTCCACCACCGCCTCCTCCGTAGCCAGCGGCTCGCCCTCTCCGCCCATTACCGTGACGGGGTCCGAGGAAGGGCGAGAGTCCCCGGCGGACGTGTCCTCCACCTCCGAGGCGGGCGGGTCGCGCGGCGGAGGGCGCCCGGCGGCCTCACCCGCGCCCTCCGTCCCCCGGGACCCCCGCCTGCAGGAGCGCTGCAGTTGTGAGGAGCTGCGCCATGTGCACTGCCACCTGGAGACCAAGGATCTGTGGGACAAGTTCAATGAGCTGGGCACGGAGATGATCATTACCAAGACTGGAAGGTAGGACAGTACACGACATTTTATAATTTAGTTCCCTTTCTTTTCTTTTCAAGGGATGTGCGTTATTCCCTTATACCACCCTTAATAATTGTCTCTTCAATTACCATTCTGTATTAGTTTCCAATTTGGTATATTGATGTAGGTAACTCATTTTTAAAGGGAAATGATTGTGAGATCAAACCTAACCGAACCTATCCTAACCTATCCTAACCCAACCTCACCTATCCTATACTTGCTTTCTTATAATGTCTTCTTATTTTCCACTACAATATCACATTATGTAATTTTGATGTCACCCATTACTTTAATCAATTGGAGATGTACATTAAACAAAAAAAATGTTATCCATCTTTATTATTTTTTCTTGGGATAGTGCCTGTTTCACTAGGAGAACCTGTATTGACAGCAGGCGAAGTTTACAATTTAATAATGTTATGGTAAAAAATTTTAAGCGTCAATTGAACATTGTATCATACTTATGGGGATGTTTTAAAAAAATCATTGACATAAAAAAATCTGTCTTGGCTAGTGATCCAAATCTTGGTGTCCAATTTATATTAATCGTAATTTGTGTCTATTCCAATGGCCAGTGGAAGTACATTATTTAGCTTCGTTGCAAAGCACCTAAAATTTCTTTGGCCAAATGTTGTTTTAGTTTATAATAAGTAATGCAGTTATTTCTATTTTTGAAACTGTCAATTAGTTGTGGAATTACAACTGCATGACCTTTTTTCATTTATTTATTTGTGAAAGGGGCATTCTCTCCCTACTATAAGGCGTCGTCAGACCGGTAGGTACGTTTTATACTAATGCTATGATATTTATACCACATATGGTTGAGAAGTTTTCACTCTTCTCCTGGATGTCATAATATATATAAATACTAGCATTCATTTAACATAGACGAGCGGGTAATTAAATTAATAATAATAATAATAATGATCGAATGATTTTTATACCGCCGTTTTTGTGAAAAATCACCTCAAGGGCGCTGTACAAATATTACTTCTTATTCTTAAATTATTCTTATATTACATCTATTCTACGAATTTATTTTATTATTTTTATTTTTTCACATTTATTTTCTCTTTTTGGACAGGCTATCATTACACATTATTTATAGACCATATAAAGAGATGCAGTTACATTACCAAAACTAAATGCGGCTTGGTCTAAGTTTTCATACATGTTAAATTGAAAAAAAAAGAAGCTAACTGTATCTATTTCTTACGATATATTGCAAGACGCTAATACAAATGACAGAGTGATTGTTTCCATTATATTCAAGAATGTATTTAAGCTAAGACAATGAATGGGGGGACTGATCCATAGGGTCCCAATGTTAGAACGTTTTTATTCGAATGTGAATTTTTTAAAGTATGTATTTATCATTGCGCGTTGTATATTTATATACCCTACCCAATATTTATGACATTTTGGTCTTTTTATATGTTTTTTTATACGAATATCGCACAAGAGTCCGAACTGCTCCCAACCGTCTAGAGCTTGTGAGACTATGGCATCACCAATTGGGGAATATTGTGAGGCTGAAGGTATTGTGGAGGACGAGGGGAAGAGGAAGAGGAAAGTGGGGAAATACTTGACTATTTATATCTGGTTACTAAACACGGCTAAAAGCAATTTCAAGCAACGTTTAAATGCTGAATGGTGGTCTTTCACCAAGGCGATTCTGAGAGTATCTTCCACTCTGGAACGTGCCCAAATATACTATATATTATTTTTAAATGAATTAATTGTGAAACAGCACAAATTAATTAAATAAAATTTACTTGCGCATGCCGGGATTTGAACCCGCGACCTTCGGATTCGTAGTCGAGATACTTACCCCTCGACCATGGAGGCCATCATTACTATTATTTTTTTTACTGAATCATTAACGCCTTTCGGCTTTTACATATATAATAATGTGTTATTATCGTCTTTCTTTATAACAAAATAACATTAGAACACTGGAATTTCTCGTGCTGAGGATTACATTTACAAAATATGAAATTAAATTATATTAAATTGATGTGTATGATAAAAAAAATAATTGTAAGGCGATGTGTTTTGAGCAGTTGAGTGGTTTCGGTGGTAGTATGTATTAATACATAGTATTACAAAAAGTATGAGAAATAAACTATAATGTGAAAAATTAGTAAGCAATAAAGAACCGTTATGAGCTTGAACAATAACAAATATAAAAGTAAAGAATATCTGTAAATAACAAAGTAAGAATTAGCGTCTATTGAAGTTATATAAAAATGAGGAGCGATGAAAGAAAAAAAACATCATTAAAATAAAATGAAGTTAATAATATTCAATAAAAATACAATTGAATATGCTTTCTAGACTTGTAGAGAAGTCAATAGATGTCTCATTTAAATAAAAATCGGGTAGGTATTTCCGAGACTCAATTGAGATTGCAATTGTGTTCGGGAAGAACTTTGTAATCATTTTAAAGATAGCAGCCAATAATATGGGATTTAAGATGTAGGATAATATTGACAAGTCTTGAATTTGAGATATGATATCGATGAAGATGGCGTAAATTGAACAGGTCTCATTAGCTCAGTCGGTAAAGCGGTTGTCCGGGTAAGACAGAGGTCCTGGGTTTGAGTCCCAAATGCGACTGATACCTTTTTTATTTTCTGTGTTTTTTTTAGGATATGTTAATATTATCTTCTTCAATGATTAGAAGTTAATAATATTTATATACATCATATATTTAATACATATATACATCATTATAACAGGTAGAGATATATGTTTAATATTTTGTAGTAAATAATACAATTACAGAAGAACATCCACTGTGAGTATATCAGAGTAGATAAATGATGAATTTGCAGAAATATACAATGACTTGAATTGGCTGAGAAAATATTTTATTCCCAGCATACAGGTATCTTACATGTTTCAATTATCAATCATAAAAATACAAATGTCATTAAACACGAGCCCATTAAAGCCGTAAACCGGAACCGACACATTTTTATAAACAATCGCTTCACGGGTCATAAAAAATCGGCAATAGTTTATTATTCGCTAATGTTCACGCGTTAACAATACTAGGGCCACACAACCCGCAACTAGAGGACTGGGAGGGATTGTTGCTGGTCTGATAATCCTGGGTCAGGCCTAGGTCAGGCAGGACCGGACCTCGGACCCGCGGGGGCTGGGCCACGGGTCACGTCTCCGTACGACGTGTGACAGCCCTCAAACACTCCTTCTACGAAAGGATTGAGGTGGTCGATTGCCAGGCAGCTGAAACACTGTACAAACTGGCAGTTAAACTCATCGTGGCTTTAACACAAAGTCTACCCACAGATTCTTATTTGTATTGATTCTTGCATTCTTTTCTGTGTATGACCTGACCTTTTTAAATGGGTACTCGACAACACAGAATGATGCAATTTAATATATCGTATTTGAATATTGCATATGGTTTTCATTATTTATAACATTCATTTTTAAATAATATTTTAATCAGAATTTGCACATCAATAAAATTTACCCTTAGATTGGTATTTATTACCGATGGAAGTGTTTATATGATTCTTCATATTATATCTATGGTCCGGTGCGTTAAAAACAATAATAATAATAATTTATTACAGTAGTTTTCTTAATGATTTAAATAAGAGGATTGTAATCTCCGTTGACTTAAGGTAGACGATTACCAATTAACAGCCGACGGCGCGTCCCCGAGCATTAAAAAAATATTAATAAAAAACAGCCTCCGCAAGTCTCGGTAGTAGCTACTGACGTGTCAGTCGGCATCTCATTGCCTCGACAAAACGCGCAGTCGATCGATAACAATTGTCGATCAATCATACAAACCACTGTCTACCATTGTTCAATGGGGGGTTGGGAGGCGAAGCCTTATTCGAAGGCCCTGGCGAAGAATCCACATTCTTCTTGTGGAAACTTGGGAGGGGATATGATACAATGTATATTTATTTTGAGGGGACCGATACACAGTCATACATCACGCAATATACAGTATACAGAGCGCTGTTCCCAGAAATAGCCATTTGAATTTAGCATCTGTCAGGTATATCTCTGCCTCGTTTTATGGTTTGAGAGTCATTAAACGGTTGTCCTGAATCCTGACGGCAAGTTTGTGTAAATCAATGTTGTATCGGTGATGCAATAAAACGCGAGGCCGTTTAAATGTTGCACAGGTAATTGTTTGGATTACATTGGCTGCATCGCGTGGAGGATTTAAATATTAGATTATTGTTGTCTAAACGGACTCGTTAACTTGAAATATGTGGGATTGAATGTTTTAGTTTAACTTGCTATGTGGATGGGAAGAAGAGGATGAAAAATCATAATAAAAGAAAGACGGATGGACGTAGGAAGGAGAATATGACCCGCAAGCGAATGGAAGAAGTATAAGTGTTCCAAAGTCAGGGATTTAAGTGCGCTACCATGTGGATAAAAGAAATTAACTAACTGAAAGAGCAGAACGGATAGACAAAGAAATGAATGTGAGGAGAATATAATATATGTCGCGGAAGTGAATGAATGAAGAAGTCAAGAACGCCCGAGAAAGACAAGAGAGGATCAACTTAATCAAGTACTGGAGTCGGATCATGTCATAGGTGAGTCCGTAGGTACCTACCATATAAAAAATAATACACACTAGAAGTAACTTCCACGTAGATTTAAATAGAAGCTGGTGTACCTTTGACGTAGTACCTATTGATTCTAGCCCCGAGAGAGCCAATG
The DNA here is from genome assembly GCA_022606495.2 of Halesus radiatus. NCBI lineage: Eukaryota > Metazoa > Arthropoda > Insecta > Trichoptera > Limnephilidae > Halesus > Halesus radiatus. The sequence goes on along the minus strand of JAHDVE020002006.1, from coordinate 360,826 downwards.
AAAATACAGCAAATACAGTGCCACGTCTCTCTTACGCTGCCTACATTGAATATTGCCAATAAATTTGATCGAAATGAAATATTGGCCAAACTTTTGGATCACGAAACACTCCCACATCGCATTTAAATTTGCATTGTTTTTTATTCTATGGTACCTACGCAGAAGTGTAAGTAAGATATGGTTTTTGAATATGAATAAAGCAAGGAGTATCTACGTGAAAAGACAGATTTGTATGAGGGTGCATCCTCAACTTCCCATCGCTGCAAGAAAAGGACATGATTGTAAGTTTATTAGTTAAATATTTTCGCCTAAAGAGATGTTAACATAAACAATAATAGCAATAATTGACGAAAATCTACGATAAAAGTAACATAGAAATAACTTCAATTTAACATTTTGAGTAAATGTATAAAACACTAGTTAGATTTCAATTACACAGTGAGCCGATGATCTCTCTCCCATACAACGCAAATTAGGGGATGAAGCGATTAGGGTGCATCCGATTTGCCCCGCGTGTGCGGCCTGATCGCCGTAGAAAATTGCACGGCGCTTTGTCAAATAAATCAGAATTATCTTTTTTACAGCACGCAATTACTATTGTAAAAAATAAAGTAGCATTTTTCATACATTACCTTATCCGCGCAATGGGCGATGGGCGCTCCAGTTTAAATTGTTACTTGGACGTGACGAATTGACAGCGCCCGCTCGGGTTATTTGTGATTTTCACACGATACCGTGTCTGACAATGGAGGTTTTACACGTCGTGAAGAGATACAACCTACCCAACATGCTAAGAAATATAATCGCGTACATTATTTTAAACCGAAAGCAGTATTTAAAAAAAATTCTATTTTCTTCAAAAGATGTGTAGTTATTTTGTAGCGTCATTATTAATAAAATTAATATAAAGTATTCTGTTTACACCACTATTTATTAAATAAATATCAACATGTTTAGAAAGCGAAGCTTTCCTTGTCAGGATAGTACCAATAGTATAATGTGTATCCTGATATAAAGCATCACTTTCGAAACATGTTGATAAATATATATATTAAACAGTGGTGTAATCAAATTACTTCATATTAATTTGATTAATTCTGTAATTGTCTCCATTAAATACCATGCATTTTATAAATACATAAATAAAAAAAATTCTATTCTAGTTTAGGCAAGATGTTTTTTTATTATTATTATTATTTTTTATTATAATAAATATTAAATGGAGTTGTACAGTAATAAATTAACACATACAAAACATTTTTAATAGAGAAATAAAAATAGGTAGATGATTTTTAAACTTAAAAACATATCTTTGAAAATCCATCGTTATTAGAACCTATTTAGTTTTTTTCTAAACGTTACAAAAAGCAAAGTGCGATCTCATAACCGACATATTAGTTTATTTCCCTTATAATGTAAATAATAATAATAATAATAATAATTGGACCATTTCTATAGCGCCGCTTTTGTGAGAAATCACCTCAGGGGCGCTGTACAAATATTACTTCCTATTCTTATATTATTCTTATATTACGTCTATTCTACGAATTTATGAAATGTTACCTATGAATATAAGTTTTCACTAAAAAGTAATATCCATACATTATTTATTTCCCTTATAATGTAAATGTTACCTATGAATATAAGTTTTCACTAAAAAGTAATATCCATACATTATTTATTTCCCTTATAATGTAAATGTTAGCTATGAATATAAGTTTTCACTAAAAAGTAATATCCATACATTATTTATTTCCCTTATAATGTAAGTGTTACCTATGAATATAAGTTTTCACTAAAAAGTAATATCCATACACTATTTATTTTCCTTTTTTTAAAGTTGCTATAACATCACTATGAGTGGATATGAGAAATCCCGAAAGCTGCCAGGATCCCTGAATTGAATTCCTTGTATACAATGCACCTATGCAAATACGAATCCATTGAAAATAACTGCACACAAACAACTTATTTGAATCCAATCTTATGTGGTACTGAAATGAAGAAAACATAATTAATAGCTTTAATTTTTTACCATCCAGACCTGTAAATCATTTTATATGCACTTACTTAGTATTGTTATAATAAGCGGGAACTATTCTTATTAATGTCTCGGGTTCGGAGTGTAATATTTCCTAATTTAGTTTGCGCGGAGGCAATGTTCGTAGGTCTACCTTTATGGTTTTTATCGCGAGTACACTGTTTATGAGCTAAGAATGAGTATAGCTTCATTGTTTGCAGCAACATGGGCGTTAAGCGGAAAAAACAAAGAGAAATTACCGTGATTTCGATTAATAATTTTATGTTCCAGTTAAAAATGCTAAAGAATTTGAGTATTTTGTGTTATTATTTGCATTCGGAGTCGCGTACTAGGCACCAACATTAACTTTATAAATTGTTAGAAAGGGAAATATAAATTATCAAGGAGATAAGCTCGTTTCCAACTGTGAGACACAAAAACAACCTTTTTTGTCTGCATTCTTATTTTTTAACGTGTCGATAACTGAACACAAGGACAGTTACTATGTATCATACTTATTCGGTTATTACTATACAGGTAGTAATATGATAGCGGCTATGTGATAACGTGTGTACCGGCAAATGAAAATATTTAAATAAAAACCGTCATGAAAATCATGTTTATGCTTTATATGTATATTGGAAACGATGGTGAATCAATAATAAAATCTAAACTTTAAAATTTTTGCCGCAACCTATCAAATTACGTAGGTATCTACTAAATGTGAATCGGGATAATAATATATTAATTGTTTTTGAATTTAATTCGTAGAACTCCATTAAATTTATTTTTAAAAATTTAATGTTAATCAAATTTAATAATGTTATTATTAAGTTCTTCAAGTAACTTTAGTTTTTATTATTGTGACAGCTGTTTCGGCGTTTAAGGCCATTTTGGCGGTTTGAAAACCGGATAATAATAATTCTTATGCGTTTTTTGACAGACTGTTTATTAAAGTACACTCTGAATAAGCTAATACGATATAATAATTTATAAATTACATACAAATCCTTCTTGCTAGATAGTATTGCAGGTAGACACTGAAGTGGGCAATGTTTAATTATTCACGTCTTTGAAAATTTATTCTTTTTACATCCATAGATAAATACACATTTTCCACTTTACACGGTCAACCTGCCACATTGTTTTGATTTCTAAATAAGTCCGCCAGATGACAATGGAGGGTTCACTTTAAGGGTAGTAACTCTAGCTACCTATAGCCACCCTTCACTCCGCTAACGTTGTAACGCGTTGTGTAACAAAGTATATTTTAATGGGGATACAAAGAGATACGCGAGGGGTGGGTGGGATGGGAGGGGGACGGTGTTCAGATTTAAAGCTATAAAACAATCCGTTCCGAGAGGACAACAACCACAATAGCCTCCCCCGACTGTTTGCACAGCGGCCCCATCTATTTGGCGGGCATGCTAAAACACAAGAAGCCAACAGGGGTGGTAAAAACAATTCTCAAAAAAAATTTCTACTATTACTTTTCCAATATAGGTAGACACTTACAATAAATGCGTGTCCATATGTCCAGTATTATACGAGAAGCTTCAATTAAGTTCTTTTAATTATAATTTTTCTTTCAATTTCCTGTGTCCCAATTAATTTCGCCTTACGACATTATCCAATACCAGCGGCGTGCATTTTATAACGGCTGAAACACTGTGCCTACCTTATGACAAACTACCCATAAAAGAAAAAGAAAATATTCAAGAACTATCACTAATTTCTGAACAAAACAAATTTTTCCCAAAATTTGTTAATTTTTTTAATGCCAGAATCGTTGATAAATTGATTCTATTTGACAAATTTGTACCCAGTGAAATAGTAACACTGGACTGCTAGTAATTTTTACAATGATAACATGTTCATTTCGAAATTAGGGACATAATGTTATCCCTCCACCGAATCTTTTAGAAAATGTAATTTTTTAGTTTCCAACACTACCGCTAGGTTAAAAACTAAAATACACAATTTTTTTGCGGTGCTGTCATCTGTAGAAGAAAAAATGAAAAAAAAATATTTTTCCGAATAAAATTATTACCTGTTATTTTGAATCATCATTTAAACCTATTATAATTTTTTTCTTTTACTATTAATGGTTTTATCAATTAACTGAGTACTTTTTAATTTCCCTTTAAAACGTCATAGGGTTTCAATAAAAAATAATATTTTCCACAGTTCTTAAAAACTGTGAGCTCGAATAGAATAATCCTTCAAAAAACTGCACATAGTCTACAACAGAGAAATGCACGCCACTCTCCAATACGGACTCACTGTGTCCCTGTCGTTTTGAAGCAGTACGAAAAATTTACGGTGGAATTAGATTGTAACTTACCACCTGGGAATGCTCACAGCGGGGTGAAATCGGTCCATTCTGAACTAATAAGAGAAAACATTATTTTTCCATAATATTTAAAGAGAGAAGCACGAATAACATTAATTTAACGAAGTGTTTTAATGGCCATGAAAAGTTGGAAGTCATCTAATGATTTGTAGTTATTTATTTAATTATTTTCACGTATTGTTGGCACCCCTGCACGACTCCCTTATCCCTTCGCCGTTTTATTACGATAATCTGTCCGTTTTAAATGGTTAAAGCCCCGAGCCGCGTCCATTTCCAAGGCAGGCGACAGATAGTGTCATAGCTCCGCCCGAGATATTTGGACAAATTAGGCAAGGCTTAAGCCTAATCCGCTCCGTATTGAGCCAGAGGTCCGGTGGCTGGAGTCTGCAATCCTGGTACAGAGAGTCCGCGAAAGAGTATGTATGAATGAATGGATGGGTTATCTGCGTTATGAACAGCGCCCTTGTAATATTTTTTTACAAAAACGGCGCTATGCCAAATATCAACTTATTGTCATTGTTATGCATCTTATTGCTTATTTTTTTTTTGACTGTTTCATTATTTAGTTCTACAGTTTGGTAGTTCGGTACCCACCTCTGGTCGCGAATTCTAAATTCATGACAAAAACTCTTAACTCTGTGTAAATCGGAGTAATTTTTTGATAGATTCCCACTATCTTATCATTGTTCCTGACATTGATTATTTAGTTCTGTTTTTCAGGTTCTTATCGATATATTGATTATTGTTCAATTTGATCAATAATCAATAATAATCAAAAAACTTCTCGACTGTGTGAATAATCTGGTTAACTCCATCCCCCATCTTAACTTTATCATTGTCTATCTTTAGAACGTAGATGTCAGGTGGTAATTATGTGTGTATTTTACCCGTATTTTAATTAATGGTGCTCCAAAGAACTAGCGTCATTGTACCTACCTTTCGGCACCGGTGCACAGCCGGGAGACATTTTTCGGACGCGAATAAACCGTTCCGCCATCCTGCAATACTACTTCCGCCATCATACTGAAGAGTCCTTCCATTCTAGTATTAATACTCCTTTAGTTTTTCATTCTCAGCTCAAAATTTATTTTGATATTTTCGCGGTAAGACTTGGGTTCCTTTAAATGGATCAAGTTTGGTCGACTATCAACAAATTCGAAACATGCTCTAGTTCAAATACAGGTTTATTCCCAAACTTTCAATATCTTCAGATAACTTAGCTCATACCAATTACAAAAAGCAATTATTGCAAAGTACATTTTCGAGAAGTAATAATAAAATGCTTACTCCCAGTCATAGCCTATAAAACAACAAAAAAACAATTACTCGTCCCTTTTAGCAATGTATCATAATTTCCACGGTTGACTGTCCCACTTGATCCCCTAATATCTCGGGAGGATCCCGACGATTTATCATGTCTCCCCTGATAATTCCATCGGTAAATATTTTTATTGTTTGTGAGATTATGTTCGGTTAATATGTTTGCTGATGTAATGCGATGGAGGGATTGATAGCAGCTTGCGTCGATGGTGAATTTTGCATATAAATTGTGGCGCGACAACAAAGAGGGTCACATAATTATTTAAATTAGTAGATACATATTTTGATTAATCGTTGTACTCGGACAAATCATTACAAACTTCGTATTTGAGAGACGAATTGTCGCACAGTCCTTAACTACATGTGGTAGAAGTTTTGTGAGACACACATACGAATCATTATAGATTACTTACGCGTATTTATTATATTTTATTTTGATATGCCCATTATCGAGCAACCATATGCTAAGTGAGGTAGACTTTTGTAAAGTGACCATGTCATTTTGAGATGGCCGAAAAATTGTCCATAGACCATAACACAATGTATTATCTCGGATGACGGCCTCTATGGTCGAGGTTTAAGGCTCTCGACTGCGAATCCGAAGGTCGCGGGTCCAAATCCCGGCGTGCGCAAGTAAATTTTATTTAATTAATTTGTGTTGTTTCGCAATTAATTAATTAAAAATAATAGTGTATTTGCGCACGTTCCAGAGTGGAAGATACTCTCAGTATCGGCCTGGTGAAAGACCACCATTCAGAATTGAAACGTTGCTTGAAATGGCTTTTAGCCGTGTTTGGTGACCAGATCTCAATAGCCAGGTATTTCCCTATTTCCCTACCTTCCTCTTCCCCTTCTCCTTCCCCTCCCCAATACCTTCTGCCTCACAACATTCCCCAATTGGGAATGCAATAGTCTCACTGGCTCCAGACGGTTGGGAGCAGTTGGGACTCTTGTGCGGTATTCATATAAAAAATAAAAAAAATGAAGAGAGAGAAGACAGTAGTGCATATTCTTCATATACCTGGAGTTATCTCCATTCTATGCTGTCTCTCTTATACGAAACTTCAGTCGTACGTTTATTACACTTATAATAATAACGATAATTGGATAATCTGTGTAAAATCACCTCAAGTGCGCTGTAAAAATTACTTGACAGGGTTTGTTTGACTATGTTCAAACAATGTAGCTGGCCGGAGTTACCTGGCAGGTCACATAGTCAACATGTTATAATTTAATGTTTTAGCTTGGGCAGATATGATTTTGCACGTATAAAACGCAATATCAGAGAACATCGCACATCGCATGATATTGCAGTTAATATTTTATTATTATTTGTTATTTATATTGCGTTTAGAAGGTTGGTGGTAAAAGAAGACTTCGTATTTATTTGAAATATCAACGTTTTTTTGTTATTGTTCGAATTTAAGACTGGAGATCAGATTATTAAAACTAACCAATTATCCTCGGGTATAACTGAAGTTATCGATAGTGATTATTTATATCTACAAATATTTATAGTTATTTACACTGTCGGGGAATATGAAAAGTTTAAAACTTTTCTGTAAATGACTTAAGGTGTAAATTGGGTTTGCAACTGTAATATAATATAATTGTAGTATTGGAACACGTTTTATAGACACTTTTTTATACCAGCTTTTATTTTCTCTCTTCTACAACATTAATCTCAAAGCACACGAGAATTTCTATTGCCCAGAGCCAGTGTAACTATGGTATCACTTTTTAAAGAATATTATAAGGCAGAAAGACGTGGAGGATTACAAGAGGAAGGAGATGGGAATAACAACGCTGAAAAGTACTTTGCTTAGTCGAAATATAAGTAAAACATATTTAAACAATTTTTAGATTCAGAATCACGGTTTCACACCAGTTTTTTTAAACTATTTTTCAATTAAATAGCTGAATTTTTAAAATGATTTTTATTGGCAAATACATCTAACTTATGTGCCTATAAAACCGTAATAAATGGACTAAGAATGTTGGCAATGAATACGAGACAAGTTATCCTGAAAAACCACAACCGACGATCATCGACCGAGAAACAAATAATGTCTTCAGGTTTCCTACTGTTAGCACGATAGTGGGAAGATTGCGGCAAAAAGGTGGTAATGCAATGAATCTCGTCACGTACGAGTACTTCCACCACGGCTGAAACTATCAAGCTTTATGTAGAAGCCTCTCAACCGACATTTATAAAAAATACACACTGCATATTATACGTTAATGTCTATATATATTTGTGTGTTAGTATTATAGCACTATTATCTAATCGTAGGCAGTGGTGGCTAGTTACTTTTGTTCTGCTAGAAAGCCAAGACCAAACAATAAAACTAACATTGCATTTAAAATAGTATCGTCACGGTGAGAAGCCTTCACACAGAATCAAAACGTTCCTAAAAATAGTTTGAGTAGTGTTTAGCAATGGTGGTTTTCTCTTTAGTGCGTTTATGCACTGAACTCCCATGAAAAAAAGATAGTTGTGTTTTAATTTAACCACATTTTAAACAGCTATTTAAATTCCGTGCTAACAAATTCACGCGTCCGTATTGAAATTACCCATTCATAAATGAAACCCGTACGTGCGTTATTAATTCAGCACCTAGTTCAGAAATAGTTCATATAAAACATACTCGTGGAGCTTTAGCAGAAAACCGTGGAAGCGTGTAAACCTTTGGGAATCTCTTAACTGCTCGGGACCGCAGCGGCTATGGGATTCGTTAAAACCAAATTTGTAAAAAAATAATATATTTTTTTCTGTGATTATCGTGCTTTAACTTGTTATTAAAATAAGTTAATTAATGAAGAAGCTATTTTTTTCGTATAAAAAAACGCTCAGGTTTTCGCGTAAATTGTGATTTTCGTACTTAAATAAAAAAAAATATAACCTCGAATAATATATTCATATTGTACCTACAAGTTGATGAAATATGATGAAATTCCTTTACATTTGGGGAAAAATATATGTAATTATGGAAAATACCAAAATGGGATGTATAAATGAGAGAACTATTTTCTTTCTTTTTTAATTTCCGATGGAACTCCCATTTGGGTTTAATGTTCAATATTTCGCTTCCCTATCAGCTTCACCTTCCCAGGGAATCTAGAATGCTTGAAATTCACAAAACAGCGTTTAGTCAGCAGATCTGAATGGCCAGGTAGGTACGTATTTAGGTATTTATAAATGGTTCAATTTTTAGAGCGCCGTTTACTGAATAACGATCACACCAAGGGCTCTTGGAATTTTCTAACCTTTCTCTTTCTCACCTCCTCTCCCACCTCTTTCAATTTTAAACATTCCACAAATTTTGGAGGCTGTTGGCTCCGGGCAGTTGGGATATGAATCATAAAAAAATGATACTGCAGAAGATTTTTAATAAAGCCGCAATAATATTGTGCAAAACAACGTTTTTTTTCAGTCTTAGCTTTCTTTCAAGTTCTTAAAAAGTTCCTAGCTGCCACTGGGTGTAACGAGCGATTACATAGATGCGGTAGTTTGCGCTTGAACGCAGCGTGTGACGGTATCAGCTTCCAGTTTTCCATACGTTTATCCGTTCCTGTATCCATTAAGCTGCCGCCATGCTAATGCCACGAAAGCAGCTTAGCGTGTTCACTGTTCAGCCAACTTCTCAGACATCTTGCACCAACAACTTTGAAGGGTCACGTTTTCTGTTATTTGTTCGCGTACCCGCACCACAAAATGCAGACATGTGTTGTGTTCTTTCTTGTTCGTTGCAGGGCCTTGTTCGTCTAAGTCTGCCAATAATCTTTAAAAAAAAGTTTCTTTAATAATACTCACTTTAATTTAAAATGTTATATTACTTTACGCTATTTAATTCAATTTCCCGAAAGCGTGTAAGTTAAGGCTATCCACATCGTAAAATTCGAACGAAATCACGCATTCTTTATGTAGGTGGCGAAAAGGTTGAAATTCTCGCATAACATCGGCCGCAAGATTCGATTTACGCAAAAAAAACGTCACCAAAATGCGTATTCTGTTTTATTTTGTAAAGCTCAAGCATAAATATTAAAATGTTTTTCTCTCATATTCTAAAAAACTTAATTTGCCACACACCGAAAAAAGATTTGTAAGTGGGAGATTTTGCACTTTAAACATTTAAAAACTTTAAACATACTTTATTTTTCTTTTCTAGACATATAAAAAGACTCATCAAAAATTGCCTAATTAAATAAAAGGCCACGCTATGTTCTACTTGTAGTATTTAATTAAATCATCTATGATATTTCTACGCCATCAAATTTTCAAACTAAAAACATACGATTTTGCATTACTTCGCATTGCAGAACTCGTAAAAAAAAATCGTGTCTCCTGCAAACGGACGCTTGCAGTTCTGCGGCTGAGAGCTTCGTTGTAATGTCTCCCTATATCTCATTAATATTAAAATGATATGATAAGAACAGGTAAAACAAATAATAAACTCCAAGAAAACACATATTTCACCATTGAATTTCAGAAGAAGAACATTTGGCATGAGAATACTTTGTAAACTATTTTATCACGTATGTTACATTCAAATAATAACAGTTATTTTCTATATCCCAGTTTTGTGAAGATTCACCAAGTGCGCTTTAAACTAAACCCAACCTAATTTAAAGAGAAAATAACAGGTATACTTATGTATGCAATTATTTAAAACAATGCCTTAAAATATTGATAAAAACTCACTTACATGAACATTTTAGAATATTATGTAACAATACAGAATAAACTGGGGGTATAAATAATCTAATATAAAGTAAAAATAACAAAAGAGTATGGAAACATACATTAAATAACCCAAACTAATATAATTAGAAAATAACGTATTATAAACAACGATTTAATATATTCACATTTCACACGAGGGTAATGGAAATTCTTGTTTTATATTTTGTGTTACACCATTCATCGAACAGATTTTACCACATTTCTTATAAATAATGTTAAACATAATATTCTTTAATATCCTTGTGAAACTCCTTTGATTCATATATCTGATTTAAGATGAATGCCTCCAACACTTGCGCAGATAGGTACCGAATATATTAATATTAATTTAGTGCCAAAAAGTATACTTTCAGCACGTAGCTCGTAGTCTCAACAAGAAATGAAGATATCTTTGGCCTATTTATGTTTAAAATATTTATTCTGAAGCAAGGCGAGAAATTCTCTAAGAGTAAAGTGCCGAATTTCGTTTATTAATTCAAATATATTTCCCTTGTTGTCAGTAGAATTTTTGTAGAGCTTTTTGTTAGCTGTAGAACAATATTTTTTTACTTTGACTACCCCTGCGATAAACATCGTAAGTATATTTTTTTATTATGTTTATAAAAGTTAAAAAATTAGACTTTACTGGGGTAAATGTCACACTGTAAATGGTTTAGTCTAAAAATTATAAAATAGGTAGAGATTTTTGCAAGTTTGTCTATTTATGAAGTAAGTTTTTGTCAGTATGCGCAGTAAAAATGTAAATAAAAAAAAAATTGAATCTAGAAGAAAACATAGTATGAGCATTAATTACTTACAACCTATATAGTTTTTGGGGGATTTAGGAGTGTAAAAAGTGCGAAACGTTTTTAATTATTTTAATTAATAATTATAATGGAATTCCACCACGAATTCTCAATATAAAATCTAGAAAAATGTAAGAACCATTGTTAATATTCTTTCATTATTATTTACATAATTAGAAAAACACACAATCGACTAACTAGTTGGTACTTACCAATAAAGTCCCCACCCCCGACATCAATATCATTTATTAGAAAATACATTTTCAATGTACATATATATATAATATTAAAAAATTAAGAACATTTGATATTATAATTAGGGTTTCCCCTATCCCAAGTCTATTTATTATTCACATCATCTTAAAAATTGTACAATTTGGAAAGTCGATACAAGTTATAAAGTCACTTTGAATCCCGATTCACTCCTGCAAATTTGAAAATGGATCCCGCCTCATTACTGAACGAGATGGCGGGGCCCATTCCCCACACCTTCATCACGAGTAAGTGTGTTTCAACGGAAATAATGTTCGCAGCATCACACCACACATCTCTCCGTCTGCGATGAAATTTAGATTCTTGGCGAGAAAACTTTCATTTCGGCAATCGCAATCGGGCGGGTAAAGCTCCGTGCCGACGGATGCGAGAAAACTATTCGCGGTTTTCTAATATTAATTTTTTTTGAAAGTGCATTGCAATCATAACGATGTATTGAAAGTTATTACTATTTTCTGAACTGTAATTAAAATAACTTGATTTCGAGGTTTAGTTTAGAAACAGGGATTTTTTTACTACGAAAGTGAACGAGAACGCCAGAAATTACTTGTGTCATAGAAAATGGCGTCTGAAAAACAAAATGAACATTCACAAGGTTTATAGCTTGGAAAATGTCTCCGCGAAAATATTTCCGTTGACTTGACGCTTCGTCAAGTTTCCTGATGCGAGAACTCACCGTTTGAGAGTTTTTTATGCTTCTTAAAAAAATAAAACAAATCGTTTTTCTCCTTTACAGTTTATAGGTAAGAAACGTAAATAATGTTATCAAAAAATAGAATATGGCCCCCTAAAAAATGCACATTCAAAGAAAATATTATTTCGATAACTACATTAATGAAATGTAAAATCACGGCGGTACATATTAAAATATGTGACATTCCAATATAATGAAGATTTTATGAACTGTATCAGAGTATATATACGAAAGTGATAATATTAACGAAAAATAAGAAATCTTACTTCAGAATTGTCGTAAAACTCAGTGTGCACCAGACTTTAGAAAAGATGGCCGGCTTCATTATCCGCTGAAACTCTGACTTCATCAATCGCGCGCGGGTGGAGAGGGGTTGTGTGGAGAAGGGCGGGAGGGGAGGGGAGGGGGGGGTGCGTGATTAAAAGTCGAAGAAATTTAGCGGCCGTTCAGTGCGCGCGCCTCCTTTTCACTTGGACACTTCATTAGCCGACGGAGTTGCCAAATGCATTTCCGAAGCGTACCGAATGAAATGCCGCAAATGTGTTAGGACGGTGGTGAAAAATCTAACGTTGAATTGTTACATATAGACAAAGGTCCATGATTTTCTTTAGAATCGAATGACTAACGTTGTCGTTTGGTCGTGCGAAACCAGATGATGGCTTTTCTACCTTTTCGTATATTGCTGTCTCAATACATAAACAAACCTTTTTTCTGACATTTTTCGCTGATAATCGTCACTAATCTTTGTGATCTTGGTAAAGACGAAAATCTGTACTATTCCTCATATTCGTAAATTGTGAGTGTTGGTACCATCCCTTTACATTATTTTGATACATTTGGCATTGGTAATTAGTGTGTGGGGCTCTTGATAGTGTGTGTTTCGTAATAGATCACATTCAAGATTTTCCGGGGATTTTTATTTTTTTAAACTTTTATTATTCATTATTTTCAAAGCATACTAACGCCAATAAAGAGGACTGGCTCTTTAGTTTGGTGTAGGAGAAGAATACACATAGTTAAACATAATAAACAGGACTATATCCATATACCTAAGTAATGAATATTAAGCCCTAGAATTTAGGTAACATTAACTAACTATCTAACCATCAAGCCGTTTCTCCGCAGAGGTAGGCAGAGAGGACGGACCGCCAAACAACTCGATCTTGGCATACACTTCTTGCTTCATACACATTCATACAACGTCTCATACATTCTCTTCTGTTATTCCGACTTCTGACATGGCCCGACTCAAGTATTTGATTCACTTGATTGTGCCATGTCTTCCTCGGACGTCCCCGGCTTCTTCCATTCACATTCGCGTCATATATTCTCTTTACACTCCTCTCTTCGTTCATTCGCTTTACATGCCCAAACCATCTAAGCGTTCCTTTCTTGATCTTGCTCACTACGCTTACATCAGCCTTGCATTCTTTACGAATCTCAACATTTTTCATACTATCATACATGGTTTTACCACACATTCGTCTCAGAGATCTCATTTCCACAAAGTTTAATCGTTATTTCTTTTTAAATTTTAAGTAGTTTTATTTTTGGTTTTTTGGGAAGACTAAGAAGCCGGGGACGCCCGAGGAAGACATGGCACAATCAAGTGAATCAAATACTCGAGTCGGGCCATGTCAGAAGTCGGAATAACAGAAGAGAATGTATGAGGCGTTGTATGAATGTGAATGAAGCAAGAAGCGTATGCCAAGATCGAGTTGTTTGGCGGTCCGTCCTCTCTGCCTACCCCTGCGGGGAAACGGCGTGATGGTTAGTAGTTAGTTGGAATAAATGTTTGAAATATTGTGAATTGTTACAATAATAGACATCAAATGGTATTATGGTGCTAGCATTATTGGATGTAGATATGTTTTGAAGAAATGAAATTCTATTTTTAAATAACGATTTTAGTTTATTTTTTAATAATAGTGAAACTGTAAATTGATGATGAAAGCAGAAAATTTATCAATTCTCAACATTTATTGAAAAATAAGAATGCAATATATACGCGTTTCGATTTATAAAATCATGTTTAAAACATTGTAAAGAGCGGCTATCTCTGTTTACTATTACCGATCCTCTCCTTCATCCTTCAGCTGCATCAGGTCCGGTTCTTTAACCCAAGCATTTGGCGCGATGGCAAATGGCGGATTGAAATAACCTACGCCGACCAATTTTAATTTTGTGTTAATGTCGAATTATACGCTGAAATTATTGACCGTATCGGAAAACGCAATTTAACAATGGAAATTATTTATCAGATTTCAATTTCCAGCGTTAACGAAAACCCGTTTCCGATATTATTACCTTTATTATTTAAATCGAATGAATTGGAGTAAGCTTTTTAAAAACAATACAAAGTTTGTGGGTTCTGGCAATAAGTATAGTTGTTTTTATACTCGGAATTCACATGCGCCTATTTCACTACGCTTTTCGCAACGCTTTTCTCGGTTCAGAGAAAAGGCATGCTTTTTGTTTTTCGATAAGTCAATGAGTGATTATTTCGCATTGTAGAATAAAAACGACATTAGTGCGACAAACTTACACCTTAACAATAAAACAAAAATCTTCTTAAGTCAAATTGTGTCTGAATCTTGTGGCTGTGACAGTAAAAACATTTGATCAGTGTTTCTTGGTCAACGCAACACTTTTCAGCTCGCAATATAATTTCCACTAAGAGCTATGGAGCTTTAAAACAGACAAGAAGGCATCTTGTTTCTTCCAAATTGGTCAATAAGAAAATATCTTTAGGAAAGGAATGCTAAAATAAGCGTTACATTTAAATCATGAAGTACCAACCTTCCGCCATTACAATGAAAATAAAGCTGTCCTGCCATAATAAACGATATTTTAATCAATGGGCAAACGTGCGAGGGTATTAATATTGCCACTGCAGCTGTGAGAAGCGCTACATCTTCATTTCGGTGACACTTGAAGCGCATCCCATGAACGCCAAGACATGTGAGATCATTAGAGGAAACGGAGCACGGACCGAATCGGCGCCCGCGGCGGCTTTACGCAAATCCATCAACGGGGCCATCACGGCTTGGCGACTTTTCCTCACACCGAACCTGACAACCTAACACTACCGATCAAATAAAAGAACACTAAGAACCAAATAAAAGAACATCGAGATTCAATAAAAGAACACCAAGGAGCAAATAAAACATCATTAGGAGGTATTTTTACCTATACCCATTTACAGATGTTTTCTCTAATCCTCATGTCACCTTCACCACCAAAAAAAGAGCATTAAAACATTGAAAATAAGCACTAGGAAGCCAATGAAAGAACATTGAGAAGCAGATAAAGCATCACTGGGAGGTATTTTTATGCCCATTTTACCGATGTTTGTTTTAATCCTCATTATACATAGAATGAAAAAAATAAGATTTAAAAAAAAGAACATCGAGACACCAAGAAGCATAACTATGAAAGAAAACTAAGAAGCAAATAAAGTACCATTAGCGGGTATTTTTACTGGCAAGTTCCTGAACTTGTTCTAAGAGCTGTCACCTTCGTTAATAACATACTAACACTGCCAATCACATAAAATAACATTACGGAGTAAATAAAATAAAGTTCAGAAACAAATAAAACATCACACAGATGCAAGTAAACAGTATTAAGGAGAATTTTTACTTATACCCAATTACTTCGTAGAGAGAGCCTCGATGTTCGCTCTGAGCCTGTACAATTTTCAAGAATGAAAACTTACCAATCAATAAAATATTATGAGTAGCGAATAAAAGTTGCTTGAAATAGGTTTAGTTATGTTAAGTTCCCGTATCTGATACATCCCAACCTTTCTTTTTCCTTTCTCCATCCACTTTCCTACTTCCTTCAACATCACAATTGCCTTTTTGCAGAGACTAAAAATTCAAAAGCTGTCACCATAAATAGTTTTTAAAATAACTCGTATCAACGCTGCAACCGTACAGGGAAGCTGGGAGTGCGTTTACGACGACTCCCTGCGATGCATTGGCGCCAAAGGGATAAATTGCACCTATTTTAGATTGTAATACCTATAGAACAAGCGCAGCGTTCCCACTTTTTGTCGGAGCCGCTTCTCGAAATAAATAAAAAAAAAAACAGTAAAGAACAACACAGAAATCTTTACAGATGTTAATTATTGTTAATGCGACATAATTTACTTTTTTACGTTAGGGCATTTTTGTCGGCGCGACATTTAGCTGTCACGGAGTGACAATTATGTGGGACTTTAAACAAGCTTTCAATGTCAGACACGATAATAAAACGCAAATAATTAAATCTTACCTATATAATACGTACCTAATTAACTACAACATATGTGTAGGTATTACTATTCAGTAAAACGTTCAAAATCTACGTCGTGTACAACAACGAGAATTTTAGATATCTAAATTTATGTTTGCCGGAAATTTTATAACGCGTATTTCCACGTTGTTTAATGTCCTGAAAAGCTTTTTCGCCTTAAAAATTTGGAAGAATCTTCAGTCCCATTCGTTAAAAACCCAAACGGCGAAAAAATGCAAAATAAACATTTGCTCCCCCGTTTGGCGTGAACATAAATTATATTTTAATCTTTTTGGGTTGAACTTTCATCTTGAGCAAACTGCTGGTGTCGCCCATAAAGTTACGGCGCGCTTCATCCAACTTTTCCCTTTGTTCAGTACAATTCGCCCGAACGGTACATAGAGCGATATACCTCATCGGCTTGAAAGGAGCGTTGCTTTCGTTACGTCTCTTTCACTCCCAATGAAGGCGGAGTGAGATAGTGTTAACGTCTGCCGCTGTTTAAGCGTACCCCCTGTAGTAAGGGTTGGTCGGGACAAAGTGGTATCTCGCAAAGTGTTTTGTTTAGTTTTGGCGAACGCTGCGTTTAACCTTTTTCTGTTTGTAGGGAAAAGCTTATTGCGGAATGGAAAATTGCGCGACGCTTTAAAAGAATACAGAAATATATTGGGTCAAAACCTAAACGACACTTAAAACGTAAACATAAACTTTGCTATCGTTTTTATTGGATTATTCCGTGAAGATAATCGACGAATTTAGTGCCGTATTATTTATATCTATTTATTGTTTGTCGTTCCTTATGGCATCTTTGTAGTTGTAAGACAAAATATGTTTATATATACATAGTATTAGGTACGTGGTTAAAATTTTCTGTGAATATGCAGTCGATTCGTAACACAGCGTAGCAGCGTAGACAACATTCATACCTGCTCGGTTTAAAACGAGCGACGGCGCGGAGATTGGTTCTACGGTTTCATTGGAACGTATGTACGAGAATGTAGGCAGTGAACATGGCATATACGTTTGAATATTATAATCCTTGGGAAAAGAGCTGATGTCATGTGGATTTTACTAAGTACATGTTATTTTATTTTTGGATAAATATGTAGATACTCATTTTTAACAAACGGTTCAATTCGAATCACATTCGTAAAATCTGAATAAATGTATTTAAAAAAGTACCCATTCAGATACGGTTTGAGATTTTCACGACCAACAGTATTATCGCGGTCGAATTCTAAGGTATGACGCCTATTAAATCTGTTTCATTTATTAAATACAGAAAAATATTTTACAGTGAGAACACTTAGTTAAGATTAATCAATTGATTGGCCAACCAAAAAAAGAATATTGTCCCAGAAGTAACAAAACCTGATCGTCTGTCTGTTGGGGACACTTCACCAGATTTTATGTTCAACTCTATTTTATGAGATATTATCGGTTTTTTGACCGGTCAGTGGCTGAGTTGGCATCGCGTCTGGGTAGTGAATTCAATTCCTCGGTTTGCTAAGTTAAACATCACGACACAAGCAAAATCTTCCGCTTGCTGTGATGGTAGTAGGACATTTTCAAACATGTCATGTTATCCGTAACCCGGGAATATTTGTATTCCTTTAAAAAAAAAGACGATTAAACATGGTAAAATAGAAAAATAAATTAAGTACATAACAGATAATTTAAATAATTTCTGAACTGACTAGATGATGGACACTGTAAGGCTAAATTAGGAGGAAGCGCAATACGGCATAACACCCTAATAATCAAATCAATCACATTAAAAGTCCTTTAAAAATAAGGTAACAGGCCACCAACCTCATAAGTACATAGTAGATAGCCACTATTAAGAGGACATTTTTACGTCATCTAATATTTGAGACAATGCCTTTTTTTTACAACTGTGTAAAGAAAAATGACTTTATTTATTTACTAGATTATTTGACATTTCGTGGGCGTCATTATAATGGCGGTTGGGATCATTTATTTTAACGTCATCAAAAAACAAACAAATGCCTTGGAAATAATGAGAACAGACGCTATCGTACTAAATATTATCATGTTAAGTATTACACTTTATTAGGCTCTTAAATATCTTGATAAAAGAAAACGATCTGTCTATAGTTTTTTTTTTTTAAATTAAGTTTCCTGTTATGCAAATAATTTAATAAGACTTGTAAATCTTTATGTTATCGGCCAAGGTATATCATCATTATTGGAAAGTATCCTTGCAGACTGATCTATGCATTTGACTGTGAGTCGGAAGGCTTCGTTTTCAATTTCGTAAATGAACGTCGATTACCGTGATATTGATTTAATTTGATTTACCCTATAAAAAATTATTAGTTAATTAAAAAATTCTTTATCCCAGATTCATTTTGCCTTCGGAACTAAAGTTCCAAAGGTAGGTTTAAAAAGACAAAGGGAGATTATGAGGAGGTGGGAGGTTAGGAAGTATCTGGCTTTACAGTTCTGGTCGCCACACACAGAAAAAAACCGATTAAAGCAATATTTCAATTCCGAATAGTGTTTTTCACCAGGGCAATACTGAGAATATCTACTGCCCTGAAACGTAATGGAATACATTCATTTGTTTAAAATATATGTGAAATAATACACAAATTAACGAAAATTATTTTGGTCAACGTGAATTGTGCTCTAGAGGTTAAAGTTCATTTCACGGTCGCACAGCCTTCCACTTGCCGATCGATAAATCATCCCATTCCACTTAACAACTGTTAATCGGCCAGAAAGCCTTTCGCAAAAAATCCCGTTGAACTGTGATATGTTCCGACGTTTCCGTAACAGGCCCAGCGGACTGAGTGTTTCCTGTCAAATAATGCGGCGTTACGTGCTTTACCAAAGCGAGCTTTGTCGACATGTGAAGTTTTTTTGCGGATTAGGATTAATGTTCCTGGTGCTAATAATTTTGGAAGGTACACGTACAGGAGGGTACACGTGTCTAATAAGAATATATCTAGTAACAGCGGAGAATATTACAAAAAAAATGGTTGACAATAAGAAAATGGAGTAAAAGAGTTGGTGCAAACGGTGATCGTATTTTATTTTGATATTAATAAATGTTATTTCTGTTGTTCAATAAATGTGTGAAAGTAAACCTCTTTTACTCATTACACGAGTTCGAATCTACTCATATTAATATACTATCAAGAACATGTCAATTATGCCAGGCATTTTATATTACAATAAAACAATGACGAAATTATTAAGGTAGTGTCTTAATTGTCTGGAATTTGCAATGTTTCATTAACGTTATTTTAGATACCTTCGTGTATATTTGAATAGTAATAATTTATGCCGACGGAATATTTTTAGAAAAATGAAAAGCCAAGAAAAGTTTTTGACAGAAAAAAACTTCCTGTTTTCAGAAATTAATTTTATTCAAATTCGACTGAAATTAAAAGAAAGTTTATTAAACTTTTGAAAAACGTTCTAAATTTCCATCCCTTTTCAAATTTTCTATTCAACCTGGCATCCAATATTCGCAGAAAGTCAATGAACTCGCCTAGAGATGATATTAAACAGTAACACGAGATTTTCATTAGAACGTCCTCGGTTAGCATATTATGCAAATGGGGGAAATACGTGAGGGCGGGTTGGTTGGCTAGGGCGGAGGCGGCGAGGGCGGAGGGCGGTGTGGGAGCGGGGGCGGTGTCAGCCTTAGCCATCATCCCGCGCCGACAATAAAATATTAAAGGCATTCGCGAACTTCCGCGGCTACAGTTTACTCTCTGTTAACGTCAAATTACAGCGAGCGGGTTACGACAGCCGAATAACAAATTCCTCTATCGTGTAATAAGGCGAGTGCCTTCCAAGGCAAGAAGTTGTTCGCGAAAATTTGACACAAAGTAAATTTAGGGCGGAAAACTCGCTCGTGAAAATGTAACGCTTTCTTACGGTGGAATGTCCGCGTGGGGACGCGTTTTGCCCATTTCGTCACGTCGTAAACAGCGAGACGCTTTTTAGAGAAATTAAAGTGACAACCAGTAGTTACGATAGCGGCGAGATAATTCTGTCTTCTTTGACACACGTTTACTAACCAGTTAATAGGTGGATATAAAACACATGCAAATGTTTTAAATGATCTTCCAAGTATGTAATGAAATAAAGTAACGAAAATAAGCTTCATGGGATATTTTGAGATTTGCACAAATCCTTTGCTTTGCAAGAACGACAGTTTTTCGTCAGGATATTCTGAAAACGACAATAATCTGCCAGTTAAACAGTCCGTTACTCTATTCAAGGGAGCAGTAAAGTTCACGCTGGGTAACAAAATCAATAGAAATAAAGTATTTTAACTAAAACAACGGTTCTCTCATTACGCAGGAAGTCCATTTGATGGTTTGCAGTAGTCAACACGCTGTTCCGAGAACAATAAATCAACACTGAACTATTCCCGCGGTTCTGGACACTTCTTCCAGACATTATTCGGAGGGATTCCGGGAAGATGCAGTTAGACGTTCCCGGAAGAATTACTACTTTGCCATTGCGATTGTGTCTGTCTTCCGCGATATGTTTTATTAGGCCTTAAGTCACTGCCACCGGATGGTCCAGCTGCATCTGTCAAGAGGACATGCACGTTTACCGGATGGCATAGCTTTTACTTAACTACATGGTATTTTAATGAATGCGTTAAATGATGTCATAGAACCCAAAAAGTATTATTTTCAAATAAAAGGGAAAAAAATTATCTTATATTGCTCACGTTCTATCCCATAATAACTTCTGCCGACGGCATGTAAACCATTTTCTGGTGATTTCAGTTTTGCAAATATTCGCCTTGGATCTTAGTTCATTTTTAATGGACAGCACCAAAAATAACTAAAGTTAAAATAAAGGATGTCTTAAAAATAAGAACCGTAGAACATTTTTAATAAATATATAGTTGCTTAATGATTCACGAGGGTTATACTTTGTATCGTAATTTCTCACTTCATAATTATCGTCGAGGCGGTTTGTGCGTTATAATTCAGAATTAAGCCTTGCTCAGTACGTGAGAATGATAAAGTACGAGTGCGGGGTACTCTGATAATCGAGCCTGCTTTGAAGTGTCATTAATTCGCAATTAAGAAGGTAATTTCCGGAAGGGCGCGCCGGTCCCTCCCACTTCCGCGCTGACAGCGACATCTCTGTACCAGAACCGCTAAGCATTCGGTCCTTAGCTTGGAATGAAAATGCCTGCACTCATTTATTACACTAGTGATTAAAATCAGTGACACGGGAATGATAATCTGACCAATGAAAAAAATACGTTCGCTTTGTATCTTCAAAAGTCTAACAACAAAACACTGTTGATACAGGAATATGAAGTTTTAAAATGCTAATACTTATTTTAATTCATTACTGTACTCGTTTTATTATACCTAGATATTTGGAGTAGGTACCTTATTTTGTATTGAACATCTCTCTGCTAGAAGATGTTACGGAATTATGTATTATTAAATGGATAAATTTATTTTGTAGGAATCAGTACATTCCCTAAAAGTGGCGGCTCGCGACTTTTGAGTGAGCTAGGGTGCTAAGATTGAAAAATACGACGTTATTGATGGTGTTGAAGACAAAAACGATTTTTTTTTTTAAATTTCAATTTTTTTTATGAAGATTTAGATGGTACGTGGGGCACTGCTCAATAACGTCGTATTTTTTAATCTTAGCACTCTGGCTCACTCAAAAGTTACGAGCCGCCACTGTTCCTCACCATTCGCCACATAGCCTAATAGACATTTCAGTAACATATATGAGATTTTGTCAGCTTGTTCTAAACGCGATTCTCACAGATATGATACCTACACGAGGTATCAGAGTCAGAACATTTGGAATTATTCTGACTGTATTAGACGTCTTCAAAATGAGTTTGATTGTTTACAGAAATCGCACATGTTTAGTATACATTCGAAAATAACATTTCTTGTCTTACAACGTAGATTATTGTTAAAACTCATACGTAAATAAAAAAATGAGTGAATATCATTGAGATAGAGTCGTGTGCAGTATTTTCTTGCATCGAAACTTCTTATGTTAAAAAGGTTTACAATGAATAGAAAAACACACTTTGAACATAATATTTTAAGTAAAATTTTCCTAAGCAACTAACAAGCACAAAGCTAGTACGTTTGAAGCTATTGAATTTCAAAGTAGACAACATTCCGGTGAAAATGTTCTGATGAGTTTATACATCAGGTACCTCCCTAATACTTTCAGATGACCCGGCTTATCGCAGGAGCCTGGAAGCCTTATTAAAATGCAGACAGGATAGCACGGCGTGTAAAAGCAGCAAGTAATTTGAAACTTCTTCCGACAAAGTTGTATGTGCGGGCCTAACCTTCTCACCCCCCGTCCACTGAGCCACTCGAGCAGCCCAACCACCCACCACCTCCACCCCCAGGGCGACACATGGCGACCCCGTCACCGCCCACTCACAGCTCTATATTCCACTTATAGGATACTGTCAAAGCTATTCTTCTCGAGGGCAAAGCTCGAGATATCAACATTTTGAAAATTTGCAAAGTTTTTGACGCAGTTACTTATATGTACTTGTTCATCATTTATCATAATACTTGCTTAGGCTAAGTATAATAAGATTAATAAAGTTGTTAATATAATAGCAGTTAATTTTTAATATCCAGCACTTACAGAGCACATACAGAGTGGAAGATACTCTCAGTATCTCCCTGGTGAAAGACCACCATTCAGCATTGAAGAGTTGCTTGAAATGGCTTTTAGCCGTGTTTGGTGACCAGATCTGATTAGCCAGGTATTTCCCCTTTTCCCCACCTTTCTCTACCCCTTCTCCTTCCCCTCCCCAATACCTTCAGCCTCACAAAATTCCCCAATTGGAAATGCCATAGTCTCACTGGCTCCAGACGGTTGGGAGCAGTTTGGGACTCTTGTGCGGTATTCATATAAAAATAAAAAAAGAACTTGATTCACTGGTGGAATGAAGCAATCATTTTTTGCCCTAAGTGCAGATGTACGTACTGTCCAGTTACTGACATCTGAATAACAAAAGACACAATAAACGTCTGTCAACACTCGTACACGGTTCAATGATAATGGATCAATTCAATAGCTCGGATGCGGAATAATGTAGGTTTTTGTGTTTCCTTCTTCTTAGAACTCATTCTTTACTAACTGCCCTCCGCACAGCATCCCGAGTACACCTCCTGAATGGAGGTGATATTAATGAGAAAATCAAATTCATAATCAGCATAGAATGAAGAATAACACAAGAAATGTCATGTGGGCGTGTTGTGTGATCCAAAAGTCTGGCATTTGGGCCTTAAAATGTCTTCAACAGAAAGTTATTCATCGTCATTTCATTTCGTTCTAATGGAATATGCAATATACAATGCAGGCAGTGTAAGATAAATATCATGCTGTGTTTTATATATTTTTATTGGCTCTCTAGGGGTCAGAACCAAAAGGTATTAAGTCAAAGGCACACCGGCTTCCATTTAAATCTACATGGAAGGCGCTTCTAATGTGTATTCATTATTCCATTAATTATTACACGGATAAAACTCTCATAATGAAATATCTATACGACAAACAACAATGTTCGTTTCAATTGTCAAATGCGCACTCAACAAAAAATACCCTTTGTCATAATATTACCAATTCTCCAAAGGTGTGATTTATCGAAATAATTTTACATTTCCTACTCATCCCTAAGTACTTTGCCATATTTGATCCCAGGAGTATGCGAAGTGAGCTCATTACTCTGCTTTTAATTAGTCTTTTTTACGTAGCCCGTCTCGGTAATGATCGTTAGGTGAGGTAGGTAGGTACCTTCCACATACCGCCCGGTGGCTGCGCCCCCCCAAGAAGGAAGTGAGATGAGAGGAGATCATGCAACCTTCGTTACCAGAGACTAGTGACTAGTGACTAGTGATGCTGGGGAACTAACACGCCACCTTTGCGAGATGCGGGTGGCAGCCATACTTAGATTAAGTTGCTTATTCAATTATTTATATAACACTTCGTATTAATATCCCCACTGATTTATGAACATGCTTTATACTGTTTCGTAATACATATATAATACAGAGAAAGTATTATATTATAACGGTGCACTGTTGAATGAAATTTTTACCTATATGGCGATGTCTAAGATTATGATTAACATGTTTAAAAGCATGGTTCCATGTTAATAATAAAAAAATATGATATAAATACTTTCTAATCGTCTTAGGTAACTAAAATTCATTTGCAAATAAAATATATGTATGTAGGTAGGACATATTTACTTTAAACTACAAATATATTAATTGTTCATCTTCATAAAAATAGGAGGAAAGTTCAAAAAGTTTGTGAAACTGACTTTAAAGGCAATGGTTAGAGTAATTAATTAACTTTTATTATTTTCTTCAAACGATTGGTTTTCACTTTTATTTCTTAAAATAATCTTTTCTATAAAGACTGAAATATTTCTTCCAATAATGATCGAGTGTCATCATTTTGGTTGTAAGCGCAATTTTCCAAAAAATCGACGCCTTTTTAGCGTAGGTACACATTTCTTATATGTCTGAAATTTCGTTCCAGCAAGGATTTTTTTCAATTGTCCACCGATAAAAATAGGAGAGGGTCTGGTCTGGTTAAGTTGGGGCCAAGAAAATTAGTTGGAAGTCAATGCAGTAAATTTTGGTGACTTCTTGTATCGAGGAATCAACCGGAGTATTGTCGTGATTGAACGGAAATTCTTAATGTTGTGTTCTGGGCTGATTTTCGTCAATGGAAGCTCGCAACTTGTTCAAAGTTTCAAACTAATAATTTTTGTTGATTGTTATCAAATAAATTTGAAAATTAAAATTCCTTACCAAAAAACTGAAACTGATGAACTTGGGGCGCTATTCCCGTTCTTTTTAAGGAAGATTCCTTAACTTTTTCCTTGGGGTTAAAGCCTTCTTACTTAACTGCGGTTCCGGTTCTATCGGATGACAGCTGTCAGCTAAATTCAGCGAACGACATTCATCAAAAATGTCAATATTTGCAGTATTTTAACAAGAGAAAAACTCATTATTAAGTATGTTACCAATTACGTTTTTATTTACTTTAAACATAATTAGCTAGTAAACATTATTGAACATTACATAGATGTTGACATCTTTGACAATTCACTTCAAGCGGCATTGAAGAGCGTCGGCAAAAATTCAAATGTCACTTTTAGAACAAGAGATAAAAAAAGGTCATTAATATCTAAAGAGGTAGGTACCATTTTATAAAACGTGATTCACCGTGAAAAGTCTTATTTATGACATTTAAAAATAATATTAAAAAATATTAAAATGAATTATAATATAAAGTAATTGTTTTTAAATCACTTGAAGATATTTCATCAATTTGTGTTTTCAAATAATCTGTTGACAATAATCTATTTGAGATCTTTTTACTATGTCTCACCGGAATTCCGCAGATTATCAAGAAGTATTTAACCCTAAGGAAAAAAACCTAAGGAATCTTCCCAAAAAAGAACGGGAATAGCGCCCCAGGTTTTAACTTCTTAGGCGACCTATCTGCTCCGTTTGTCCACGGCTTAGATTGATCTTTAAACTTGTTTGATAATAATAATGATTTCAAGTCGATATATCGTAGCCAAACAATCCTTTGAAATTTGAATTCCTTTGCGTTTTTATCTCAAAGTCGGCAATCGCGGAAATCATCACGACAATGCTTTTGATACGCCTAAATTATCAGTTAAAATTAAATGTGTACCGCTTGTCGATATGCCTTAAGGCACTTTATGCGCATTCACTCGCCGGTCACTCAATACCATCTCATGCACTTTAAGAACATTTTCTGCAGTAACTGACGTCGAAGGCTTGCCACAGCGGGGGCATCTGCGATAGATGTTTACCTCTTCTAAATGAAGCAGTCCATATTATCACTTTGATATAAATAGCTGAGAATTCACCGTATATGAACAGCATATTGTAAAAAAATGGGTAGCGTTCTGGTCACATAAAAATGAAAATTCAATATCTGCAATCTTTTCGGTTTTATCCGCTTCACAATAAAGCAAAACAGATCCCTTCAGACATTTTGCCTTCAAATTTTGGAAGGATACTAACTTGGGGTGGCATTACAAAATAAAATAACCTTTAACTCTATAGAATATCGCATACTTCTCAGTTTTATGAATTTTTTTAACTATGAAAATTTCTTTAAAAAAAAATACTTGAATTTAAGCATGAACGTTATTTATTTATTTGTAAGAAACAAACAGCTTTTAATACGTATTTATATAAAAGGAAGTTTTAAATTTAAATATGTATTATTACTAACAACACAATAAGAAGGAAGGGAGGAGAGGAAGAGGAAGATAGGATCAGGACAGGAGATGCTCTCTATACATTTTATACGCGTGTATCAATTTATGGTCGTACTTACTGCGGTTCGATATTTTGAAAGGGTTTTGTGAAGAATATCGATATTGTGAAATTGTGCGTTATATTGCGCACAAATACGGGGAATTGGAGAATTTATCCTAAGATTGCATGCGGGAAAATAAAAAAAATCGGTTTGTCGGGTTGTTCTTGATGTTATTATTGACATGTGTATAATTTTTTTTTAAAAACTGGAGTTCCTTATTATGAAATAGTTTTATATTTTGACAAACGAGTATTTAAAGCAACAGGAATGCGTTAAAGCTTGATTACATTAAAAAAGCTACTAAATAGGAATCGGAGTCTACAAACGATATTTACATAGGTACATATCAACTCATCGATTTTTTACATACCAATTAACGTGAGGTACTCATGATTTCACTCATCGGTCGGTATGTATGAAAAACGTCGGTTATGTTCTCTGTACAACAATCCTTTTACTTTACCGCTCTTTGTATATTAAAAATCCATTAAATTTCTCATCAGCGTTCGACTGCTCGCCGCCTGTAGACCCGGGACTAGGTATTAGGGACTGAGAGTATATCGCTTCTGACCTTCCGCCCTACTCCGTTGGCTACAGACATCTCGGATCCCGCCCACCCCAGTGGATGTAATATCGCTCCGGAAGATTAATTATGTGCAATGGCGCCATCTGAACCCTCAAGTGTTATTCAAATTACTCTTTGAGGTTCATCTGTCACCCCCGCCCATGGCGAGGCGAAGGGCGGCCGCCATTTTTAGCGGAGTTACACTTTATACGAAGTGGAAAATGGGGAAAATCAATGAAGTCGGAGAGAAGTTTTTTGAGCTGTCCTAGTTCGGAAAAAAATAATCAGATGCCACTCTGTTCTCGAATTCTACTAAGTTCACCATTATGAAATTATTCCATTACTTCAGTTAAAGTTTGCTATGGTGAGATTTAATATTGATGTCGTTATCCGTTTCTTCTCCGTTTTTAGAGCGAACGGTGTACATGGTATCTAAAAGATAGCTTTAAGGTAGGCACAAAGTAGTATATAGGTACTTGTACGATATAATTCAGCGCCCCTGAGGTGATTTCTCACAAAAGTGGTGCTATAGAAATGGTCCGATTATTATTATTATTATTATTATTAAAGAAATAGTTATTTAATTAATTGATAAACTGTTCTTAAAAACTTAAGACAAGATTTTTGTGCATAGCGCAAAGGGTAACAATTATTTTTATAAACAATAATTATAAACAATAATTAAGAACTTTAGTTTATCAATTAATAAATATTTGACAAGTCAAAGCAATTTTCACCAATAAAATGTAGACATAATTTGTCTCGACGCCATCTATTTGAGGGATTTAGCCGTTACAAGCCTCTCTCATACTAATAAAGTTGGTTGTTTACAGGTGAAAATATAATAAAACAGTAATTATTGAATGAAACACTAGTATATATTGATTAACTTGGCGGGTTTGCGATAAGCCGACGTAGCTCAACGGTAGAGCATCTGACCGGACATCAGAAGGATGCAGGTTCGTGTCCTGTCGGCGACATTTATCTTTGCTCGGAAAGGTTTTTTTCAATTTGGATGAGTGTTTCAGGCTAATAATTATTGTTCATAAAAATAGTTATTTAATTGCCTGAAAACAGGTAATATCTATCAAATCCATAATAACTCTAGTTATAGGTCGGCAAAATATTGTAGAAATTTAATGAATTGTAAATTTAAAATAAAAACATTACTATGGCAACACTAAGCTGCTCACTTTGGTTTTGAATTTTTTTCTTTGTGTGACAGTTCGTTTTAAAGAAACAAGGTAAACCAATATATCTCGATTATATTTAATTTTTTTAATTTATTATTTTGATCTAAGAATATGATTTTGTTTAATTTTGATTCAACTTCTAATAAATTGGTATTTTGAAACACACATGTCAGAAATACAAAATAAATGTTAAATAATAAAAATAAAAAAACGTTAAAATATAAAATCGTCTCAGAATATGATATAGAATCATCTAATTTTAGAGAGTACCACTAATTTCTGAAGACAGTTTGGTTTACATAAAAAATATGCTCTATCTTGGTGTTGTCATTTAAAAACTTTAAAACGATCGCGGTCCCCTCAATTTTTGTCAAACTATTAAATATCGGATCGTTTTAGATTTTGATCAAACCAAAAAAAACATCTTTTACAATTCAGTTAAAACATATTCTAATCAGTTTTCGAAATCGTGATATAATAATTTTTATCTGTTTTTAATACTATCTAATTGAAATAATGTTTGATCCCCCAGCCAACCTGTTTTGAAAGCCAAATAAATTTAGAGAACGGTTCATCAGCTCAGAAATTTCACACTCTGACAGACCGTCCGGCGCGCGACGCCGCATTCTCGTCTTTCCAAAGCAATTGTGTCGGAATTATCTTCAAAAGTAACACTTCCATTTGCATATAGACAGCTCGGCTCGGTCCGATGCTCGCGAATGCCACATTTGATGTGCGTATATCTGTCATCGGCGTTTCTGGTGACTGTGTGAAGCTTACAGTTTTCACTGCCTGGGTGCATTGCGACGCCGACGGAGATGCTTGCGGTGTAATACAGGCGTCGCTTCTCGAGCTGGCTGTAATGCGACTCCCGGCGCTGGTGACATCTAGCGACGGTGTCGGGATTCAAAGCAAGTTCAGAAAGGCATCCTTCACCAGTCAGACCCGCAAGGCAGAACGTAAAGGATGGTTCGATTAGGAGCAACGTAATAAAACTCTGCTATGATATTAAATACATCAGAAGAAGACTTGCAGTACAATATTCTCACTAATCTTTAGGGTAACACTATCTAAAGAAGAATTGCATGATGATGAATTTCTCACTTAAATTTTGAATGACACTATCACACATATACACACAGCTAGATATAATCACTGCTCAACAATACAAAATTACAAAAATTATATAAAGTATTACTAAACATTTAAAAACATTTATAAAAAAATCCAAACAAACATACTAAAATATGAATATTTTCACGTGCAGTATTTATTTTTAAATTAATACGTGGGAATACAAAATGATGTTAGGTTTAGACATTGGATTTCGCAAAACATAATAATATATATGCAACAGAGTGGTAAATACTCTCAGTGTCGCCCTGGTGAAAGACAACTATTTTGAATCGATAAGTTGCGTGAAATAGCTTTGACCGTGTTTGGTGACCAAATCTGAATAGCTATGTACTTCCCCACCTTCCCCTACTCTATCTCCTTCCTCTCCCCGCACCCTTCAGCCTCACAACATACCCCAATTTGGCAGGGAGCAGTTGGGACTTTTATACAGTATTCATTAAAAAAAATGGTCGAACGTATTCATGCTTTAGTATCCCAAGGTAATTAAATTATTTTCAACATCTCCTTGTGTAACAAACACATTTGTATAGTAATCCTAGATGCAGAAATGATTGAATTGTGTTAAAAGCGTAGAATTTAGTTGATTAAACATTTTGAAAAATAGCTATTAGCTATAGCAGTGTTGCACAAATAAAATTAGTATTTTAATATGTAAAGACGATACAAATATACTGATCGAAAATCTAATATTCTTAGAAGAACATATGTAAATATGATAATAATAGTAAAAATTCGCGCGGCTAGACGCCTTTATAACAGAAAGAAGGAAATGATCCCTGAATATCTCCGAAGACGCATTACAAGAATTAAAATGACACAGAATGTCCACAACAAAGAGTCTGAAGACAGAATAATCGTATCGCCACATATTTAATACGTGATGCGACTAACTAACCAATTAATGAAATGATTTCCGGACCTTTGATCGGACCCCGAATTACACGAACTTATCAACATTAAAGTGCCAGACACCCAATTAATATAGTGTTACAAACCAAAATAATTATTCCTCTTATTGTTTTTTTATTTGTTGTTGTTACTATGAACGGAAAATACATAATTTATTCTAAGCCTTAATGACGAAACTGAAAGATTTGTGGAAAGTATTTTTACGTGATGAATTTCTTACCTACTTTAAGAATATGTTCATGTTTTGCTAATATAAAATTCACACAAATTATTAAACTTTTAAAAATGTATGTTTTTTAGGTACCCATGTTTGTTTGATAAGATTTAATTAAATGTGATTTATTTTTGTCTGTTTTGCATAGAATAATTGATTACTAATTGAATTAAGCGCATATTGTTTTTAAATTAAACCGGTGAGTGGCTGAGTTGGCATCGCACCTAGGTACAACCCAGGCGTCGTGAGTTCAGTTCCACGGCTGTCTAAGTCCTTCATCATGACACAAGCAACATTATCCTCTTAAAAAAGAAAAAAAAACCAGTTGATTGGTTAATGATTCAGTTCGTCTGATAGGAAGCAGAAGAGTCTCGGATTCAATCTTTGAAGTAACTCCATCATGTCGAAAGCTACATTCGGTTATTAATGCTGATAGGCTTTGTATGTCTTAATTCTTTTATTACATATAAAAAAAATTATCAGCAGCTATTAGGATTTTCCTTCAGTATTAACTTAGATCTACAGAAAATCTTTTAATATAACGTTATTCATGCGTTTGCACAGAAGTAATGGTACTTATTTTTAAATATTTCATCGAAACAAGAACATAGTTATATGAATATTAGTCCCAGATGCGACTGAAATATTTTTAGTTTCTGTCCTTTTGTCCGGTTTCATCTTTCATTTAGGTTATGTGAATATTATTTTCTTCAATTATTATTTATAATTATTCTCTGAAGTCATAAGTTGAGAGGAATGGATGCGATGCTCAATAAATTGCGTCATTTATCAATCGTAGAGCGTGGAACCTCTAATTACTGAGCACACATGCGTCCTTTTAGTCCTGAGCAAAGTTACGCACGTAAGTTTACTCTTGCTTACATAGATAGCTTTATCGTTCTAGTTGCAGTAAACATAAACGAATTTAGAAGAAATATAAGCTAAAGACTATTAAACATTATTAATAGTTTTTGTGTTTAATTCGTAGAACTCGATTTATTTATTTTTTAAATTTAATGTAAATCAAATTTAATAATGTTATTATTAATACTTGCAGAACTTAATAATAACGTTATCGAATTTGATTTACATTAAATAAAAAAAAAATCAAATATTCAGTCAGTTTATTACAATTCCTTTGGAAAGCAGTTATGGATACATTTAAAATGTTTATGCTAGTGATACTTCTTTATTTGTTAAAAGCAAAAATAATATTAATAAAATAAAATACACTGCAAATAATAAATATAATAGCGGATCCCATTACAAGTTTCCAATAGACTTACCAGAACTGACCAAATTCTTAGCCTTCCCCGACGCAACACTAATTCTAAACAAAAATCCTTCATCTATCGGGCATTACTACTCACAATTTGACATTTTTAAATCTGCACCACACTCCATAAAGCCTTTATAACTCTATTATATATATTATTTTAACTTTCTTCCCTTATAAAATCACACATATACATTTCTACTAGATCTACCCCCCCCCCCCCTTCATTTCCAGACCCCATAAAAATTAGCATGTCACTTTTAAATTGATATTTATTCTCTATTTTGTACAATAATCTTTTTAATATTTTATTAATTTCTTCGAAAATCAGTAGATTCGCCGTAAATGGTCAAATTTATGTCACTTTTTTTATAAAATTTTATTTTTTATGTAAACTGTCGGTCTCCCAAATAAACAAAAAACAAAAAAAATGACGCATGTTAGATTACCTCATTATTAAATAGGAACAGTAAATAAATAAAACAAAAGACGATCTCTACTATTTGTTAAATATTGTTATAATATTTTTTATATATCTACTTGACATAAATAGGACGCCTGATAACTAAAAAAAATAGATTTTTCTTTCGATTGAATCTACGCCGTATTTAAAATTATACTAATAATTTGCTTCAAATGTAACAGTATAATTAAATTCTTTGGTTTTTTAGCAAGTACATTGGCATGCATATTCAGTTTCCACTACGCAGAAATGCATTGTGGAAAAAAGCATAAATAGTTTCCATCACTTTAATCTGTTAATTATAATAATGTTACTACCTTTCTACTATCGTAGGAAGTCTTTTTGTCGAACTTAACGCCGTCCGGATAGAATTGAATGCGTCGCGACGCTCCGCCGCAGCTGAAATGCGTCGGAACGCCGAGCGACGCTTGAAAGCAACGTTCGCGATGGATACTTGTAACTCAATTAATTATTTTAATTCGGTCTAAAAAAACGCCTCGTTGTTGTGTATGACAAGGGAAAGACAGATGTATGTTTCCCTTTGAAGTCGTCCGACGCGGCGGATGTAAATGGGATTATAATTATTCTTAAATGTGTCAGAGAAAATGTTGAACATAGAAAATTCACAATAAAAATACTTACCACGCGAGGCGTGCAGTTTCTTTTCCAAATTGCAAAATTATTTGTTTATCAAAAGTTATCAAGAATTGATTGTAACAATCATATTTACTTTATTTAGAAAGGAAAAGCAACAACAAAATTAATATTATGTCATAAATACATGTGTCATAAAATTTTTATTATAATATCTGTATTTAAGAATTTATCAACAAAGTTTTTTTTTTTTTTTTTAATAATACTTCAGATCCGTAATTTAAGGTCTTTGTAGTATTCTTTAACGGTTTCATATGAAAATAAATTTAATTGAGCAATTAAATGAAGTTTCTAAAGCGACTTTTCGTTTGTAACCAAGAATAAGAAACTTTAATTTTAAGCAAACTCATTCACCAATTTTGTAAGAAAGTAAATAATTCGTATTTTTGACAAATTTCCCAACTCAGTGACATTTAAATTAAATTAAATTAAATTCTTTGTTCTTCTCATAAGGCGAGTTTTAATTAGATATGAAAGTGTACGTGTTTATCAAGTCATTAGCCAAATTGTCACCCTCCATTCCATTCATTTCATCCGTTCATCCGTTCGCCATTGAAACTCCTCAAGACAACGGATAATTAACCTTCTGCGATAAATCAGTTCCGGCTATTTTCGGAGGTCGCAAGTCCTGTAATCGTCTGCCAATAGGCCGTGAGGAGGCCAAGAGGCCAGGAGGAGGAGGTGGATGGCGGGAGTCGGGGGCGCCCAGCGTCACTTCGCACCATTTCCGACGCCGCATGAACGCTCCGACGCCCCTGCGGCTTTCGCTAATTGTCGCATAGTCCCATTAGTAACAATATTTTTAATCTAACACATACAGGCGTCGTACGAACATGTTATAAGCCATGCAGTGTGACGCTGTGCTTCCGGTAATGGAATTCAAGCACAGTTCAGAGGTATTCGTACAAAACAATCGATATTCCTGCACTGAGGGTTCTGAACAATTTATATTATGCAATTATTTAATGAAATGTAAGATTTTATCAAAAATTAAGTTAGTTCTAAGAGTTAAAATAAATAAAAAAAAACAAATGCTAATTTTCTATACGTTGTTTCCCCTTAGGTGAAGCTTATGGATAACGGAAAGCCACGTGACCGTGTCTTGACACACTCCTTGTTTCTTTCACAATCAAACTAATTAGTACTCAAAATACTTCTTTCTCCATTTCCAACCCTTAGTAAACCCTGACTGTAGAATTTTGTTAATTTAAACGAGCGTCTTTGACTTCTTCTTCCATTCATTTGTGGTTCTAAACTTTTGTTACCTATTTTCCGTTCATCCGCTCTACATGCCCAAACTATCCATGGATATATTCTCAACCTTATCAACATCATTCTGAAATATTATTAAAAAAAATATATATTTTATAATATAATATATTAACAAAAAAACACCGAAATTCGATTGGATTTAACTGAGAAATATCAAAATGCGTTATGATATATCGAATGGTCAACTAAACGTATTGTGTTGACCCGAGGAGGATCAAAGATATTTAAGTTTGTTTTCAAAGTTTTCTATTACACATTAAATCAAGTATCTTATGAGTTGCAATATAAAAAAATAATATTTTCGACAAATCTGATTTTTTTCAACAAAACGTAAGAAAATGTTGATAATTTGTTGTTTGCGCACTGCCCCAAAAATATTTAAATAGCATCCCATGTTATAAAGGTCTAAGGGTCCCTTTTTAATAATTGGATAATTTATATGTTGTCGGTTTTGTACATGAAAATATGTTTAAAAAAGACTCTGAAATCTGTACTATTCTCCTGATTTGCCGGTATGTCTCCCTTTGCCAATTTGTCTTACTACATTAATAACAATTTTCATGAATAATCCACTCATCCAATATATATATATGAAAATATAGAAACTTCGAGCAATTACTGGTATTACAGTATATACGTCGAATGATTTTGTTTTCAATAATTTATTAACTTTCCGGCAATGGTACGAATTAAGTATGTAATAGAGAAAACAATACATCGGTCGTAAAAGACACGAAACGTGCATTTGTTAACATTTCCATCGCGTAGTGTATCTTTATCAGCCAATTTTCTGTGGGAGTTAATGTTGGATACTTTAAAAAACGACGCAAAATAACAGAGCAGTTGTGGAATATTTTTTTCAATGCAGAAATGCAGGTAATCATTAGCCCTTTATGCTAACTGCGCTACGGTGAACTGTGCTGGAATACCTAATAGTCCCCGATAGCAGTGTCTCGAGTATTATGTGTTCAGGTCCCTATTCATTTATTGCACGATATTTGCAGTCTCTTATTAGAAGGGTAGTTTGTTGGAGAATTTTCAATTGCAGAAATTTCTCCATATTTTTACAAGAATTATACAACGAATATGTGAAAAAGCTTTGAAGGGTTGCAAGAAAAATGGAAGCGTATCATTATCATGTTCCTTGTTTGTAAATCATTAAATATTCAATAGTGGGACTAAGTGGAATGGGTTTGAAGTAGGTACCCAAAGAAATCTACAAATAAATCTAAACTTACTAGGTGAGTGTAGTAAGTTTGTAAAAATCCTGTTTCTACCTAATCTCTTCAATAGAGGTACTTTTGAAACCTGATACGAGTGTTAAGTGTTATGCATCGGTAATCTTAAATTACAAATCCCGTCATTCAT
This sequence comes from Halesus radiatus, assembly GCA_022606495.2. NCBI lineage: Eukaryota > Metazoa > Arthropoda > Insecta > Trichoptera > Limnephilidae > Halesus > Halesus radiatus. The sequence continues at coordinate 324,925 of JAHDVE020002006.1, read as the reverse complement.
AATTCGAAACAGTATATATATTTTTTTTTCTTCTCAACTCTGGGGAACGGTTTCATCGAAAATAAAAGAATTTAAGAAATGATCTTATTATTTCCTGAAATTGAGATGCCTCGGATTAGAAAATAAACATGGACCTTTCAGGGTGGTCGTTAAAGAACCAGTTTCACCCAGCATTGTGTTGTTTGTTCATGAGTAGGTACCCAATGAAACGGTTGAATTTTTTTGTGAGGATATTTTATTCCCACCCTGTAGATGAGAATATGGCGTGAATATTCACAAACGTTCCAAAGGATCAACTCATCTCCCGCGAGTGGAGTAAATTTCATCTATCACGCAGTCACTTAGTGTCCGGTAGTACCCCCTCTCCCCCTCCCGCCGCTCGCACGCCGCCGATGCCACCCCTGGGCTGCGACCAATCAGCGCGAGTGGCGCACTTGTCACCTCCGCCGCTGACAGCGCCCCCCACCCCTACCGCCGGGCCATATCACCGAATGTCCCCAATGTCCCGACACGTTCCTGTCCAATGTCCTGGGAGCCCCGGCGAATGTCTTCGAGATATCACCTTTTCTGAACACACCTTTGCGAGAGATTTTTCGGTGTTTACGTACGAGTAATTTCCGGAAGCATTTTGAAAACCGGTTGCGTACTTCTCATTCGGAGCCATTTTTAAAAGCTCAGGTTATATTAGGTGCTATTCACGCATTGTCTGAAGTTATTTTGCAAAACCACATCTCACGTAACCTAAACTGTGTAAAAAGAGTTTCATATGAGTGACACGAGGCACTCTTGAAAACCGAGTCATTTAATGAAACTTTCGTTTTAGTGTGGTATTATGTATATCCTAAGTACCATTAGTCATTTGTGTATTTAATGCCATAATAGTCATGAAGTGCATTTCATGTGGTAAAAAATGCCTTCTACATCACACAGAACTAGCTGACATTAAACAAGTAGGTGGATAGGTTTTGTAAAAATAAGCATCTTGTCGTGAACTTTATTACAACATTTAAATAAATAAATAAATTATTAATAGACTTTTTTTTTATACGATGCTTGCGTAGAGAAGCTGAGTGTATATTAATAACGTTTCATAATAGTGTTACACGAAAATGATAAATAAGAATGTAACTTATAAATAATATACGTAATAACTAACAGTGGCTATTTCATATCCCAATCCCCTCATCTTCTTTCCTGCCACCTTAGCATCCAGCATCTCTTGAAAGTGTAGCGACTTGAGCATTCTAAACACAAACTACCCACAAATAAACTATTTCAAATTTAATGTCCGACGTATCGCTGACAGTATTGCTTACGACTACCCGTCTGGCTTACTCTCCCGTGTTCTGGCACCCTGGTACCTGGTGGCCGGGAGCCAGTAGGCGTTATTGGGTGGAAGTGGGTGGCGTCAGGTGGCAATGGGCGGTGTTGGGTGGTATCGGTGGGTGGCAGGGCAGGTCACGTCCGCTGACCTGTGGTACGTAGACCCGGTGAGAGCACCTGCAGGAGACGGTTAATGTGGGAGGTGTCAACCATGAATACTGAACGACAAATGTTTGACCAACAAAGCGGGTTTATTGAAAATGTCGGACTTGATGAAATAATAGGGTTAGGAATATACAGCTTTATTTCTTACGATAGATTTGAATTGCATTGATACCGTGTTGAATGGGCGCGATAAGGGAGTTTAGTTGAGATGTATCATTTGAAAAGTAGGTAGACTTTTATAAAGAGTTGATCAAATTAGAAAAAAAACTGTTTGTGTCTCATATTTAAAGCTCTCGAAACGTCGCGTCTGGAAATGTTTAGAGCTTTTGTTATGTCAACAATTATTTCATTTTTATAATTATTTTCTTAACAAAACGTACTAATTAAGTACTTATGAAGACGAATTCTAGTCTCGCGTTTGCCTAACGCAGTCACTAGCCGTTCAGTAATGGCTACGTATCCGGCGTTCGATTCCCACCACTTTTTGAATTGGCACCGTCAACGACAGGCGATCTCAATTCGACTCGTCAAAACTACAGTTTATTTTAATTTATAATTTTATTGGGGGCATTTCAACCAGTCTCAATGTGCCGGACTTAACTTGTGGGGATAAATCGCAGATACCGCTGTACACTAAAATCATCAGTGATTGTGTTTTATTAAGGTGGCGCCGGGAGTAAAACCTGTCTTTCGATCCTCATCGATGTACATCTTGAACATCCATTATGGTACCCTTGTTAATATCTAAAGTCAACTCCCGAATAAAATAATCCTTCAAATTCCGGAAATATTGCGGAAATGTCTGTAATTTCGAAGAGCGCGTAACTATTCGTATATCGCAATAACGTTCAATTTGAACCTTTATTTAACTGAACTTTTTAAAATTAAGACTTCCCATTTGTTCAACAGCAAAAAAATGAGGGTTGATTCTCGGGCTAAGGCGGGTAGTATAAAAATAAGTGACCTAGAAGACGATTCCAGTTCTTTTTAAGGATAAGGAATTATTCTGATCCTTAAAGTCAAACACTTTTAGCTTAATTGCGGTTCCGATTCGGATGACACCTAGAATCATTAGCTATTTAGCGATATTATCCTTACGCGAATGACACCCACAGACCTGTCATTTAGTGAATGATGAGTACCTTAGTTTGAAATTTTAGTAAATATCGATATATGCGTAGTCAAAACTAGGCTATATCGATGTATAAAAATATTGATTATTAAAAAAAATGTTTCACCTATGGTATTTATCCTTCGCCTGTTTAGTGATTGCTGTCATCCGATAGAATCGGAACCGCAGTTAAGCAAAAGGTCTTTAACTAAGGATAAGTTAACCCTTTCCATAAAAAAGTACCCGAATAACCCCCCTGGAAAATAATGAATGTTTAGCTGACAAGCTGATGTGGGAACTTTCCTCGTAACATATTTTCAAAAAAATCTCCCTCTTAACAATGATACCTCCCCTACCCTTTCTTTCCACCACCAAAATTTTTGCATCTAATATTGGCACCTCTTGCTTATATTTAAACATTTTTTAAACATCATTTTAGGTTTTTTTTTAATGATTTAAATGTGTCCAAGGATCAAAGACATGATTTGTTATAACTATTGTTCGTATTTTATTCTGTAGGCGGATGTTCCCGACCCTGCGCGTGTCCTTCACCGGCGTGGGCGCGGGCCACCGCTACGTCGTGCTACTGGACATCGTGCCCGTGGACGGCAAGCGCTACCGGTACGCCTACCACCGCTCCTCTTGGCTGGTGGCGGGCAAGGCGGACCCGCCCGCGCCCGCGCGCCTCTACGCGCACCCCGACTCCCCCTTCACGGGCGAGCAGCTGCGCAAGCAGGTCGTCTCCTTCGAGAAGGTCAAGCTCACCAACAACGAAATGGACAAAAACGGACAGGTGAGAATCTCGCACATCACTAGATTTCATTCATGATACCATGTTCACCTCACTTAAGATCTGCTCTGCACTCTTGGCGTGCGACATGATTTTTGATGCATAGGAGTATATAGGTGATACCACTGCCTCTTACGTGGATTTTAATGCCTGGTTCACCTTTAAGAAACTTTTCCACTGGTGAGGGAGTCCGCGTGCTAATCTCTGCACTTTAGAATTGCGAACGCGTTGTATTGATTATAATTATTTGTGTAGTAGATACACTTTCCTCTTTTTCAAATCTATTTAACATCATAGTCATTCATTAAGCTACGAAGTTGTCTTGCATTACCTCTCCGATGCCAAGCGGGAACGATCATTACAATTGTAGTTTTTACGAACCACTGTATTTGACTGAACCGATCCAATATCTATTAAGAATTAGGGTACTCCTTCACTGGGAAAGATTTTTCCCCACAAAACAAATCAAACGCTCCTACATGAAATATACTGACACAAACCGGACCTATTTCCTAGTTGACATATAAGTATTACATGAATTGCCATGTGATTCTTTTGAATTGTCGAAACTCTATTGAATTTTTACACTGATGACAACATTTTTTATTCAGCATCATCATAAAGCACAATGCATTATTTGAATTTGTTATTACAGACTAAATTAGAACTTATCCGTAATTCACCCATTTAGTAACTCGTTGCTTTATTTTGCATTGTGTTTCGGACAAGAGATCCGTTTTTCTATTTGATAATGCCCACTTCCATAAATCAGTCATGGGTATATTTTGCATTGTCCGTCCAATAGACAATAACTCAGGTTTACGTGGCGTTTCAATGAACACCGTAAGTAATAGAATAACTCCACTGATTAAAAGGGTGACTTACCGCATATTACGAACAGTAAAACATGTTAAAATATGCACGGAGCACTTCGGCGTTTATTGCCTTCACTTCGCGAAGTACAATTGACTATTAAAATTCCGTAGGTGCATTATACAGTTTCCTGGCGGTGCCTTTGCAAAATCAAAGATCTGAAGTATCCCTTCAAAGATGTGCCTTGTCTAATAACTTTAATTTTTCCAAACACCCAGCCGTATTGTACATGGTAAAATCATTTCCACTTTAAAGGCGAGAAGTTAAATGGTATTATGTCGTACTTTCTCTACGCTTCTTCCAGTAAAAGTTTATTAATCCAAGAGATTTATCAACTGCATTCGTCGACTGAATGTATTATTTAGTGCCGATATTACTTTCATATATTAGGTTCATAGACAAGGCCCTGTGGTTTCCTAGAGATTATGTCAGCTTTGAAGTTACTATACGAAGGATCTGTTCATGGAAAAAAAGGAGTAATCCTGGATCTCGAATGACCCATATTGCAGAAGGGAAGAAACAGCCGAGCCCATATTGAGTTTAAGAGGAAAATGTCTACCATGTATAGACGTGGAATACCCGTTACTTAAATTATTATACTATTACTAATTATTTATTTATTACACATCAATGAAGCCTTTAGTTATTACTGTTACCACAATTTATTTAAAAAGTGTTGAAATAATGGGCTTACAAGGGCGGTTATTTTGAATAAATGAAATGATAGCCAGCCTTCAAAAATGGCCCTAAACATAACTTTGGAGCTCGCTAACTCAATCAATACCACAAATAATATATCTGTAAATTATATACGAGTAGTTAGGAAAATGTATGTGGTTTAGAAAGACAAAAAATCGTTGACGTATTCAATTCCAGTTGGTGCTGAATTCCATGCACAAGTACCAGCCCCGTATCCATCTGGTGAGGAGGCGAGAGGGCTCGGGCAACTCGCCCATCACAGACCTCGAGCAGGAGGACTTCAAGACTTTCATCTTCCCCGAGTCCATCTTCACGGCGGTCACGGCGTATCAGAACCAGTTGGTGAGTGAACCTTAAATTCATGTTAATACTTAATTTTTTATCTTTTTTCTCGTATTATGTCGCATGGAAATTACGGGCCGGACAGGATGCTAAGAAATTGGAGTTCGACTACAGCGCCATAAAGTTTGTCTTTTTGCGGCCGAAAAATATACACGATATGTTCTACTGAAAAGATATTATTGTCCATTTTCGTGTGTAATGTTTGGAAATCATTGCTTGATACCTTCTCGACAGGTAATTAACGGATTATGGTTAAAGAAAATAAACGTGCTCATATTATAAAACAAAAAATATGTTTTACAGGACAATAATTATGTCGTTTTTGGGAAGTAAAATATTGAAGCAAGATTATATATCAAAAAACATATGCGCACATAATGCTATTACCGTGATCAGGATTTGGAAACCAGGATCTAACAGACTGGTAGGCTATTCTAGTTCTATGGGCAGACTACACTGAATCCGCTGAGCGATCATGCGAATTGAATAAACATATTAATTGGTTTGGGAAGATGGGAGGCCTTCTCCAGATGTCACATGGTCGTTGGACGTCCTGCAATTATAGCCCTACCACGACGTTTGCTGGAACAGTTGCACCTTCAAGAATTCACCTAATTAGAGAAAAACTAACATCACCGTACCAAATATCACGTCAACTGCCATCGAAAGATGACGGATCGCACTTATCAGGGCCTGTCACGGCTGACGTGAAGTGTCCGCGACGAGAGCGGCTGAGAGATAATTACCCGCGCGCTGATGGGCGGGCTCTGGCCCCGGACCCGGACTCGCACTCGCACTGCGCCCGGTGACGCTAATATGTTTATCCACGGCCCGAGGAAACACAAGGACGTAAACAATTTAGCGAGATATATGACCGGGGGCGGCGGCCACACACAGCGTTCGCCGCAAACACTACTGCTAGCGAGTGTGCGCTGGGCTCTAACTATTTCTTCACGAGAAACGCTTTTCCATTATGTTTACAACACAGTGTAAAAAATAATGCACGTATTTATGACTCCGTGCAATCATCTCCCGCTGTTCTGTATGCAGCCATATCGACCGAATTGACCGATCTAAAAGAATTTGTGTGTAGTTCCAATTTGGGATCCAGTGCAAAACATATTTATGAACCTTCGACTTTGATACCCCCCTCCCTCCCTCCATCCCTCCATCACTCCCTCCCACCCTCCCACCCACGATCCCTCCATTTGAAATTATTGTTTAATTTATTAAATGCCATCCTTTGCAAACGTTGCTCAGGGGAATCTCAGGGTCCAACAATTAAGGTTTTACCCCTTACCTGTCAATTCAATTTTTTTCTGGACAAGTTCATCGGTAGGACCACATATATAATTTTTTTAATTATATTAATTTTAAAGTCCTTTAAAGTACATCAAATTAAAAATTCAGAGAATATGTCGGTTTTTTCACGGCGACACCACAGTTTAAGTTGATAAGTCGAGTTAGAAATGAATAGAACATTATTTACACTATTTAGAATATTTAGAAGTTAAAACTCAAAAATATTTCCTCTACCTTTTGGAATTACTATTTTTATGATTCCCCAAACTCGGAAACTAATGTCACAAACTGCAAAATCACTAAGCTAATATCAAAAAACTAAAAACAGTACTATTGCACTGCAACAGAGATTAAACCCAGAAATTTTCACGACGAAAGGGAATTACTCAACTATAGTGTATGAGAAGAAATAGCTCCAGGGAACCAATACCAGGAACACTTGTGAAAAGGATCTGTGATTAATAAGGAGTGCAGAAAAATAATGAGGGATTTCATGGCATAGTGCTGAGAAGAAGTGAAGGCGTGATGTGTGATGAAGGATCCAGCTAATAATTAAAACATTCATATTATTACACAATCAAGTCCGAAGGTTCCAAATATTGAAACATTTTTTTTATTTACACCTCTAGAATTAAATAAATAAATTACTCTGTCACCCACTTAACTAGAATGATTACCAAAATAAATACATTACAAATTTTACACATTGAAATTATTTTGTTCATATGATTTTAGAAGGAACAGTCTCTACTTGACGCTAGAACGCTTGGTTAGAGCACTCCATTGGGGTGAAAAACCACAAAAAAAGGAGGATTTTTTTTTTGAAATATAACTAGATTTTTTCTTTTTTTTATTTTGTTTGGAAGACAATATTTAAGTTGCCCCCTCGTAGCTAATGGATTGCTTGCGGTATTGTGCATGTATGGTGTGTAAATGTATGTTGTCGTGTAAAGTGTGTGTCTTGTGATGTTTTAATGATTTTTGTGTTCGTATGAATGAGTACTCGTATATTATTTATTGAAACATATTATACTCGTATAGTTTTCTTATTGTTAACAGTTTTGTTTCCTCGTATAATTTTTTGGAGGATGTTCTAGAAATAAAGTTAAATAGTTTTTGGTTACATTGAAATTCATTTATGTATGATTCATATGCGTTTCCCCAGATTTCAATTAAGTAATTAAAGAGAACGATGTTGAGTAATCAACCAATGTTAAGTGTCATAAGAAATGGTTCATGGAAAACAAAAACAGGATCTGGACCGATGAGGAGTGCAGAAAAATGAAGAGGTGTGGCGTGCCAGAGTGTTGAGGAGAGCGGAGTGAGAGGCGCGAGGAGCAGAGTGGCGAGGGTCGTGATGCGTGATGAATGGGTCCAGCGACGCGACCTCCCCGCCGCGGCGGTGCTAATCACTGTCGCGGACAGCTCGCCTCACAACTCAACTCATTTTAGAACTTCATAATATTTTACACCGCTGAAAGATTTACCCCGCTTGCTCGTTTCTACACAAACGCTGAAAATAATTCCACGACTGCTGCAGGAACCTAACATGAACAAAATTTAAAAAGGATACCCAGACATTTACACAAACAATCGGCATTGAAGTTCGTTGTTTAGTTCAAACACACCTTTAGATTGAGCGAGTAGGTCCAGTCTAACGTGTAGAAGTAGACAAATTGAAGGCGCGGCGATTGTTTAAAAGGTTTTGAATGGAATCACAAAGATGGCTCATAGGAAAATCAAAGGAAGTTTACAAACATACAATAGTCCAAGTGCTTATGTTTTACATTACCAAAATGGTGTTCAGATATTTATAGTACTTCCCGATAGATGATTCTACATCATATTCTAAGATAACTTTTTGGAAATGCGATTTGTTTTGTATTTCAAAAATTTTGTGATTCGAAGTAACCATGTATTAGATGTTAAATAAATAAAAAAAAAACAAATTCAAAATTACAGACCAAAATTGTAATTTAAAAAAATAATTATTATGCCTAGTTCCAATAAAATGAACTGTCAAACGCGATTATGTGAAAACATTTGAATATGAAGAACACATTTTAAGAACAAAGTCAGCAGCTTGGTGTTGCCTTTGTAATGACATTTTGTAGTTCCAAAATAATACATATTTACAACTAGGAGATGTGTATCCGGCCTTGCTCGGGATTTTTGTTTTGTATTCTTGCTTGTCGTTTGGGTGCCATAATTGATTTGACAGCGAAAGTAATGCCCCGTGACGACTATTACTATCTCTAAACAACATTAATTGAAAATTTTATTTCATTCCAACCATTTATTTATTCAATAAACTTTGATATAAAGTTCTTAAGTAGGTACCTACTTGTGTTTTCCATTTTGAAAATATTCTTTCCAAACCAACCTTCTTATTTTAAATATGTAATCTGTGACTAACCAGAGTGGTAAATCCATGGGCTAAGGTCAATACAACATGGTTGGTTCAATGTTTTTCATGCTAATTTTAAAAATTATAGCAATAGTTTTGCATATTTGATTTCATTCAAACTACTCTCTAAACTTTTCTGGCACTAATAAGAAAAAACAGCGAGACCGGTCCAGTAATTTTCGCGAAAACCGAGGACAGATAGACGGACAAACATTCATTTTTTATATACAAAGATAGCTACAAGCATGTACAGTATAGTAAATATTATTACTTCAAAATCGGTACCGACTTAGTGAAGGAACACAACTAATTCCATTTCCAATTTTGTATTTTGTTCGGTCAAAATGTTTTGACAAGTACGATTCAAAATTTCGGTAACCATAAAATTGGTAATGCCAAAAGGTAGAAAACACAAATAAAAAATTGGATGAGTTACTCGATGGTCGTGTTTCGAAATCCTTTGATATCTCAAAATGAGGGGACCAAGTCTCATTATCGTTGTTGTGTATGTTTATTTACAATCAATGATTTTCGGTAAGTTACTGACTAATCGACGTAAATTTATCCTTTAAATATTTACCCATTTGTATCTAAAGAGTTATTTTTACAAGATTCATTGCAGTCAATATCACAGGTTCCAGACATCGAATCATATTATTGTTATGAGTTTTGAATCGAACCCCTAATTTCCCAAGACTAATGCGTATTCCCTTCATTCCATTACAATATTAAGGTTGTCTAGTCATTTTACTAAACATATTGCGAACAGTATAAATCCAATAAATGTACAACATAGCAAAAAATTTTAAGACAAAAATGACGAGGTTTCTTTTGAAACCCGAATTAAAACTGGCAGTGGTAGAACATATTTGATGCTTGATAACAATCGGTTAAGTTATTCGAAATTTATTTGCGTAATTTGTTTTCTATACATTATAAGATATTGCTATTTTAATTTGAAAGAATATTAGGACTGGAACAGCGTTTTCACATACAATAACAAATCATGCACTATACAAATAATAATATAATGATTTATTAATTCTAAAAATATTACTTAAAAACAAAATCAAAACGTTAATTCAAAAAATATGGAGAGAAAACTGTCGATTGAGATTTAACACAAAAATCACCTTTCAAAATAAAAAAAATTTCTTCCGCCTGAGCGAGGAGCATAATCGAATGAAAAAAATAGCGCGCAAAAACCAGTTATGCCAAAAATGGATAACGAAAGACGCCAATTTTTATTTGATATGGATAGGGAGGAAAAAATTCTGAAATCTATGTATTTTCCAATATACGTACGGTATGAAAGGGTTAAATATACCTTGTCATTTTCTGCTTATATATATTCGTATAAAAATAGCTATAAATCAGGTGTATTTATTATAAGCTACCAAAAACATACACCCGCAATTGATTAGAATTAATTAAGTTTATATTATTCGTATACGACTAGATGAGCGACATGGAAAAAGATCACTGAACAATAATTTCAGCACCTACCTCCCAGTTTGAATACCTCATACGCAAGTATCGACTGTCAATATCAACAGTGATTGCACTTGCTACTCGTATGCATGTGTCTGGATGAATGAAATTATTGGAGGTGACTCGGCGTTCTGTACCCGGTGTTATCTCCCTGGAGCCTCTGATAGATTAGCAGCCCCGGAGGCTGTCAGCCCCAGCCACATCTCCTCTATCGATACATCCATCTCGCGGCTCACGGCTCTCGGCTCTCGACTCTCGGCTTCGGCGCGGTCCCACGTGCATCTGTTCTAGGAACCAATACTGATCCATTTCCGGAGCTCGCGCATACCGGTACGTTTTGTTATATCTCTGCGTTATACGGCGAAACAATATCGTGCACTAAGTGCACCTTACTAGAATGGTTTATTTATTCAAGTAGTTTACAAATAGTATGAAATGAATAGGCATTCAAGAATGTATTTGGTGTTAATACTAAGTGAGAACTCTTTTGTCTGTTTCAGGAGTTGTTTAATTGAGAGGTTTGTTCAATTGGATGGCTGTTCAAGGGAATTTGTTAGCTTCTGTTATTTACAGTTTAAATTCATAAGTCCTTTATAACTTGATTACCTTGTTTAAATTTGAATGAACTGATTTGCAATTATAATGAATCTGTCTGGTAAGGGTATATTTGAATGAGTCTGTCTGTAAGGATATATATGAATGAATCTGTCTGTAAGGGTATATTTGAATGAATCTGTCTGTTAAGGATATATTTGAATGAATCTGTCTGTAAGGGTATATTTGAATGAATCTGTCTGGTAAGGGTATATTTGAATGAATCTGTCTGGTAAGGGTATATTTAAATGAATCTGTGCGGTAAGGGTATATTTGAATGTATATAATTTGCAAAACGTGAAACCATAACTCGTTCTTCACGACTCACGAAAACATTAAAGCCGATGATCGAGCCGAGAGCCGGAATGCGACGAATGGCATAACACAGATATCACGTTCTGATAAAAGTCACACTGACAATGATAAAATGGGATATAAAACATTTTTCGGGCAAACAGCGCGCTTTGTCACCTGAATGGACGCGCCGCGGGCTAGTTTCACGGAACATTATCGGATGACAAACGATGCCTTGGCTCCAACAAAGAGGGTGAACCCGAACTCTTCGTTGTTTTGTTTCCAGAGGCGTCAAAACATGCATACACAAGTCGGAATAAATTCGACAAATTTCAATGATAAAAGAAGTGATTTCTGTATATCGTGTCGCGCGCATGCGGAGACGATACGGCACCTTCGTCCATCTTTACTGCTGCGGTTTGCTGCTCTCCTCTCGCCGCCACACACCATGCGCAGGTGAAAGGGACGGAAGCATTCTTAAAGGGTGTCATGATAAAACATAATAAATTAATTCATTCACAAAAGGTGTCTTCCAAAATATTTGACCAGGGAAACCATAATAGATTTGTGTCGGTTTGAATGTTGCCATCGCTGTAGGTGGTGATCTGCTGGGCAGGATGCCCGTAGCCCTGGGGTCACTGTTTCCTGGCCACTCCACTGTTCACTGTTCAGTATTCAGTGTTCCAGTGGGGTATTCATCTCTCCTTTGTTTATTTTTGGGAATAACGGCTACTGGCTTACTGTTATCGCTCATATTTCGTGTGTCCCTTTATTAAAGGTACATGTGAAAAGGCCAGAAGTATTAATTTTAATCTGACAATATAAAATATCCAAAAATGGTACATTAAAAATGACAAACGTCTTATTTTTTTTGTTTGATTTCAGATTATTACTTTCATAAATATTACAAACCTTTAGCCGGCCAAATGTTTGAGATTCTGAAGAACTCGACGGTGAAGACCTATTTTATTTTGTAAAAATCGTGCCAGGATGTGGGTTATCGAACTGATGTTGGACATAGTCACTCGCGTTTCGAGACATTGTTATAAAGTCCATAATGTGGTGCTGGTTTTCGGCTTCGGAACCATCTCCCAGCTGGTGGAACTCCTGGAGGAAGTGGAGAATGATGAGCAGTATGTCACATTCGAGATGGTTGACGATTCTGAGAGCGACGAAGACAGATTCGAGCTACGCAGTGATGACGATGACTCCCTGAGTGTGATACGCGTCTTTTAAAAATGTGTAAAATAAAAACTCTTGTTTACTTTTTCTTTTCAAATATTAGTGGAATATTAAAATAGGAATTACATAACTCATTGCAAATATACCCGAAATTAGTTAGGTCATTCAAAAGTTAAAATGATAATATAGTTTTTCATGTCTTTATTTTATTCTTATATTTTTAAGCGTTAATTTGCAGAATCTTTCTACCTGCACAGTTATTGATAGAAAATTAACAAACTCCTCAAATAAATATTACCGTGTTTCAAAGAATGATATTTCATTTATTGTTCTGGAACATTTACAGATTATTAACATTATCATACTTATAAAATTAACACTAGGAAGTATGTAAGTGTAAAAGAATCCAGTTAAAAATGTTCACAGCATGTGTTGTTTTTTATTTAGTTGTCACTTGGTAGAGATGCTAAATACTAAAAAGAAATGAGGAGAATAGAACATAAAGCATAATGTAATAAAGAGAAGAAGAAAAAAATGAAATAAAAATAAAGCTTGTTGTTAATGACAGCATAAGGTATAAACAAAATATAAGGTATGGAAAGGATAAGAAAAAAATAAAGTATGTTAAAGTATTTCTAATAACACTACTATTTTCCATGACGTGATAGAATAATATATGACGCGAACAGTGAAAGAAGGATATATGACGCGAATGTGAATGGAAGAAGAAGCTGGGGACGCCCGAGGAAGACATGGAACGATCAAATGAATCAAATACTTGAGTTGGACCATGTCAGAAGTCGAAATAATAGAAGAGAATGTATGAGACGATGTATGAATGTGAATGAAGCAAGAAGTGTACGCCAAGATCGAGTTGTTTGGCGGTCTGTTCTTTCTGCCTACCCCTGCGGGGAAACGGCGTGATGGCTAGTTAGTTAGTTAGTGGATGGAAGATGGATTATTTGTTTTATTTTTTATTTTTTGTAATATGCGAGGCTGTTTATATGTTTATATCGTCACATTCTAATCATGAAAAAATAAACGAGGGGAAAATGTACGAGTAACTATAGAATACAATATTGACTAAATGCTGCAGTATAAATGTGTACCCATAAAACCATTATAATTATGTTTACGCCTTCCCGGTATATAATGTAATATAATATATGTTATGGCGGTATAACAGTGCACGGGGTGCGTAGTTAGCAGGTGCTGATTAATAAGGGGGGCGGGCTGTCTCTGGGATCTCCCGCCGTAAGAATATTATCACATATCATTGAGATTATATGTGTATAACACATTTATTCATGTTATTTCTCATACTCATAGTGTTTAAAATACACGGCGCTACGCGTATGCCTAAATAAAAAAAAATTGTCAGTCCGCAAAATAGTCAGCCTGGAGCCGGTGGAACTATGCAATCCCCCATTATCAGGGAATATTCCGAGGCCTAAGAAAGTAGGAATCGGGAAAGAAAGGGAGAAAATGATGAAAATGATGAACGTGATGTAATACGCACTCACAGTGTATTCAACAATTTATTCCATTTCAAGTTCCATACCCGCCAACAAACAATTCAAAATAAATAAATATTTAAAAGCATTAAGTTCTAAAAATGATTTTTTTTTCTAATATATTTGAATTAGGGCCATCTGTAAACGTGTAACACGTTTCGTTTAACCTTGAAGATTTCCCTAACCTAACCTAACCAAAACCCTTTTTCAATATATATTTTGATTCTGAATGGTGGTATTTCGCAACGTCGACAATGTGAATAATGTCAACTCTGGTACCATTCAAATGTAAAGTAAAGTGTATAGTATAGTTTAATTGAATTTTACATTTGAGGATACACAGAATAATATTTACATCAATAATATTTTTTGCTCACACCTGGATTTGAACCCGCTACCTCTGGGTCCAAGGTCAGGGAGATTAGTAGTTCGTCATGTGCTATGTATTTAATTCAATCCCTTTTAAGTATCACCAATAAAATGCACTCAAATGATAACACGCGTAATACGTATTTGTTATAATTGTCGAACTATAAAACGGGGAAAAATTCTTAAGAATGCAGAGCGTCCCTGTTCTGACTCAACAACCTCGTATTTACAAAAACTTTTCTCAGAGGATGACAGAAAAAATATTTATTTTTTGAAAATTGTTTTAAAGTAAATTTTTTGTTCTTATATTAATACATTACATATTTAACTATTAATTAAATTAAAATTAATTGCTTTAAAATATTTTAAAATAAAGGGAATAGCAGTGGCGTGCATAGAGATTTTAATCAACTTTATGTATGGTCGATATTATCATTATTATCTACTTATTATTACTTATTACGTATTACTATTTACTTCTTATTACTTACTGATTACTACTTATTACTATTTAGTTATAATTTTATTTTTTTACCCACATTTTATTATTTACTTAATACAATTTATATTTTATGTACATACTATTATTTACATAATTTTATTTACTTATTATTATTTACCTATGTATTATGTAATTATTACTATTTACCTATTAATATTTACTTAATATTTAATGTGTATTATTATATGCATATTAATATTTACTTATTATTATTATTTAATTATTATAATCTAAAGCCTATTTTTTATTATCTCTCTACTATTATTTACTTATTAATATTTACAATTTTTTTATTATTTACTTATTAGTATTTACTGATTATTATTAAATTGTAAAGCTGCTCATCTCAACACAGGATTGTCCTAGTGAGATGAGTGGCTAATGTTTTCGTTGTCATAATTAAATTTAATGAAATTAAATAAATAACATAGTAGGCAGTAAGTTTTCGCTAAGAATGGCTAAGCTGCTGGCTTTAGTCGATGTTGGTTGGGATTGCCAACCATATCAAATGTGCAAATAACTGCTTCGTTTTGCATATTACAGGCCAATTATTAGATATTAATAAATTGTCACATCTTTGGCCACACAATTGCATGAAAGAAATCTACGTAATATGATAATTATTTCGTTAGTGAAGTTGTAGTGTAAGTTGTGGTGTAATTAAAAGAGGTACCAGCAGTATGACTCTGATTGCTAAATTAGTGATTTGTACCGAAAGGCAGGGCCTTTCTCGACAGTAACATAAATGAGTCTTCCCTTCCCTTCCCTTGAATGCGCATTACGCACACATGTACATTTTGTGTGTAGAACGCATCAACATTTGAATATGACATGCGAGTCAGTTTACATAATTTGTTCCTGATTTTGTCACGTATTTTGGACTGTCGGCGGGCCGCACGCGGTGTCGCTATTCGTAGCTGGAAATTCAAGCGAAGAATGAATTGGTACGATAATTTTTAACAATTTAATATTAATTATTATTTTATTTGAGTGAGGTAGGGTAGGCCTATATGGAATGCACGCCTCTGGAGAATAGACAGTTTCTTTAATCTCCTGTGAAAACATGTTTTCATAGATACCAGGTTGAGTCTGAACAGTGACGATAGGCGACTTAGGCGGTATTCAGAGAATATTTTTTATTCTAAATGTTCATTTCTCTGAATACAATTTAACCCGGTTATCTTTGCATGCCACCAAACGAGGAATGAACGAATAATGTTTTATTTTCCAGTGAATCGCTTTGTTCTTCCGAAAAAATCCACTATTACCCCTTCCCCTTGTTCGGCTCTCAATCCAACACCTAAATATTCATGTACTCGTATACTCGTATCTATCATTATTTTATATCGTAGTTTAGTTTTAATATATTCCTGACGAGGGAAGGGTACTTCCGAAACCAGTATAGATTATTATATTCAATAAGGAACTCCAGTGATTAAAATTATGACTATAAAAATTTATTTTCATATAGATCAGCAAACGACGATTCTGAATATATAACTTTTATTGTGTATAAATACGTAGAATTTATAAATCTTTGTTTAAAAGTGAATAAATAATCAGCTCATCAAAACACCTAATTACATTGGTACCATTGTATTTGGAACATCTGACGTCACGTTTGTATTTTATTTTAGGATTAGCATGGAGATTTTTTTTTTCGATTTTTTTAAATAATTTAATCACGTATTTTTTAGCTTTGGTGAAAATTTAACTTAATTTGGGTGACTTTAAGCTCCATAATTGTTGTTCAATATAAAAAAAACGATTATTAATAACAGAAATTTCATGAGTAAACCAATTGTCATGGATATTTTGACAATGTTAATGCTCAATACTATTATTATTCTTCGAGTTAAGGTTTCTAAAAAGGTAAATAATGTTATTACTTATATTTAGTTATGGTTTACTATGAATAGAATATAAAATTATGTACGGTAAAGTTCATCCTTGTTTTGACATTTGACATTCTAACCTTAAAACCGACCGGCTACAGATTTGAAGCGTTTTGGCAGATTTTGAAATTTATTTTAACTAACTTTAGAAAAAAAAAACAAATATACTGGTATTTAAGTTTGGACGTCATTATTCATAATAAAAAAATAAAAGAAATTGGAATGGAGTTCTTTATTGAAGTGGTTCACAACAAATTTATGCCTTTACACTATAATTACAGCAAGCCACAAAGAAAATGCTTTTTACGAATAATGCAACATATTACTTTTTAAATCCAAAGTTTTTCTATAAAACTCCAAATTTGGACGTATTAATTCAACTTTGAAATTATTTCAACTCAACTCACCAAAAGACCGAATTTAAAAAATTTAAGAAAAATCATTAGTCAAGCGAATGCAGTAAACTGCATGCAATGAACGTGAACAACACTTACGCATGTACTTTTAGCATCAGGTAGGTACTGGGTACATGAACTATACGTGATGAGTAATAGTAATTACATGCGGCTGACCGAGCGTGTATTGCGCGGCCAGGTAAAGTGATCCGACTCAATTGGGTAATTGGCAAAGAAAAAGTTCGCCGAATTTCGGTAATTCGATAATTTGGCGAGGACGTAACGGAAACCTCGCCTACGGAAATGGAAATTACTCGGAGTACAGTAATATGGTCACACATAAGTGGTGGATGTATTTTCGAAGTTTACGTAAGTTACTACCCGGTTCTGCCGGAGATCAGTCTTTTTAAAACAAACAAAATACGGGCAGGTAGCATTATGATTTTTTAGAGATGTGCAACTCACGATGGAGATGACTTTGCGGGCTGAAAATAGTTGCATTGACCTAGAAACTCCTAGAAAATTTTCATGATGACAGAGCGCTTTATTTGAGAGTTTTTGGCAGATTTAAAAGACTAAATTTTCTGCCAAGAATTCTTTTTATTTCAAATGGGAAAACTCCGACCAAATAAGGTTTCAAGATCACCGAGACGGTATTTTTAAAACAAGTATTGGGAGTCCAGAATGAAAAAGCGATTTTCAATAAAGATTTGTAGTAAAGGCTCCACATTTTTAGTTCTGCAAATATGTTTAATGTACCCAAGTAAATAGCTGGGTGTTTTCGTCAGTGACATTAAAATTATCATCAGTTAGTACTTATTAAATGTTAGCTTTTCTCTTTACCTAAACTTAAAAAGTTAACTTAAAGGTTAACTTAAATATTTAATCTTCCTTTTACAAGTTCTGTGAAGCGAGGTGAAAGGTAAGGAACCACAAATGGCCACGGTTATCCAACAACAATAATATATACACATTGCATTCAAAGCGGACACGATAACAAGGATCTTATTTAGCGCCTCATTGAAATGTTAAAGTGGTCTGGCGTGTAGCATTCTGGGGATCTCTCGACCTGCGGTCACTTCTTAGAACTGTAACAGTTCCAAGTTTAACAGTTAAACCCTCAAAGGATGAAGCCACTTCTTTGTGACCGCAAACACAAAAGCTATGGCCAAGGAAATTCTGAGGTTAACTGAGTGCCGAAATGAAGTCTTACTCCACATAGATTTTTTAAAAACTTTTTTGTTGATGCTTAATTTTTTTATTGTCTGCTATAATGTCTACATGTATAGCACAATCACCGCATGTAAAACCGTTCTTATAATAATAATAAGATTATGTTGTCCATATTGATGGATTTTGATTATAATTATGCTTAGCTTGGAAAAATGTTCCTAAACACACTTAAAAACAATTAAACTTTTTTATCCCACAATCCTTTTAGTAGTCCAAAAAATGTAGAAATTATTCACTATTCTTTTATAAACTACTGCAAGGAAAACATCGTGGGTCTTAATTCCGATTGAGGCTAAGCGACACATAATTCGCACTCACAGATGGCGCTAATTAAAATATTTTAGAAGAAAAAAAACCGCTTTTAGCACTTAGCATGTTTTTAAATATTAAGATGAATTGTTTGCTTGAGGGTAGATATATGGAATAAATTGTTATAATAAATTTTAAGCTCAAGTCCTTCAAGAAACTCATAAAAATAAAATATATTGTTGTAAAACTAATATATATATTTACATATCGACCCCTTGGAATAACAAGGTTCCATCTAACACAGCAATGTCATGCGATAATGTGCTCTAAGGAGAGCAACTTTAAGGCTCATTATCGCGTAACATTTCCGTGTCAGATGGAACCTTGTTATTCCAAGGGGTCGATATGATAACATATTTTAATAAGTTTCTTGAAGGACTTGAGATTTAAATTTATGATAACAATTTATTCCGTATGTCTACCCGCATACAAACAATTCATCTCAATATTTAAAAATATTAACTGCTAAAAACGTTTTTTTTTCTTCTAAAATATATATATATTTTAATTAGCTCCATCTATTAGCACGTATGACCTTCCGTTTAACCTTAAGCAATGTTTTAAAAATATCTTTCCTTATGGTTTTTTTATTATCAACCCCGCAAAAAATCCTTGTAATCTTTGATTTGCTATAAGTCGCTCTTATTAAGCGACGAGTTTTTCCCGTTTCTTTTATTGCACAATCTGGAAAATTTAGTTAAATTTATTCTAACAGAAAAGAATATATATAATATTACTTTTCCTCACATTTGAGACAGGCAGTCGATGCGATGTAGCAATTTTAACATTATCGTGACCTGCGCAATCACTTGTGGTCGAATTTCAGGGTCATATCAAAATATGAATTGCCTCAAAAATCGCCTCAAAATCCAATAAGTACGTACCTACCTACTGACTCATAATGCGCGCTGAAATCCCAATAATGCAGACGTCTCATTGTTAGCAAGGCAGCGGTCCTTACCCACGAAGAAAGCTTTCGTTAAGGCAAGAATGTAATTGAGTATTTGACCTTAAATTAGACTGGAAAACTTTGTACAGTAACGAAATTCTCCGGTCGCATTTCGTTCGCGGGGCTCTATGTTGATAGTTTTATTTTGACGCGTTTTTTGTGGCCGGAAAAAAAACGAGTCGGATATGTTTGTAAACGAACGTCATAAAGTGTCATGTGACAAGCGTTTCTGCTTTAATGACTGTCACTTGTGATGAGATATTGTCACTCGGCTACCATGTTGTATCCGACATACACGAAAATTCACAATAATTAGAACCGGGAAAATAAATTTCGTCTTAAATGGGCCCAGACCAAAAAACGGGAGGCAGACTGTTGAAATATGGACAGGAATTAATGATTATGGACATGGCTATTTAATGGAAAAAATCTCATTTCACTAATGGCACGGTATAAACCTCTCAAATCATGTGTTTTGAAAGTTGTTCAGTACGGTCTATAATTAATAGGTCGCCATACATCTTACTGTAGGTCCAGGACCTGAGAATATTCCGATATTTTGTAGAGAAATTTTGATCGAACGCTGATGAATTTCAACATTTTTTTGTAAATGCAACTGGCAAGTTTTGAATTCCAACAAAATTGAAAAATGAAAACAGATTCAAGTTAAGTCTTTACAAGATTATCTGTGCATGCGGCCAAAAAAGGAACCAACGAATTGTGCACGCGTACAACAGGGGATCTCATTAAGAACAAACAATTTTCTTACGCAGGTAACTATAATTAATAGCGACACTCCTCACCGTTCTGTACACCTGTAGAGATCTATACACTGATCTGTGCCATCGGGGGCGTCCCTACTGTATAGAAAAAGTGGATTAGTTCGACTTTTGGCCGCCTGCACAGATAAGTTAGCTATCCTTTACACGTGTTTTTGCAATATTAACAAAGTAAACACGGTTTTATAGAAACACCAAGCGGTCCGAGTGCACATGATTTCGGGGCAATAGATACGGTGAGTAACGCCCCGCGCAAGGCGATAAAACGCGCATAAATCAAGGAAGAAGCGTAGGTACGTACTACCTACTGAGAAGTCTGGACGTCTTGTGTACCCGCTACCCGCGTGGAAACATATTTATAGGATCATGTTTCGAATAAAACCAGCGGAGCGAGTGTGCACGAAACATCTGAAAACATGTTAACTAGTAAAGTCGACAAAAAACCAAATAATATACGAGGCATTTTTACGTCAACGTTCATTCGGTAAGACATCAATTCCCCGCCGAAATTACGCTCTGCATTAAAATGACGGGCGGAAAAAATTAAATTCAGCCATAAATATTAAAGCCACCCAGTGGCGGATTATTTCGGGACGCATAGGTGAGGCGGGTTAGAGAGTGATAGTTTTTAAATGAGACGGGAGTCTATCGTTAAGGGACTAACGAGAACTGGTGAACCGATGTGTTAATGATTGACTGTTGCGTATAAGGTTGAGTGTATGAAATCTCCATTTCACACGCTCAACTCCTGATGGGTGATTTACGGCGTCGCGCCGTGCTTTATTAATGATCCTTCGGAATAAGCACCAAATATTGGTTGACAAGGTGACATCGATATGGATAATGATACCTGCACGCAATGTTGCCATGCGTTGATAGATCTTTACATCATAAAGGTTTGCACCATTTACCAAACCCGAAAATAATATACATAATATACAATATTAATTTTACAAAAAACCACGGTTTACATTACATATATCACTTTGAACATCTATTATGTTTACCAAGAAGTGAACCGATTGGGAATTTCTTCCCTGTGACTTTACCTCTAATAAGACAAGATGAAACAATAAAAAAAAAAATACATAAATTAATTATATTAAATAAAAAAAATCGCTCATGCCACAAAAAAAAATGTGCCAGTAATTTAACTAATGTCTACGTATATCAAGACAACATACCATAATGAGACAGGACATAAAAATAAAACAAAATCTGTTGAATTCATAACCAAATTATTAAAAAAGGAACGACAAAAAAAAAACATGTAAAAAACAACGAAAATCACGCAGAGCAATAAAAAAAGGGATTATTTTACGGAGTTCTCATTCAGGTGGAATTGAAGATGTCCACACAAGATGTCATAATAATTAAAAAAAAAGACTAATAAAAATAATCAATGCAAAATTTAAAATAAAATTATTCAGCTCGCAATTGCATATCATTAGATTTTCACTGTTTTCAAGGATAAAGTAGTATTAATTAACTATAAAGCAGAACATCCATTAGTTTGTGTATCTGGAAGAAAACGAGTGAGTTCTGGCTTCACAATTTTTTCACAGATTTTAAATTTCTACGTCGACCCATCCATTTCTAGCAATAATATTGAATTCAATCATTCAGCTACTAATATTTGAAATATCCATAAAAATGTCGGAAAATTTGACGTAATGTAATTTAAAAAAATGTTGTTAGATGGGAAAAAAGCGTTGACGCTTAGGCGAAGCTGTATATTGACTGTTATTATTCCCATTGAAAACAATATGTTGAAAGTTTGATTACGCGAAAATCTTTTTTAGGCTTGCATAAAATATACATAAGCTTGAGAAGTTTTTGGTTATTGCCATAGAATTAATACAAAATAGTAAATCATTAAACTTTCGTGATGGGTACCTATTTATCTTTCCTATATTCAAAGGATTCTACATTAACATTCAATATTAGATGATTTATTAAACATGGTCTTATACGGTTTCAAGTAGTCGTTAATCAATAACACATAATGGTGATTCCGATTAGGAAATAAATAAATAATTAAATTAAATATTAAACAAGTTTACAGTTTCATTTGGGCTGCCTGTGTTCGCAGTGTGTGTGGCATCGGTGGCCATTTATTACCCGCTTGACGGCAGACTTCAAAACACAGTCAGAACAAATGTCTAAATACATTCCTTCGCTGAATAAGTGGCCATCTTGAAACTAGGGGAGTTAGGGGACTATTCTCGCTTCGCGTTAAAGTTTTAGCCCCTCTTTATTAGTCGGATAAGTTTCACAAACTCTCGGCTTGAAATATTAACGGTGTGCAAGAATAGTCCTTTTTGACACCTATCAGCGAGGAGGTGGGTTATTTTAGGGTGCCCGGAGTCGCGCCCCGGGCGACCCGGCTGACGGATGCGCCCCTGGATTTATTACATTTTGTTGGGGAATTTGTGTTCTAATTTATGGGGACTCGAAGCATTGGCGTAGCAGAGGGGTGAATTAGGGGTGGCCCGGTTTCAAATTCATCGTAAACTTACTTATACTTATTAGGTACCTAATTATTTTTCGTTTTCTTTGCGTTATTGGTACTTACGAGTATGTATTTACGCGTTGTCGATTAAAATTTTGCTAGATTTATTACCCGGTTCGTCATCGACTTGAATTCATGATTTGTACTAATAATTAAATATAATTTTTAAAATTAACTCTACACTTTCCTCTTGGTTTATATCATCTGTGGGGATGCTGTGTGGAGGTTCTTTTCAAGGAAAGGAATGAGTCTTTAGGAGACCCATGTTGCAAGAGGCAGGAAACACAGAGGCCGGATAATCAGTCCACAGCCGAGCTGTTGAACTCTAGAAAGAGTCGCAGAAACGACCCATTCTCGTGTGACAAATATTAACTGTATGCAGATGTATTTAACTTATTGAATATGTGTTCTATGACATAACGAGAAATAACTTTGAAATCGAAGAATAATTGCGATTAGCTGAAAATTCCAGGCCCAAATTGGTGCAAAAGCCATAAATTTGACGTCATAGCTCACCCATGTTATAGCTATTAAAGCGATGCTTGATTGAAGTGAACCAAAATACCCCTTAAAACAACTCTCCCTCTGTAAATATAAATTGACTGTTTATTATTATTAGTTGTCTATAAATTAGAGCCAACTAGAACTCTCATTTAAAATAAACCGTTTTACACCCTTCCGGTGATTTACCCGCATAATACGGATGTTTGCAATAAGTAGCTACACAGATAAATTGAACCTTTTAACTTGTTGAGATTTTTCCGTCTAGATAAGTGGTTAGGCTCTCCAAAATTGGTAACAAGGAAAATTATTTCAGTAAATATAATTGGTTAACAATTGATGTGTTCTAGACAGAAGGAAATCTGTATTCAATTATACAAACAAATTCATATTAACACATTTCTTATTTTCTAATCGAACGAGAAAAATAGTTGGTTCCCGCGATTTGAACATATGAAGCTTCTGCTAACCAGCAACTGCTCTAACCTTCACACCCACCGTGATTATTCAATAAATATAGTTTTTGAAAACCTGCTGTTTCTAGCTTTGAGGCATTCACTTTGAGTCAAATACTATTAAACAATTATGTTTTCCAATGAAACAATATACTTAAAAGCTTTGAAAAATTACACATTCGTCGTTAGGTAGGCATAACAGACATTAATAAATAATGTAGGTTCGTTTCTGAAGTTACATTAACACTTCGATAACATCACAATCGAGTTGACTTTATTTTCGATAGATCCATCAAAACCTGCCGTGTAATTACAAACAGTACTAAGTACCTTTCAATATTTTAAAGACCTCTCCGACGCGGTATTTATCGCCGCTGGCTAATTCAAATCCGGTGATATAAGGAATTATTCCATCCCCTTCCCCTTCCCGCTTCCACTTGACGTTAACGAGATCCGCCCATCCCCCTTGCACCCGTTGTTTGCGTTGGGGGTGCGACTGCCTCCCACTCCGCCCTAATTGGCCCACCCCAGCGCCATGTTGGTTCCACCAGTCAATGACAGCAGGATGCTGATTTCTGATGTTTCACCTCTAATATTACATGATTTATTCTGATTTCTGATATTTCAACTTTAATATTAATAATAATAATAATAATAGTTGGATGACTTGTATAGCGCCGTTATTGTGAAAAATCACCTCAAGTTACTTGATTTCTTCTGATTTCTGATGTTTCGGCTATTATATAACAAGATTTATTCTGATTTCTGATATTTCAACTTTAATATTACTTGATTAATTCTGATTTCTGATATTTCAACTTTAATATTACTTGATTTATTCTGATTTCTGATGTTTGACCTCTAATATTACATGATTTATTCTGATTTCTGATATTTCAACTTTAATATTACTTGATTTATTCTGATTTCTGATGTTTCGGCTATTATATAACAAGATTTATTGTGATTTCTGATATTTAAACTTTAATATTATTTGATTAATTCTGATTTCTGATATTTCAATTTTAATATTACTTGATTTATTCTGATTTCTGATATTTCAATTTTAATATTACTTGATTTATTTTGATTTCTGATGTTTCACCTCTAATATTACATGATTTATTCTGATTTCTGATATTTCAACTTTAATATTACTTGATTTATTCTGGTTTCTGATGTTTCACCTCTAATATTACCCGAATTATAACTCTGTTTTGTGTTAAACGCCGTTTTGAAACAATGCACGTTAATTTAAATTAAAAAAAATTAAAAACTGTAATTTAGGATGAATAAATAAACGGACCCGATGTTAAAAAAACCGTCAATGGATGAATTTAAAAAATGACCACTTTTTATGAAATATTAGAGGGCTGTTATGAAAACGTAAAGAAAATATAATGCATTTTTCTTCCTTTTTTCAGATAACCAAATTGAAGATCGATAGCAACCCATTCGCAAAAGGATTCAGAGATTCATCGAGGCTCACTGAATTTGAAAGGTGAATATAACATATTGATTTTGATAAAGTAAAACTAGTTTTGAAGAAAAAAAAATTGTATCAATGAGTTCAATATGAACTTCCAGTGTTTAAATTATTATTGCTTTCCCATTAGTGTCCTTGTGGTGTTTTTTTTTAATATTATTAAAAAACAGCATTTTTAATATTACATGTTAGAATCTAAATCCAAATCATGTGATTAATGAACATTAATTTTAGCCTTCAATTGAAATGCATTGTAATAACCACGTTATACTGATGTTACGTTTTAATGCGTGGATTTGTTAGAAAACAAAAAAAAAAAACTGCAGCAATTTTCCCGATCGTTGCATTCACCCAGCAAGTACCAACTAAGGATTAATACAGTTTAATCGTTTTCCTGAAAAAATATATTCCAAATTAGTCAAACACTGTGTTTCATTAATTCAAACTGTTGATGGGTTTCGGAGGAAACCTTCTTTCGTGAGATCAAAAAAACAATAAGGATTTCTTCTAAAACCACACGAGAGTTTTAACGATGGAAACAAAATGTTTTTTTTTAATGTTTAATTTCAGTGTGATAAGCAATATTACAATGAATAGTCGCACTTTGCATTCAACTAGGAACAAACTTAATTAATTTTCGGGAAAACAAAGTACTATTAGGTATTCTTAGTAATTATTATTTTCTTACGTTGTTTAAAGTGTCTTTTTTTATTTTCAACCTCACAAAAAATCTACAATACAATGTTCAGATGTTTTTCACGATTCAAAATATTTGCTTCATATATTTTTTTTGTGCTTACTACAGAATCTAGTAGACTAGAAATATTTCAAGGTGTAAATCTCATAAAAGCGAACTTCAATACTCCACTCTCTTAAAAACCAATCGATAGTCTCAAACCGTTTCAAACTTTCAACCCTCTTCCCGCCGATGACCCCTTCCTCCAATTTCAATATGCACCACCCGCCACTTCGCTGCTGGCCATTATTGAGAGCTTAAAAGCACATTCGTGAATTGTTTATTTTCAAGTGAAAGCTTCATGCAGTGCTACCGCCCCCCCTGGTGGCAGAGCCCCCTCGGGCCCCCGCAGCCCCCGGGCCCGTGGCCAGACTTCCCCCCCGGCTATCCTAAGTAAGCTCTCCTTCATTATCCCTTCTTACACAGCTCGAGCTTCTTCTGGATTACCTACTACCTAAATCCTACGCTTTGAGCTCGCTCTTAATTCCAAACTCTTCAGTCTAACATGTAACACCTAACCAAGCAGCCATAATCTAACCAGTTTTTTCTTCGTCTCATTTTTTGAGTAAAACTTTATTTACATTTATTTATTTAAACCTATACAGATAAAATTAAGGTCATGTTTTTATTTTATCGAAGGAAGCAATCACTTTGTCTCTTGACATTATAATTTTAATGAAATATGTTTTTGTTAAGCCACTTTATTTTATTTATATATATTTCTGCATTCGACCAGTTTCGGTTGGACTCAACCTTCTTCATACTCGTATACCTTCTTCAACCGTCTTCATACTTTATACTCGTATTTGTACATTCCCGAAGAAGGTTGTGTCCAACCGAAACTGGTCGAATGCAGAAATATATATATATAAATAAAATAAAGTGGCTTAAAAGAAAACATTTTTCATTTAAATTATAATGTTTTTATATTTTTTAAGAAGCTTGGTCTGATTAATTGAAGACATGAGTGGACGAAGGTGTTAATATCAAGAATCAGTACTAAATCATGACTGTTAGTTGAGTTAGGTATATACAAATTCCAAGCAATAGTTCATCCAAAGGATCCTTTGTGTTAGGTAACATATAGGTAGGTAGACACCTTCATCCACTCGGGTTTTCAATAAAATTATGTGTAACAATGGAAATCTTCAAGGATGATCGTTAATTCATACAATTTTTCAGGGAAACCATGGAGTCAATGCTAGCGGAACAGCAGTACCTGCGCGCACCTCTGCGGCCCTTCGAGCTGGACACCCACAACAACAACCTTACCCTCGAGGAGAAGGCACTCCTGGCCGCGCGGTCGCAGCTCTTCCTTCGTGCGGCGGCCGCGGCAGCCGGACCCTACGCACAAATGGTCGCGCCAGGCCTGCCCGGATTGTATGGATTGCCCGGTGGTGCGGGCGCTCTCTGGGGTCAATGGGCATGTCTCGCGGCGCATCAGTTGCCCCGGCCGCTGTACCCTCCGCTGCCGCCGCCACTGTCGGCGCCCCTGAGGTATTCCCCGTATCCGCCGCAGCGCAGAGCTTCGCCCGCGCCCGCTCCGCACACGTCTGATCGGGCCTCGCCGGCCTCCTCGCCAGACCGGGACATGCCGCCGCAGAGCCCGACCTAGGCCACTGGCCCCTCGCGACGGTGGCAGCTGATTCCTTGTGATACACGCCGAGGATCTCTTAGGCGCTCCTATGTTGTCTAGACGAACTCTACATTTTTATTAAATCAATATGTTTGAATGAACTTGTATGATGCTGAATTCGATGATGCCAGAAAGCAAGTTCGTATGTAACCTATATTCATGCAAACAAAGATAAGTTATTTACGAGTACGCAAATAAGATTTTTGAAAACGCAATCTGAGTCGGTTTCTCTGTGATCATTGAAAAAACTTATTATAATCCCACTACTTAGAACTCCGTTGTGGCATCTCTTTCCGAAGCATACGTTGTTTATAATAAAGTCAAGACGGTTACAACGGAGTTATCAGCGGTATGTCTTTGCATCACTGTTCTCAGCGCCTCTGACGACAATCGGAAAAATCTCCCAACTTAACTGTAAATACCTTTTATTGTGTAAAAAGCTACTAGCTTTAAATGTTGTAAAATAAAACTATAAACTCGTTAGGTAATCCTCACCTTTTTGAACATCAGTATTAAGTTAACTTTTCGTGATATAATTTTAATATTATGATAGCAAATAATTCACAGCGGTGAGAGCCTATTTTTTATTAGTTTGTCGAGTCAATACATATTCCTAACTTCATTGTCTTTTCGTGATAGGATGACTGGAGAGCCCAATCCGTACATATAATATTTTAAGTGATCTATTTATTATTTATACTTATGTACAGGTGAAACGAACGAGACGTCCACGACTATTCTCACTACAGAACACGATTCCGAAAATATTAATCTGCCATGATAAAACTCTAACAGTTTATTAATATGTACACGTCTACATTCTACATACAAACAGTTTGCGAGTGAATATTTCAGTTTCTTACTAGTACTCATTTGGATTTTGATAGTTATCTCATTGCTCAGCGAAAATTTATTTATTAAAAAATATATTTATTTGTTCTGCGCGCATATCTGCTTCATGAAAATATCACAGTGCGTGTACTTACCTACTCGTAAGAAATATTTATTAAGAGAATAATTAATTTGTACATATTGTCAATTAGACAATTCTATATTGAAGATTTGAGTGGCTGTCTGTAAATAATGCTTAGTAAGGATATATGTTTAATATTTAAATCGTTAATGAAAACTATTATACAATATTATATTATTATTTGTAATTTATAAAGAAACAAAAAATGATTCCTGCATACACATGTAAAGATTTAGATAATTTAGTGTTATAAATGACAAAATAAATGTTCGTTATGTATATTACTAGAAATCGGAGTTTGATTATTATTTAAATACATGTTTTTTTTCAGAAATTCTTAGTTCTAGATCAACTTGGGGCTTTTTCAGCATTGTATCGTAAGTATTTTCCCCGATCCAATACATGCTCAAAATAAGTTGACATGCAAATATTAAGAATCTGACATTACATTTAGAAGTTTTCACTTAATTACTTGTTTTTCAGATGCAAAACAAGAAAAATAAGTGATTTTTCTATTGATACACAAGAATCAGAGGACATTGTTACATACCCAATAGTATTCATTATGAAACTAAAGACCGTGGGGAATTGGAAGAGAAAGTAAAATCACTGAGAATCTGACTGTTCAGATCGGGTCATTAAAGATAGCTGACTATGACTATTTTGATGTAAATTAATGTTGCTTTACTTCTGTAATTGAAAAACCCATTAAAAAGTAATTGGTGAAAAAGCAGATATAATTTTAAGTATTGACCTCAAAAGGGTCTAACGACAATGAGCTCTCCTCTCTGCTATGAAAATTGTCGATATTAATGATCTTAGGTAAGGTATACATGCATCTGTAACCCTTCAATATTTTTACCGAGCATTTTTGTTTCATAAAATTATATTTTATGTGAATACCGAACATGAGTTCCAACTGTTCCCTGCAAACCGGAGACAGTGAGACTATGGCAACCCCAATTAATTGGGATATGTTGTGAGGCTGTAGGGCATTGGGATAGGAAGGGGATAGGAAAGAGGAAAGTGGAGAAGTACCTGGTTATTCAAATCTGCTCACCAAACACGGCTAAAGTCATTTCAAGCAACATTTTGATTCTGAATGATATTTCACCAAGGCGATACTTAAAGTATCTACCATTCTGAAATGTGCCGTAGGTATACTATGTATATTAATTCATTTGAATTAAATGAGACATAAAAAAAGTAAAAAAATCGCAGTCAGGTTTCCCGTCACCCCTCGACCGCGGAGGACGTCGAACACATTTGTTGCCTAAGTGTCATTTTACTGAACTTAGCATTCGCATTCTTCCAGACATGCTATGAAATTTATTACAATTGCTCAGAAGCCAAAGAAGATCGCGGCGACCACACAGATGGCGTCAGTGTCCTAGAGATATAAATTCATTAGCAGCCAACACCGAGCTTCGTATCGTTGTTCTGGGAAACATCACACAAAATCACGAGAAATAATGACGTTCTAAATACCAAAATGATCATACCATATGAAATAATAAAATAAGAACTGAAGTGTCTGGGCGATATTGAAATGCTTAGGCGGAAGGCCATTATTGAGTAGGTACCTCAGTACATCTTCGTTAGGTTTTTTTACAATTACTCCACACAGGAGGCCGTGAAAGAAATAATTTCATTTTATATTTGAGGATGCTGTGTGGGGGGTTTTTTGGAGGATAGGAAGGAGTGAACCTGAGTCTTGAAGAGACCCATGATATTGAAGGACCCGTTCTCATGTTTGGCGTGTTTCCCGACTGTGCACCGGTGCCAAAAGGATTTATGACGCTAGTTCCTCAAAGCATCTTCCATTGAAACACCGGTAAAACAAGGACAGCATTCCCACCTGACTTCTCAGCTCTAAATATTGCAATCCAAATCTATCAAACGGACCGCCCGTTTCTGCCCAGAGTCAAGGGTTTTTTTCAAATATTTTGGAGCCCGACCAGAGGTGGCAGCCAAATTCAGGATTGTTGGATTACTAATACTGAGACAGTTAGTTAGTTAGTTAATACATCATAAGTAAAGAATGCTTATTCTGTTTTTATTTACAGGATTCCTCAAGCACAGGGGTACATTTCACGAGCCAATTTTTAAACTGATTTTACAATAGATACAAGTCACTCATATAAAAGTAACCGATGGAAATTTTTGTGAGGCAGAAAGAAATGGAGAAGAGAATTGTGTATGAGGAGAGAAAGGATGCGAAGTATCTAGATATTTCGTTCAAGACAACCTTCGTAGTAAAGTCCAGTAAAGCAGAACAGAAACTACGTTGTTAATTACATAGTGTGTGTACCTCGTACCAGCAGTGACGTGCACAGACTTTTTAAACAAAGTAGTTAGTAGGAAAAACAGTGAATTAATTGAAATAGAAAAAAAACTTACATGTGGTAAGTTTTTGCTTTTTTGAGAATGGCTAAGCTGGTGGCTTCAGCTAATGTGTGTTCAGATTACCTACTATATTGAATATCGAAATCAACGCTTTATTTATGCATATTACAAGTCAATTACTGAATTGTTTTTTTTTTCGAACGCACAATTCCATGAAAGAAAGCCTGCGTAATAATATGATAATTATTTCGTTAGTCAAGTTGTACAAATCAATAGAATTACCAACAGATGGCACTGGTTGTCATATTTGTACCGATAGGCACGGCCTTTTAAGACACTAACATAAACGAGCCTTGTCTTGAATATGCATAGCGCGAGTATATACATTTTTCGTGTAGAATACGGTCAACATTTTGCACACTTGTTCCTGCTTTTGACACGTTACAGTAGGGGATCGGTGGGGCTTTGATTCGTAGCTTGGCATATTTTTGAAAGTATAGATTGATTGCTTGCAATATTTTTATAGAATTTTAATAATATTTAATCTTAATATGAGTAAGGTAGGGTAGACGGTTCTTATGTGCCTACATGGAATGCACGCCTCTGCGTACCAGAGTGGATACCCTTTGTATTGTCCCAGTGAAAGACGTCGAGAATCGAATGGTCGATTTCAATGACTTAAGTTAACCTAACATAACCGAAGCATGCTTTAACATTCTCCCTTCCTTCTCCACTTATTTATTTATATTGTACAGAACAAACAAACGGTTAAGATAAAAAAAATTAATTAAAAATGACAAATCAATGAGAACGAATAAATACAATGCGTCCAATAAAAGCGTATAACGATATGTAATAAGAAAACAATAGGTAATTAACAATAAAAAATAGAGACTTCAAGTGAAAACAAGATGTTCAAGAAATGTAGTAAAGTTCTGGAGGCTAACGCTAAACACGAATGTCCGGAATCTTGCCACTACAGTGAATGTTATATAATCGACACATTCGCACAAAAGGTTGGGAGATGGTTAAGTTGGTGCTTTGAAAAGGAATGTGGAAAGTTTCGCGGTTTCTTAGTTAAAGGCGATTGATGTTGATTTTGATTGAGGCAAAGAGGGAAGATTGTGAATATTTTTAATTAAAAAAAATGATCTTCTCTTTTAAGTTTTTACTTATTTACCTTCTAATACTTCCCAAGTAGAATGTGCAATAGTTCTGCTGGATCTAAATAGTTTGAACTCTTGTTCGGGGTAATAATTTTTAAATAAATATTATTAGTAATAGTCGATCGACATTAATTATAAAAATCTGATCCCATAAGGTAACCTATCCCTTCTGCAAATTTTGAATGTTTTACACTATATTCTTAGAAACTTTACGTTAAAAAAAACATAATTATAAAAAAAATTTCACATTATTTCAAATCGTTTTGGTTTTTACCTGAGACCTCTTCGTCTTGATCCTTGGACCGTACCGGTCTACTATATAATATGTAAGTGGACATCTGGAATAAACTCAGCACAAATTATACTAAACAAAACGACGACTACGACAAATAAAAATTATTTAATGAAATTGTCATATTTCATACTGAAATCATAAAAGAAAGAAAGAAAAAAAACATAGTGTTCTTGCGGCACGTTCCAGAGTGGTAGATACTCTCAGTATCGCCCTGGTGAAAGATCATCGTTCAGAATAGAATCCTTGCTTGAAATGAATTAAGCTGTGTTTGGTGACCCGATCTGAACAGCCAGGTATTTTCCGACCTTCTTCTTCCCCATCTCCCTTCCCTCCTCATATTATTTATCTTCATAACATATCCGAATTTGGGATGCTATAGTCTCACTGACTCCGGTTAGTGGGTAGCAGTTAATAAAATAAATTTTGAAAGCAACGAAATAAATAAAATAAAAAAGGTAAAAATTCACCACCCACTTTTATGTAAGTAAGTACCAATCAAAATAAATAATTAGACATCAATTTGCCAGAGCAACATCACACTTCCCGGTCCACTCCTCCGCTGCTAATCTCCCAGTAACAAAGTGATTGTTTCCTCCGGGCCATCGCCTCGCCCTAATCTCGCAGGGGTTGGTTGGGGTGTAATGCACCCCCGCTGAGGCTGTTGTTGCTATGGAGTGGAGAGTGTAATATCTTTATAAATCGACTCCCGCCAGATTATTTCACGCACAGTTCACCCGCTTTATTGCAAGTGGGGTTATTATTGTATCTGTGGTGCGTTCTATTGTGCAGGCAACAAAAAATCTTTTTTTTTCTATCATGCGAGGAGAGTTCAACAAGTTCTTAGAACTCAATATAAACACAACGATTAGGTAGGTATTTTTTTTATTTATTTTAGTTATTGTCGTTAGAACAAATTTAAATTAAGATCATTGGATTTACCTACATTTTACAATCCTTTAAAAAATGGGTGGGATTATAGAGAGTTTAACAGTGTTAATTTTTTTCTAAAAAGGGATGAACAAACCGAATTACACAATATAAAAAAAGGGAAAAAATTATTCATAAAAAAATCTAGTTCATAAGTTAAATTTAACGTAGCTATATATGTACGAAGCAGTTAATGAACCAATATTCTAATAAAGTTATGATTTCATGATTTTTTATTTATTATTATTTATTTGCTCTATTACTCTACCTGCATGTTTATTGCATTACGAAATAAATATTTTTTAAATAACACGTAAACTGCCAGCACACAATGAAAGCACCTTTCCTTTTCAGGGCTGCCAGAAAGATGCACTGTAGGGTGACGAAGAACAACTAAAATCAGATTGTTATTGCTAATGTAAAGTGTGTCGCTCTGGGCCCCCGCGGTATAATATTATAGAAAAGATAGTAAAACTTGTAGGGTAAGTAGCATAGCTTGTAGGGCATAAAGATATAGATGTAGGGATTGTAGGGCCGCGGCCGGTAGGACAACTGGAAGGGCACAGGCCCCTCGGGACGCGAGTGGCTCCCTCGCAGGATTAAACTGCTAATTTTCCAATGCATGAGAAATAATATAGACATTGTGGACATAGGGGAGTGAATGTTTGCAAGGCTTTTTTGGGTCAATGCTAACGAAACCAATTCTAAGATATCAGTGAAACAGTTGTTGTTTATACATTGGAATTTGTAAATAAATTTGTAGATAAATTGACATGCAAAATAATAAATGATTCAGAATTACATGTACCTACATTACATACATATGCGCCGAGAATATTGCTTTACTGATGATGCATATTGCTTATCTCATCTTTCTTATCGTTAATTCAATTCGTTTCTCATATAGTATGACCAAATTTATGCGTAATATATTGTAACCTATAAGACATGTTCGTATTATAATAGTATATTGTCAAAATAGGAGTCTCAACTGTGTACGTAACGGAATAATCAGCGAATGGGTTAGAGGTGATGTCAAAAGCGGTGCACGCCTTGCTAACCAGCAGTCATATGTCTGAAAATA
This sequence comes from Halesus radiatus, assembly GCA_022606495.2. Classification (NCBI taxonomy): domain Eukaryota; kingdom Metazoa; phylum Arthropoda; class Insecta; order Trichoptera; family Limnephilidae; genus Halesus; species Halesus radiatus. The sequence continues at coordinate 290,290 of JAHDVE020002006.1, read as the reverse complement.
TTCCGTTATCTAGTCTAATAACGTATTTTAAGGAATTTTAATATTCTATTGTCAATTATGGTTGTGAATTGATAAAATTTTTACATGGTTTTTATTGCAAAATGGTCTAATGCTTAATTTAATATGGAATCCCCTCGCACAGCGCAGATTTAAACTGAATGCCTCTATTTGAAGGCTTAGACTAGCTGGGTTAAATACTTCGAGCATGAAATAGCCGGAAAAAACAGGTCAGTGGCTGAGTTGGCATCGCATCTGGGTCTCTCCCATTCATCGTAGCTTCAATTCCTCGGGTGGCTAAGTCCCCATCACGACACAAGCAACATTTTCCGCTTACTGCTGTGATGGTAGTAGATTTTCAAATATTTTCAGGTATTTCGTAACCCGGGAATGTCTATCTTTCTTTACTAATTTTTTTTTGCTTCTCTGTACAATGGTGAAAAAAAACCATGCGCTACAAATTGAGTAAATCATCTAAAACGGTATTAAAACTATGAAATAAAATAAAAAATTGTTTACACCACTTTTATAAAAATAAATAAATATCTCTACAAGTTTCTACAGCAATGCTGTCATTCTCAGGAATATATGAATACTAAAAAATAATTTCATGTAGAGACAATTGATAAAAATTAAGAAAAATTAAAACTAATAACTTGTCACAAAATTTATATAAGTTATTTAATGATGTTTTAATACAAAACTTTTTTCAATTTTATATTATTTTCAAACAAAAAGATGGCTTGGCAATGGGTGCTAGTATTAGCCCTTTAGTAGCTGATATATTTAAAAATAATTTTTAGAATTTTAATTTTAATTTTTAATAGTTCTGCTTTATTATTAAAATATGTTTATATTTGGAAAAGATATGTAGATGACGTTTTTTGAATATGGACTGGTACTGAAAGACAACTTAATATTTTACTTAATTTCCTAAATAAAATCTATAAAAAAAATTAAATTCACCATAGAAATAGGACAAAGTTTTAGCATTAATTTCTTAGACTTAAATGTTTCTGTTCCGTTCACCTCTAACTCTCCCTCCTCTCCAATACAACACCTTACCTGACGTTCTGTTACCTTTGTTTTTCGGAGTCTTTCCCATCTTCTGCATAATTATGTATATTGTATTGCAACTTTTTATTGTTATATTGTTGTCTCCCTCATAATATCTTATCTCTCTTTTCCCCATTTATTACTATTAATATAAATACATGCACACTACTGTCATTTAATTAGTATATTTTTCAATCCCGAAGAAGATTCAGCAGAATCGAAACTAGTAGATATATATAAAAAAATAAAAGTGGATTCATACAAAGTGTATTACTTTAAATTCATTTAATTATTTCTATTGTAAATAAATTTAATATGTATCGTAAATATACTTATACACGCATCATTATACATAATTCTTATATCATCCTTTTTTTTTCACTGTTCATTTTTGGGTTACAAAAAACCTGGAAATATTCGAATCCGACGCATTTGCCCAATAAGCTACTAACCGGTGATTGCATACCAAAAATAATTTTTCCAGTTAAACTTTTAATTTTGAACCAATAAATATTTATTCAATTAATCGTGTGCGGGTACTTGCAAATCTAATACATCCCCTTAGTCCCTTGAGACCAGCACTGTATGACAGTAGGACAAGTTAAGTGAAGGGAGGCATAGGCCCCGGCCCGTTCCCCGGCCGAGACAAATTTGTGCCGGTAATGTAAACACGTGGCTTGTAATTTGATGGAATCACACCCCCCAGGGAAGCTGGATCACCCCTACACGCGTAATAGACAATAAGGGTGGTGGATTGTACAAGATACAGATTTTATAAATTAGATGTGAAAGTGGTACTAATTTAAATGTTTGGTGATTTAAAAAAAAAAGTTTTACTTTATTTATTTACTAGCTGATGTGTACCCGGCCTTGCTCGTGGGGTTTTTTTTTTGGAAAAGGTTATGAAGTTGTGAATTCCTGCTTGTCATTTGGATGCCATTATTGATTTTACAGTAAAATTAATGCTTTGCGACGACTATTACTATCTCTAAACAAACAAATATTCATTTGAAAATTTTATTTCTTTCCAAACATTTATTTTTTCAATACAACATTGCATGTTCAATGTTTTTCATATAGCAACAGTTTTACATATTGGATTTCATTCAAACTACTCTATAAACCTTTCCGGCACCAATAAAAACAAACTTTGCTATTTTCAGCGAAACCGGTTCAGTAATTTTCGAGAAAATCGAGGACAGAGAGACAAATATTCATTTTTATATATAGAAAATGTGTATTAGGAACATTATTCAATATAGTGGCAATATACTAGTAATATACAAAAAGGTACCCACCTACCAGTGGCTTGCATTGCTCTATGACCATAGGTAGGCTGTGTATAGTTTTTCAACTCGGGCACGACTTTTAATTTGAAAATATTTGAAAATATATAATATATATACTGAATAAGTGAGATACGTACATTTTGCTTATATTTTTTTAATAATTTTTTCTAATTGTGGGTACATTTTTATTACGGTATGCACAGATTTTCAGCCCTGTAGACTGCACACAACAACTACCTCTCTACATATTGAAAGAATCAAATATAAGAGTTAGGTCATCAATCCATTTACCAAATATTGTGATCATGCGTTGAGTATTGAAAACAAAAAGCATAGGAAATGTATATTATCCTCCAAATATTTAGACTTAGAGGATTGTGGATTCAATTCTGTTAACCACATAATAAAATATATTGATTTTTGACCACTGGATGTTAAGATATTGACAAAAATGGGTATTAAAGGAAATATTTTTACAAAGAAGTTATGTGAAATAACACAGCATTAACGATTAAGAAAACATTATTACATAATTTTGTTCAGTTTCGGATAAAATCGTACCGACATCCGGGTAGTACGAAAACTGATATGTCTACAAATGTAATTTTTCAATTCAAAGTAATTTTCAAAATAGATTTTATTTAACTAAAAATTATCTACATTCTCGTATACTGTCTGTTGTGCGTGAATTCGATCATAGCAGTTTTTTTTACAAATGAAATGTCGTTATCGTTAATTTATTCTTTTGATTGATAAACAAAAAAAAAAGTGTAAAAATATATACAAGTTATCTTAGTACCCTTTCCAAGAAGGTAAGTTGTCAAATTTATCATATTTTATCACCAGTGTGAGCAAAAAGAAATTCAGTACCGAGTTATTATGAACATTATTTTGAGTAAGTACTAAAGTATAAAGTTGTCCCTGACATTAACAAAATATTATTTACGCGGAAAAATGATCAGTATCTGAATACCCCATGATGATAACATAATTCATGGCCTATCCAGAGCGAACAGAAACTTCTCTATCAGTAAAGCGGCGGGCGTGAAAAAAGCAGAAATGCCTGCTCACGTGAAAAGTTTTTCCGCTTTATTTTCCACATCCCCATATACATATTTCATAGGTATGGATATTTCAGTAACGTTTCGCCGATAAAGGCGAGCGATAGAGTGCAAAGTTGAAAGCGTTAGCAAAACCATTTTAGTTATTGAGTTCTCGTAAATATCCATATCGTAACTTTGGAAGCTTTCACGTCAGGATGGAAACATTTTCAACTGTTTTTGGGAGATTATAACTTTCAGCGCAATAAAGATATTACTTATTTTTTACAATGAAAAATAATACGTTAGAATCTTTCGGAGAATGTAAGTAAATTCTCGATAATTACGCATTTTCAAAATATCAAAAAATACTAGAAAATTGCGTTTTCAAACCTTCTGACATATGTAATATACTTATTCCAGATTGTTGAAACAAATATTAAAACAAATTTTCAACTAAATTCGAACCAAGCATTGAAAAATAAGTAATTTTTAGTTTTCCAGTTATTAACTCTGTTATATTTTCTATTCATAATGCGCTTTTCTAAATAGCTTCTTTCGCAAACAAATAAAAATTTAGGCATGTGCGGAAAAAAATAAAACAAACCACGCTGCTTGTAATTTTATTTGAGTTTGTCGAGACAAGCGACCGGTGCGAAAAGACAATTTTTTTTCGAAATAATTTATTTACACAACCTTAACGAGCAACTATAAAATTACTTTACACAAGGAATAAGAAATTTCAATATAACTTACCTGAAAACATTAGAAAAAATAATTATACTAATGAACTCTCAATAAAAAAAAAATCAAGCGAACTATAAAACAATACACACACACATACATAAACCATCATAATATTGTACCGTTATGAAATACGATATATTTCCAGTGCGACAATGTACGTACATATATTATATTATAAATTCTAAGTTCAAAATTTCACTGCTTACTCTCTTTTTCCATTATGTAAACATCTGAATCTGTAAGTATCATTTATTAACTATTATTTATCTTACACTTTCATGCAACGTTATTATGTAAACATGCAATTGCAATATGTACACTCCTCTTCTCGAGAATTATTAAGACGTAATTTGAATAATAAAATGAACTATATTTAAAAAAAAAATACACCGATAAGTTAGATGACAATAGAAATAAACAAAAGATCGCTTAAAAACATGTTTTCAAAACCTACGGTAATTCAGAAAATAAGAAAACAAAATTAAAAAGTTTGGCGATACAAGCCAGCGATGAATCTTTTATGCGATCCACTTGTGGTAAATAATTTGTCGGGTGTAAGATCTCATATCTAGTTATTCTGATGATTGCGCACTTCCAGTCCGCCGTAAGGGCACACGATAGAGTGCAAAGTTGAGAGCATTAGCCTCCTATCGCCGGAACTTCCGCCATATTTCCTGGGCGGAGGCTGTATATCTCCTTCAATAAGTAATGCCGGGCCTACGAGGGGAGAGGGTCGGGGGGAACAGGAAGTGAAAGCTTTCTAGTTCGGCTTTAATGGTTGAAATCCTGAAAATAATACATTAGATAAGAATTTTATACAGAACGTGTTTTTATAGAAAGCTTCATGTTTTAATTTCGTACTTATAGTTAGATAATTGCATATATCTTGTAAAAAATCGTCATATATTGCTTCAAAATAATAAGATGGAGATTTTTGGTTGTATTTTATTTTCATTTCAACTAACTTCTGTTGGTATAAAATTTGATGCTAGAAGTTATATGACATTAATTTCCTTCTGTTGATGCGAAAACTCAACTTAACGAGATTTTCATCTGGCAGATGAACGAAGACGTACGACTGTTTACGAACGTATACGAAGTGCAGAATATACAAACCTATTCGCAAGTCCTCAGCTCTATTTCTATATCCTCATCGATCAAGTTACTGTCTAGATGTCTGGGTAAAAGTAAAAACACCCCTTTCTCTCCAAAACTTTTCATTTCCGATGCATGGTCCTAGAATAGCTTTTTGTTTACGTGGCGCGTTACTTACGGCGGTTTGAATAAAATAGCCGTGGCTTATGTGTTAGTTTTCCCGCAGGCTTTTGAGGTTTTAGGGGTGGACCCGTCGCCATGGCAACAGCCATCATCGCCGCCCCACTCCTGACCCCTTCAGTGCCGATGTGCCTTCCACTCGATCATATAGCTGTTATGTAGAGGATAGAGCGAAAACGGTTCTACGTAAAATAAATGTATCTGCTTAGTTAAAGTTCCACGAATTTTGCTACACATTTTTTTTTTATCTGGAACATCATTAACTATCATTATTTAGAAGATAAATTCAAATAAAGCGGTCAATTGAAGCGTCGGAATACAGGAATGTCGCATTGCCTTCGTGATGGCTGGAATTTTTTTTCTGGTTGCGGTTTCGATATACCTGACACGAACGTCCCATAGATTGGTAATGAGCTTGAACTCCTCACCTGGTCGTAGGAGACATGAAACGTAAAAACTGGCAAAATCATTTCACAGTTGAGTTATTACGCAAAACAACGGTTCGTAAAACTACCTCATTTTCATATGGCTAGCGTCAACCGTGTACAAATAATAATTTGGGAAAGCTTTTTGCTTGTCCCTCGATTGTACACTGGTGTTGAGGGGATAAATGAAGCCATTTTTTTTGGAAAACGTGATTTCCACTATCTTCTAATATGACTGCAATATATCTTATGAACGAAACCTACTAACTCGTTAACGTTAACTGATAGACCGCCATTGAGAATTGAAACGTTTCTTTAGAAAAGGCTTTAATCTTGTTTAGTGACCTGATATAAATAGCCAGGTTCTTCCCAACCCCTCTATTTTCCATCTTCTCCCTCTTCCCACTCCATTCAGCCTCACAACACACACTAATTGTTGATGACAAAGTCCCACTGGCTCCGAACTAGCAGGACAATTGTGGGGTATTCACACAAAATGGGTTGAGATTTGTGCATTTTCAGTAGTTGTGTACTACTCGTACATTGTCTCCGAGCACCTGTAATAGAGTATATTTTTCTAAGAATTAGGTTAGGTTAGGTTCCTCGTGGTTCTTGCGTCTTCCACCCCGCTCTAACCCGCCGCTTCACCACCGGGAAGAGCGCAGCTCCCTCACCGGTTAACTTGATTTGTTCAGACTTTCCGGGATGATTGTTTTCCCTGGCCTGCTAAGTTATGCAGGAGCGCCGGCATTATCACGTGCCGGGTGGGTCTGGCGGGCGGCTCCCCACCCCTCATTCCCCATTCCTCTCAGCCTATGGTGATAACACGCCGCCCCTCCATTGGATGGGCATTCGAAGAGCTTTGCGATTAATGAGCTAAGGTTCGCCATAAAATGTTTTATGTCCGAATGGCGAGTTTCAGAGATGATCGCTCAATTTTACGCGTGGCGTTTTAAAACGCTAAACACTCGTATATATTATTTAAAACGGCCAATGTTTATGTGTTGTATTTCAAAACGTGTTACACTCAATCGTAGAAACGATTTAAATTTTAATGTTTATTTAAAAAAAACTTTTTGACATAATTCAATTTTTTTTTCAATGCATGGCATGGATACATCGTGAATACCACAAAAGCGTTAGATTTATTTTTAAAAATGTATTGATATCACAGTTTAGATACTTCAAAAAAAGATTACTTTAAAATATCATTTTAGCACCATAATACCATTTGCTATCTATTATTGTAACAATTTACCATATTTAAAAGATTATGTAAATATATTATCGAATTAAAAAAAATAATAATAAAGGGATAAAACATTTTAATAGTTTTCCCAAAAAGGAAAAAAAGGCCGGTTTATTATGTTTAAATATGTATTCAAATTGTTATTAACATGTTTCTCCTACAACAAACAAGGCAAACTTTTGACTGCCCCCATGGTCGAGGGGTAAGGCTCCACGAATCCGAACGTCAGGGGTTCAAATCCCGGCGCACGCACGTAAATTTTATTTAATTAATTTGTGCTGTTTCATAATTAATTAAGTTAAAAATAATATATATTGTATTTGCGCTCGTTCCAGAGTGAATACTCTCAGTATTGCCCTGGTGAAAGACCACCATTCAGCATTGAAACGATGCTTGAAATAGCTTGTAGTCGTGTTTGGTGACCAGATCTGAATAGGCAGGTATTTCCCCATGAAAGAATATGCAAATTTTAAATGCGATAGTTCGGTATAAGCGGTATAATTTCCTTTCTTGGTTGTCGGAAGATAAAAATAGATTCCTTAGAGAAAATTGGTTTTCGTAAAAACATCGAGCTTTACTCAAATGTCTACTCGATTCCTCCCTTCAATTACTCGGGCGCATATCTCTATTAGAATCTTTCACACTTTTCCAGAATGGTTTCCCAACACCCCTACAATCACAAACACCTTTACTATAAGCATACACTCCTACAACAAAGTACATTATGTAGTTATCCTACAAACACATTCTCACATACACATCGGCATGCGCAAGCTTAAATTAGCATAATGTACATGGTGTCCAAAAAGTCGTAGCACAAGCGGAAACTAGTGAATCTACATCACGTTTGGAAATCTTTTTTTGATATAATTTATTATTTTTTTGAACTTTCGTTTTGGAGTGAATCGATTCCGAAGTTGGAATTTTTTAGGTAAAATTTGAAAAAAAAAATCGGTTGCTACGTGGTTACTATCAGTCATTTATTGTCTATGAAAATCCTCGGGCTTGAATATTTTTTAGCCCTTTAGTTACGTAAAAAATGGAAAAAAAAATTTAAAAAAAATATATATATAATAAATCGAAAAGCTCAAATCGGAAAAAAAAGGTTTTTTATGTTCTCTTTGTGATGCAGATTCATCTATTTCCCGCTTGTACCGCTAGTTTCAGAACACCGTGCATCTTCATATATAAAGTTTTCTTCATATGGCTACAGTAGGTAGAAACAGAGTTGGCGATTCTCCATTTTATGGAGCGCATTTTACTATGGAAAGGAACAGACGAGAACGTAAAAGCGTTGAACCGAAAAACTGAAAAAGAAATGCAGGGACGAAGTAAGCCGTTATAAATAATAAAGCTATCCACTGAAGGTTTAACTTTCTAGCAATTTATTGGGCTAATTTAAGCATCATTAATTAAAAAAAAAAAACAAGGCTGTTAAAAGTACGTCTTAAGTTATTCTTACGTTAAAAGTATGTATAGGAACATATTATAGAGGTTCCATTTCAATTAGGGTATGACTAAAAATTGCTACATCATGTTAAAGTAGCACATATATTCAAGTTTATAAAAAACATAATAATTAATTGTTGAAGAAATTTTTTTTTTTTAATAAATTTCAAATAAAAAAAGCAACAGAAAAAAACTGGAGAAATATTCCGGTAGAACTTTCCAATGATACAAACCAGATAATCCAAAAAATAAGTGAAAATAGTTGTGAATAACATTAGTAGGTAAAAAAAAAATTGTAATAAATTAATTGCGGTTAGTGTTTTCTTGTTAAGACGCGGGCCCTGGATTTGATTTCCAAATGCAACCGATACCTTTTTTTATTTTCTGTGTCTTTTTCTGTTTCACATTTCATTTGAGATTATTAATATGATTAATAATTATACGACTAATATACTATATGCAAAATTTGTATTCCGTCACTTCATTTGAAAATAAAACATTTTCTTAAAATTGTCGGTCGATGAATATTGAATTCAATGGTCGATTAATATAATTGATTTTGAAATTATTCAATTATACTGTTTGCAATACAAATACTAACACATGTGGTTAATCGAATTTAATTTTTTGTGATTAGATAAAGATTACATACCTACTAGATATAAAGATACTCTAATCATCGCCCAGGTGAAATACAACCATTCAATATCGAAACGTTGGTTGAATGGCTTTAACCGTGTTTAGTGACCAGATCTGAATAGGCAGGTACTTTCCAACCATCATCATCCCTATCCCCTTTCCTTCCTCACTCCCTTCAGTCTCACAACATACCCCAATTAGGGATGCCTTAGTCCTTCTGACTCTGGATAGCTGGGAGCAGATAGATAGGACTCTTTTGTGGTATTAAAATAAAAAAAAGAGTGGTAAAATATTGCATGAAACGAAATCGTTTAGCACTATTTAATACCAGATCTGAATAGTCAGTTTTTTCGTTATTTGTAGAGACAAATGAAGAATTTCTAGTACGATTTCGAGGTCCATGTTTTTTTTATTTTTTTTAATTTTCGAATAGTAAAAATCCATTAAAAATATCACGACATTGGATCATTAAAGTACAGATTTATTTTTGTTATCGTTCTCTGGAAAATTAATTAAGTCTGCAATCATAAATATGTGCATGTATTGTACGTGTTAATGATTGTATTGCCTCTGACGGAATAAAAATTATTGATTACATCATTACTGGAAGCGGGATCTTATAATCATAATCTATATTTCATGGCGCAAATACGGAAAAAATCCATTTATATTTATATCTATGTGTTACTAACAACACCTCAAACCTATATAAATATATTCTGCTGGAGTGCTTCTAAGTAACTTGGTAAAAGCTGAAGAAGTCTCATCGACATACCGATCTGCTAGGCACATAAAGCAAAATACATATTACGTATTGGAGTTTTTCGTCTATTCTTCTGCGATCGTGGAAACCTGAATACTAAACCAAGTAGTTTCACGGAAGGTAGCAAAGGGTGGAAAGGTAATCAATCTATGGGTTTTTCATCGAGTGGCCAAAAATGGAGAAATTGTATTACACATAAGATAAAATAAAACTCAAAAACCTTGGGCCACAGAGTTGGAGGAACAAGTCAACGCTATTAAAAATCCGAGAACACTCACGTCCAAGCTGTAGTAGACCAGTAGCATAGTGTACTGCTACATCGTAGATGGAGAGTTTTCGTCTCCTCCCCGTAATACAAGAATTAAATATATTATTCGAAATGTAATTTTATTGACTGATAAATTAAATGATTTTATTGATTATCATGATCTGGACAACAAGTTTGGAAGTGTTGTTGAAATATTTGCTGATTTCATTCTACAGTAAAGCACTTTGATGAATCCTACGATAAATTATTCAAGGATTTTCACCATACCAAAGGCGAGGATTTTAACCATACCAAAGGCAACGACTTTCACCATATCAAAGTCAAGGATTTTCACTACCCCAAAGGAAAGGATTTTCACCATAATAAAGGCAAGGATTTTCACCATAAAAAGAAATAGAAATAGGGAAACATTTTCACAATATCAAAAGCAAGGATTTTCACCATACCAAAAGCAACGATTTTCACTATATAAAAGGCAAAGATTTTCACCACCCCAAAGGTAAGGATTTTCACCATAATAAAGGCAAGAATTTTCACCATAAAAAGAAATAAAAATAGGCAAACATTTTCACCATACCAACGGCAAGAATTTTTACCATGCCATAGGCAAAGATGTTCACCTTATTAATGGCAAGGATTTTCACCACACTAAAGGCAAGGATTATCACCATACCAAATGCAAGGTTTTTCACCATACCATAGGCAAGGATTTTCACTATACCAAAGGCAAGGTATTTCACCATCTTAAAGGCTAGGATTTTCACCATAACAAAGGCAAGGATTATCACCATACCAACGGCAAGGATTTTCAACACAACTAAAGCAAGGATTTTTACAATACCAAAGGCAAAAATTTTCAACATAGTAAAGGCAAGGATTTTCACCATACAAAAGGCAAGGATTTTCACCATACAAAAGGCAAGGATTTTCACCACAACAAAGGCAAGGATGTTCACCATACCAAAGGCAACGATTTTAACATATCAAAGGCAAGGATTCTCACCATATCAAAGACAAGGATTTTGACCATACCAAAGGAAGGGATTTTTAACATACCAAGGATTTTCACCATACCAAAAGCAAGGATTTTCACCACAAGAAAGGCAAGGATTTTCACCATCCAAAGAAATAAAAATACCAAAGGCAAAAATTTTCAACATACTAAAGGCAAGGATTTTGACCATACCAAACGCAAGGATTTTTACCTTACTAAAGGAAAGGATTTTCACCACACCAAAGGCAAGGATTATCACCATACCAAACGCAAGGTTTTTCACCATACCATAGGGAAGGATTTTCACCATACCAACGGCAAGGATTTTCAACACAACTAAAGCAAGGATTTTTACAATACCAAAGGCAAGGATTTTCACCGTACCACAGGCATGGATTTTCACTATACCAAAGGCAAGGATTTTCACTATACCAAAGGCAACGTATTTCACCATCTTAAAGGCTAGGATTTTCACCATGCCAATGGAAAGGATTTTCACTATACCAAAGGCAAAAATTTTCAACATATCAAGGCAAGGATTTTCACCATATCAAAGACAAGGATTTTGACCATACCGAAGGAAGGGATTTTCAACATACCAAGGATTTTCACCATACCAAAGGCAAGGTTTTTTCCACAACAAAGGCAAGGATATTCACCATACAAAGAAATAAAAATACCAAAGGCAAAAATTTTCAACATACTAAAGGCAAGGATTTTGACCATACCAAACGCAAGGATTTTCACCATACCAAACGGAAGGATTTTTACAATACCAAAGGCAAGGATTTCACCATACCAAACGCAAGGTTTTTCACTATACCAAAGGCAAGGATTTTTACCATACCATAGGCAAAGATTTTCACCTTACTAATGGCAAGGATTTTCACCACACCAAAGGCAAGGATTATCACCATACCAAACGCAAGGTTTTTCACCATACCATAGGCAAGGATTTTCACCATACAACGGCAAGGATTTTTAACACAACTAAAGCAAGGATTTTTACAATACCAAAGGCAAGGATTTTCATCATACCACAGGCATCGATTTTCACTATACGAAAAGCAAGGTATTTCACCATCTTAAAGGCTAGGATTTTCACCATTCCAATGGAAAGGATTTTCACCATACCAAAGGCAAAAATTTTCAACATACTAAAGGCAAGGATTTTCACCATACCAAAGGCAAGGATTTCACCGTACCATAGGCAAGCATTTTCACTATACAAAAGGAAAGGATTTTCACCACAACAATGGCAAGGATGTTCACCATACCAAAGGCAACGATTTTTACCATACCATAGGCAAAGATTTTCACCTTACTAATGGCAAGGATTTTCACCACAACAAAGGCAAGGATTATCACCATACCAACGGCAAGGATTTTCAACACAACTAAAGCAAGGATTTTTACAATACCATAGGCAAGGATTTTCACCATACCACAGGCATGGATTTTCACTATACAAAAGGCAAGGATTTTCACTATGCCAAAGGCAAGGTATTTCACCATCTTAAAGGCTAGGATTTTCACCATACCAATGGAAAGGATTTTCACTATACCAAAGGCAAACATTTTCAACATAGTAAAGGCAAGGATTTTCACCATACAAAAGGCAAGGATGTTCACCATACCAAAGGCATCGATTTTAACATATCAAGGCAAGGATTTTCACCATATCAAAGACAAGGATTTTGACCATACCAAAGGAAGGGATTTTTAACATACCAAGGATTTTCACCATACTAAAGGCAAGGATTTTGACCATACCAAACGCAAGGATTTTCACCATACAAAACCCAAGGATTTTTACAATACCAATGGCAAGGATTTCTACCATACCAAAGGCAACGATTTTTACCATACCATAGGCAAAGATTTTCACCTTACTAATGGCAAGGATTTTCACCACACCAAAGGCAAGGATTATCACCATACCAATCGCAAGGTTTTTCACCATACCATGGCCAAAGTTTTCGCCATACCGCGGCGATTTTCAACACAACTAAAGCAAAGTTTTTACAATACCAAAGGCAGGATTTTCACCATACCACAGGCATGGATTTTCACTATACCAAAGGCAAAGTATTTCACCATCTTAAAGGCTAGGATTTTCACCATACCAAAGGCAAAAATTTTCAACATACTAAAGGCAAAGATTTTCACCATACAAAACCCAAGGATTTTTACAATACCAATGGCAAGGATTTCTACCATACCAAAGGCAACGATTTTTACCATACCATAGGCAAAGATTTTCACCTTACTAATGGCAAGGATTTTCACCACACCAAAGGCAAGGATTATCACCATACCAAACGCAAGGTTTTTCACCATACCATAGGCAAGGATTTTCACCATACCAACGGCAATGATTTTTAACACAACTAAAGCAAGGATTTTTACAATACCAAAGGCAAGGATTTTCACCATACCACAGGCATGGATTTTCACTATACCAAAGGCAAGGATTTTCACAACAACAAAGGCAAGGATTTTCACCATACATAGAAATAAAAATACCAAAGGCAAAAATTTTCAACATACTAAAGGCAAGGATTTTGACCATACCAAACGCATGGATTTTCACCTTACCAATGGAAAGGATTTTCACCATACAAAACCCAAGGATTTTTACAATACCAATGGCAAGGATTTCTACCATACCAAAGGCAACGATTTTTACCATACCATAGGCAAAGATTTTCACCTTACTAATGGCAAGGATTTTCACCACACCAAAGGCAAGGATTATCACCATACCAAACGCAAGGTTTTTCACCATACCATAGGCAAGGATTTTCACCATACCAACGGCAATGATTTTCAACACAACTAAAGCAAGGATTTTTACAATACCAAAGGCAAGGATTTTCGCCATACCACAGGCATGGATTTTCACTATACCAAAGGCAAGGTATTTCACCATCTTAAAGGCTAGGATTTTCACCATACCAAAGGCAAGGATTTCACCATACCAAAGGCAACAATTTTTATCATACCATAGGCAAAGATTTTCACCTTACTAAAGGAAAGGATTTTCACCACACCAAAGGCAAGGATTATCACCATACCAAACGCAAGGTTTTTCACCATACCATAGGGAAGGATTTTCACCATACCAACGGCAAGGATTTTCAACACAACTAAAGCAAGGATTTTTACAATACCAAAGGCAAGGATTTTCACCGTACCACAGGCATGGATTTTCACTATACCAAAGGCAAGGATTTTCACTATACAAAGAAATAAAAATACCAAAGGCAAAAATTTTCAACATACTAAAGGCAAGGATTTTGACCATACCAAACGCAAGGATTTTCACCATACCAAACGGAAGGATTTTTACAATACCAAAGGCAAGGATTTCACCATACCAAACGCAAGGTTTTTCACCATACCAACGGCAAGGATTTTCAACACAACTAAAGCAAGGATTTTTACAAAACCAAAGGCAAGGATTTTCACCATACCAATGGAAAGGATTTTCACTATACCAAAGGCAAACATTTTCAACATAGTAAAGGCAAGGATTTTCACCATACAAAAGGCAAGGATTTTCACCACAACAAAGGCAAGGATGTTCACCATACCAAAGGCAACGATTTTAACATATCAAGGCAAGGATTTTCACCATATCAAAGACAAGGATTTAGACCATATTAAAGGAAGGGATTTTTAACATACCAAGGATTTTCACCATACCAAACGCAAGGATTTTTACAATACCAAAGGCAAGGATTTCACCATACCAAACGCAAGGTTTTTCACCATACCAACGGCAAGGATTTTCAACACAACTAAAGCAAGGATTTTTACAAAACCAAAGGCAAGGATTTTCACCATACCACAGGCATGGATTTTCACTATACAAAAGGCAAGGATTTTCACTATACCAAAGGCAAGGTATTTCACCATCTTAAAGGCTACGATTTTCACCATACCAATGGAAAGGATTTTCACTATACCAAAGGCAAACATTTTCAACATAGTAAAGGCAAGGATTTTCACCATACAAAAGCAAGGATGTTCACCATACCAAAGGCATCGATTTTAACATATCAAGGCAAGGATTTTCACCATATCAAAGACAAGGATTTTGACCATACCAAATGAAGGGATTTTTAACATACCAAGGATTTTCACCATACTAAAGGCAAGGATTTTCACCACAACAAAGGCAAGGATTTTCACTATACAAAGAAATAAAAATAAGAAAAAGGCAAAAATTTTCAACATACTAAAGGCAAGGATTTTGACCATACCAAACGCAAGGAATTTCACCATACAAAACCCAAGGATTTTTACAATACCAATGGCAAGGATTTCTACCATACCAAAGGCAACGATTTTTACCATACCATAGGCAAAGATTTTCACCTTACTAATGGCAAGGATTTTCACCACACCAAAGGCAAGGATTATCACCATACCAAACGCAAGGTTTTTCACCATACCATAGGCAAGGATTTTCACCATACCAACGGCAATGATTTTCAACACAACTAAAGCAAGGATTTTTACAATACCAAAGGCAAGGATTTTCACCATACCACAGGCATGGATTTTCACTATACCAAAGGCAAGGTATTTCACCATCTTAAAGGCTAGGAATTTCACCATGACAATGGAAAGGATTTTCACTATACCAAAGGCAAAAATTTTCAACATATCAAGGCAAGGATTTTCAGCATATCAAAGACAAGGATTTTGACCATACCGAAGGAAGGGATTTTCAACATACAAAGGATTTTCACCATACCAAAGGCTAGGATTTTCACCACAACAAAGGCAAGGATATTCACCATACAAAGAAAAAAAATACCAAAGGCAAAAATTTTCAACATACTAAAGGCAAGGATTATGACCATACCAAACGCAAGGATTTTCACCATACCAAACGGAAGGATTTTTACAATACCAAAGGCAAGGATTTCACCATACCATAGGCAATCATTTTCACCATACAAAAGGCAAGGATTTTCACCACAACAATGGCAAGGATTTTCACCATACCAAAGGCAACGATTTTTACCATAGCATAGGCAAAGATTTTCACCTTACTAATGGCAAGGATTTTCACCACACCAAAGGCAAGGATTATCACCATACCAAACGCAAGGTTTTTCACCATACCATAGGCAAGGATTTTCACCATACCAACGGCAATGATTTTCAACACAACTAAAGCAAGGATTTTTACAATACCAAAGGCAAGGATTTCACCTTACCAACCGCAAGGATTTTCAACACAACTAAAGCAAGATTTTTACAATACCAAAGGCAAGGATTTTCACCATACCACAGGCATGGATTTTCACTATACCAAAGGCAAGGATTTTCACTACACCAAAGGCAAGGTATTTCACCATCTTAAAGGGTAGGATTTTCACCATACCAATGGAAAGGACTTCACTGTACCAAAGGCAAAAATTTTCACCATACCAAACGTAAAAATTTTCAACATAGTAAAGGCAAGGATTTTCACCATACCAAAGGCAAGGATTTTCACCACAACATAGGCAAGGATGTTCAACATACCAAAGGAAACGATTTTAACATATCAAAGGCAAGGATTTTCACCATATCAAAGACAAGGATTTTGACCATACCAAAGGACCATACACTGTACCAAAGGCAAAAATTTTCACCATACCAAACGTAAAAATTTTCAACATAGTAAAGGCAAGGATTTTCACCATACCAAAGGCAAGGATTTTCACCACAACATAGGCAAGGATGTTCAACATACCAAAGGAAACGATTTTAACATATCAAAGGCAAGGATTTTCACCATATCAAAGACAAGGATTTTGACCATACCAAAGGAAGGGATTTTCAACATACCAAGGATTTTCACCATACCGAAGGCAAGGATTTTCACCACAACAAAGGCAAGGATTTTCACCATACAAAGAAATAAAAATACCAAAGGCAAAAATTTTCAACATACTAAAGGCAAGGATTTTGACCATACCAAACGCAAGGATTTTCACCATACCAAACGCAAGGATTTTTACAATATCAAAGGCAAGGATTTCTACCATACCAAAGGCAAGGATTTTCACTATTCCAAAGACAAGGATTTTAACCATACCAAAGGCAATGATTTTCAACACAACTAAAGCAAGTATTTTCACCATACCAAAGGCAAGGATTTTCACCATACCAAAAGGCAAGGATTTTAACCATACCATACGCAAGGAATTTTGAGAATGTATTGTAAACGTACAATAACGCGTGGAATTCGAGTATAGGTAAAAACAAAGACAATTAAAATTATTCATATTATTGATTTATGTAGATAATAAATATCGCGATATACAGAAATAGGATTATTATACATTCGCATATTTGAGCGCCTTTTTTGGTAATTATTGCGTATTTCAGCTATCCTATTCTTAAAAATTTGGGGTTTTAAAAGAATATAGATCAATATTTATGTCTTTTCTGAAAAGAAACGGATTATTTTTTGAACCAGTTCTTTTGTCAATCAAGCAAAAATAAGAGAGTTGATATTGTTTGACTTTGCTACCCCTTTTATATATTTTGGCAGTGTTAGTACATATATTTCGCTATTTGATAGTCCATATAATCTGGTATATAGTTATATATATCCTTCGAACCCTGCTATTTTATCTGATTTATCATGGTTCTGTAATTTTTTTTACGTTATGTTATTTCTCCCTTTTTTTTCGACCTGAAACACCAGGGGAAGATTGATGGAAGGCGTTAAATAGGAAGACGATACACGTCGTAGCTTCGATGTCCGATGACTGTTACGGGTGAAGTTAAGTCTCGTAGTGTTGTTTCGGTCTGCAGCCTGCAAGGTAAAGAGAGAGACAGAAGAATAGTAAAAAAATGGTGTTGAATTAGGTGAGTGTTCCTGCATATTACAGACCTCGACCTTCCCGTTACCATGTTCGAAAACTTCCCTCTGTTCCCAAGATGAAACGCCAGAGTAATATTTGAGTAATTTTCACATTTCTCTGTGGAAAAGTTTTGAATGAAAGTAAACATATCCAAAAAAACTTATGTGAAACATTTATATAGTTATTCATTCGTATTTAAACCCGAGATAAGGAGAAAAAATCATTCTTCATTAGTATTTGGCTTCCTTCAAATAACATATCGGTTACATTTCACTTAGCATTCTATAAACAAATTTTATGTTAAAATATTAGTGATTAATGAATTGATTATAAAAATATTGTTTATAGGAAAAACCAAAATTTGACATTAGTGTTTCGTAAGCTTATGGATATAATGGAGGTTAAAACTAGGTAACGTAAGTTGCTATCTTGGGAACGGGAAGTTTAAAATTCCACCCTGTAGCATGTAGTGTAATTCTACTCGCATAGCCAATATACCGATATTCAGCGTAAGAGGCTGTGAAATATCAGAATATATCGCCGCTATAAAGCACACCCACGCGGGGTGGGTTAGTTGGGTGGGGGAGGTTTCCGGTGCGGGAGAGGTGGTGAACAAAATAAGAGGCACGTTTATAGATATGGGACCGCGGTAAATATTCGAGATGAAATGTTAGGAGGCTGCGAAGTTTGATGAAAGTCGGGAGAGAGTAAAATCTCGGAAATCATGAGCGTGTATTCGCAGATCGATAATTCACTCCCCCGAGTAGCCGTGTTTTTCTGTGAAAAAGTTTCATTTTTCATTACTTTCATTTTTTGTTTGAAACTTATGTAGACTCGAAAAAGTATATAGCTACATAGTTCTAATATAATTAACGGGTTCTAATATAAATTCTTTCTTTCTAGTTTTTAAGATAATCAGGGCCCGCAGATAATTTAATAGTACACAACTGCTGACGATATATAAATTGCAAGTATGCCCCACTGTAGAATTTGGCAGCCACCTCTATTCTTGACCTCCAAAATACCAACAAAAAACCCTTGACTCTGCAAAAACGGGCTGTCCGTTTGATAGAATCCTCTATCTTAAGAGACGGATCGCAAACTTTACAGCATACATTACAGGTGCTCTGAGGAACTGGTATCATTGATCTCTTCGACACCGGTGAATAATCGGAAAACATCCCAAACGCGCGCCCAACATTTGTACACGGTACATTTGTTAAATAATTGTTTTTCCTCAATCAACACTATTAATTATTGGTACCATTCTCCACTGTTCTGAATGCCGAGATTTGTTAACTCAAGCCAGGGCCTTAATTTTTTTGGTACCGGTCGAATTATTTCTTTACAATATGTAGGCATACAACAATATTATAATATACTACAAACTTCGATTACCATAATACGGTCATTTCCCTAGATTTCTAGTTGAAAATAATGTTAACTCTTTACCAAAACTTGTGTAAAAACTTAAATAAATAAATACGTATTTTAAAAAAAATGGATGCTCACGACTTTGTCATGTTTAGAGACATAGAAAAACGAATCTTACTGTTGCAATATTCAATAACGATTAACTCATTCAATATAATACATTTTTATCAATAATAAAAAAAAAAATCAGAGACAACCCCATTCAACTCTAGTTTTTTTCGAAAATACATAAAAAAAATTTCGAAACAAATCTAGTACCCATCTACCCTTAAAACTTATTACAAAAAAAATATCCTAATACGCTTGTGTTCTCAATTAAATCCAAAGATCCTACTATAGTTGATGCTTACTGCGACGCGGGGATGATGATGAGTAAAAAGCTTTATCAGGCCGCGAAATTTTCCGCCCGCCGCCGCGGCCGTAAATCCGCGCGGCGGACGATCGCCGGAGCGGCCAGCCCCACTAAATTATTTGAACAATTACTCGACAACAATTAAACGACGGAGGTGATCCCACTCACACCTGCTGATCGGACGAAATTAAAACACACTTCTACAATGCTCCCTAAACTGGTTTGATATCTCCCTCCGCGGCCATTTGCATATAAAGCTGTTGAGAGTGTTGCCATTCGCTCGTAAAGTACCGTTCCCGCCAAAACACACAATGAAAACGCGGCAACAAAACAAAATACCCGAGTAAAAAAGCGTGTTTTAACTGCCTCAAGAATATCTGATTCACTTACGTTAGTTTGGCTCTTTTGAAGGGAGCCTTCCTATTGGTGAAATTAATTGTTTCGTTAGGGAATGTATATTATTTGATGCAAGCAGCGAGTACCCGAGCCGCTAACAATGTCCCGCCATAAATATATCCTAACTGCTCCCGCTGCCTGCTGTTCTGGGAGCGCCATTTTATGTCCGGATCGCAAATGATCGCGGCACTAATTTAACATTATCATTTTAATTATTATTCGTGGGGTGACAATTCATTAGTCATTTTGACGATAGCGCTTTAAAGCCACTTTAATGGTTAGTTGTCTTTACTGCTGAGAGTTGTTCGTAACGTGTTGAAGTTAAAGTATCTACACATGTAGGTAGGTACTAATATATTGTACTTTAGAGGTACCTACTACCTAATTTAAGCAGAAAGTCCGGTCATTTTTTGTTGTTGTGTTTCTTCACATAGTTCACCATCTAACTTAATTGCCAGTTTAAAAAAAAATTAAGCTACTGAAGACGGATCCAATTGAAAGCAGCACCAAGTGAATCAGGGCAGTTAATAATATTTTTAATAATTATTATTATTACGTTCTGCGAGTATTTTAGTTTTTATTATTGTGACATCTGTTTCGGCGTTCAAAGCCATTTTCAAACTGTGACACATTGCGAGAACTTTTTTATGTGATTTTATTTACCCCCCACCCAATATTAATATATATTATGTTTAAAATAATTTATTAACATTTTCGGACAACACCGCTTTACACAGAAAATAATTGTGATAATTAAATTTGTCTATTCTGTGCAGTACTTACAGTTGAAATCTGTTTTCCCCGCTGTCAATGAAGGCGGGTTTTAATTAATTGTTTTATAATGACGTGAATGCTATTAAGGCAATGATTTTAAATATCTGTGGTAAATCCGGGTGTTATTTCAAAGAATTATTTTGTTTTTATTTTGGGAAAATAATAGGAAATAGCGAATCGGTATTTTTTCTTATTTTTTATTATTAACGTTACATTATGATCATTTGTTCCTTTGTTTATCTCTAATTGCTCCAGTAAATTTAATCTAAGGCGTTTTCTTTGTATATGTAAGGTTTTAGGCTCATTGTTGCCAAGCTGAACGTGATTATTTACTAAAAGATGTTCTATACATATATTTTTTAATCTAATTGAGAAAGCCCTTTCCGTCTGTACGATGTAGGTAATATTGCAGTTAGCGTGATCACATTTTATCACACCGAGGAAAAGCGAGGAAAAATGATTTCAACCTCACAGAATAGATAATTTTAATTATCACAGATATTTTATGAGAAAATCGGTGTTTACCGAAAATATTAAATGTCATTTAAAAAACGATCAAAATTACAATTTTGTAGGGGTAAAAAAAATCCCAATAATAAGTCGTCGCAGTATGGATTAACCATAGTTTTAAGATGGCTTTGTACGCCGAAACAGCTGTCAAAATAATGAAAATTAAAATATTTGCGGAACTAAATAAAAATATTATAAAATTTATTTTCTTTGAATTAAAAAAAAAAAGTTCTACGAATTAAACACAAAAACAATTAACAGGGTCATAACGATTAGAATAGGATGGCTTAAGAACCGAGTAGGAAGCTTTATATCTTCCGGTTTTGCATTGATTTGAAAAAATTCCTTTATTGTTTGTACGGATAACCATAGCATGAAATAAAACTGAAGTTTTCAGAGTCAACGTTTATTGTTCTACACGAGCATACTAAAAGTAATAATATTTTTTAATGGAATTCTTCACTGTTGAATAAAATATGGAACAAGTTTTTACCCTTGAAATCTGGCCGAGGTTTATTAAATACCTTTTAAAATTCCTACTTTCCTTGAATGCCTGTTCAGATAATCTTTATGAAATCTCCCAGAAGAGAATTAAATATGTAATTGTAAATTATACGTTATATACTTAGGCTATAAGCAGTCCACGGCAAGGACTACAGACAGAATGCGGATGCAGCAGATGATATCTTAATTATTGCATGATTTATTTTAATTGCAGGATTTCAAGATAACCAATTATTTGTGGAAAGTTGCAACGAATTAAGGAATGTAGCACAAGGTTATAAAGTCTATTGCCTACTATATTCCTAGGACACCCAGGTAAAGACTATATGTTGGCTAATATTACATCTGTTTACGGACACGGTATTTAAAAAAAACAATGATCACATCTTCAAATTACGAGAGCAGTATGTGTTTTATAGTTTTAATTCAATTATCACGTCTTTGAACATCTCTGAAAAATTATAAAAAATTAAGGGTAAGTATGAGACGATCGGAAAAACGACAATAATAAAGACCCGGTGATCTCCGTGCCATAACAGTTGGCACTCCCTGAACCGGAGGTCGGAACAAAATTAAAATATTTTTTTTCGATTTTTCACAATTTTTATATTTATTTTCTTTATTTATATGGTACATGATGATATTCGACTTAGTGAGAGAGGTCTATTTTAAAACGTCTGTTTTTGTTGATTAGATTTGTATACTCAGGTAAGATAAACCTTCATGTTTTCATTCTACCACTTCCTTCGTTCTTGCAACACAGGATTTTCTAATTTCAGTTTTTTTTATTTTTTTTATTGTATAATATTAATTATATACAGTGGGAACTTATACCCGCTAAGCCACTGCAAGTAGCTTGTCAGCAGGAGTTTATTTCAACAATATAATATAATACAACAATAAATTACAATCATCATACAAATGTAGGGCAAAAATTATTATATTTATGCGCATGCATCTTGTCCTGTACATAAGTTGAGAAAAAAAAAAAATTAAAGAGAAAAAATAATGGTAAAGGCATTACAGATTTGTTATTGAGATACTAGAGTCCAATCTTATAACACCGATTTAAATAATAGTTCATGTCAGGAACTTTGTCCCATACGTATAAAACAGTGGTTGAAGCCTAACTGCTCGATTGTTAACTAATTGATTATAAGACTGAAATGATTTGAATAAATATCTGATGTATAATTTTGCAGTATGCTTCTTTTTCATTATTACGCATTATCTCAGCGCCGGAAGGGGTTACGGTGTCAAATTAAAGACAGTCAAATGTAGTTTTTTAACAATATGGAATACTTCAAATGTACTAAAAGGTCATCGGAGGGAGCAAAGCGTTAGATTTAAACGAACGCGCTGGGAACAAAAATGGAACATTCGACTTCAGTTGAAAAACGTTCAAATTTCCTTGGTGCAACGAGTTAGAACACCCCGATGCTGTATTATTGTGTTGTACGAACCAAGTTCCAAACAATATGTTTACAGTTTATTCTTATTAAAAAAAAAACATTTGTGGACAACTTATGAGAGTGGGTGAGTATTTGGGAGGTATGTTTACTAGAGATGAAAAGGCTGATGATATTGGCATATTGGAATGATGTGGGGAAAGGGGTACGGGTGGATAGAGGTAGGTTAGGGGTAGGGGTAGCTGTAGGGGTAGGATAGGGTAGGTGTGGGGGTGTAGGGGTTAGAGTTAGCTGTGTGGGTAGTAGTAGGGGTAGGGGTAGAGGTGAGTATAATAATATTAATTCTTAACATTTATATTATTTCCAGTTTAAAATTACACACAGTTTACTAGAATTTGCAATCTGAAAACTTTTCTCCAAACCATTCATAATCACGAGAAAGGCCGGGTACACGCAAACTAGATTTATAAATACAGCAAGAGTCTTGATATATGATGGAGCGAAAACGATTTATAACGGAATTTGGACAGTTATTCTGTTATTTTAGGTAAACGTAACACTTGTCAGTGTTCTCACCACCATTTTCACCTCGGACATCTAGTTATCTGAAAATAAATAAGATAAGATCAAATCTCAGCCAAAGCGGCTCACTAGAGATAATTAATAGGTTACCTATAATACATAAAACAAAATTAATTTACGATTTAGTAGAATGCATCTGAGAGTTGATGAGATACATGATATTGCGTACCAGGAAGTAAAATAACTCTTTGTCAATTAGTTAGAAATTATCTTCGATTCCACCTTCGCAGTGTTCGTGCAGAAATGAAGGAATATACCTGCCCTGCTGCAAGTTAGAAGCGAGACAAGAGGAGAGAGGGGGTTGGCTTGGTGGCAGGTGATGGTTATAATAAACTCCTTACGATTTTAAATGCTCAACTGTCAGATGGTCTTCAATAATTTGATCGGACGATAAACGGTAACATCATTATTATTTGTCCATGATTAATGTTCCGTGTATTTAAATTCGGTACCCATAAAACATTAATCCATTAAAGGGGCTGGGCCGGAGAGTGTTCGCATTTAATGTAAATATGACAAGTTTATTTATGTTCCCGATAGGTGAATGGAAGTGCGTTCTTTGTTGATCAATTAAAAAATTACCGATCGTCCGTTACGAACGGCCATTACTCATTTTAAAAGCGTTTTAAGGTCGTGAACACACCGATGAAATGTCTACGCCTACGAACGTACACGGGTTGAAAAAAATTAACGCGGAATATAATTTGCAGGAAGTTGATATTGCGCAAAAATAATGACTTCACAGACGTAATATGATTCATGACTTTGCATCACGCATCACGGAGTACTTTTCGTTATGTGATCAAATACTTTTCTTGAAATATAGTTTGTTCGTAATGATTACGAAGACAAAACTATTTAATATTTCTTCTTCTTCTTCTTATGGTACCCTCTCCTCCCAGAGGTTGGCTTTTATGATAAGATCTTCACCCTGAACACCCAGGAACTGCCTCATCAGATGAGTTTCGAAGTCATGGGTAGCGCCAATCTTCAACTGAATTATTAATTACAATTTGGGAGGCGGATATAGGTACTGCCGCCCCGGGAACCATTTATTGGATAACCAACAACTCTACCATAGGTCACCCCGAGTAGTTTGCTACGTTTGGTGACTTAGCAGGGGTGCTCGGGTTCATAGGGTGATATTTATCCAGGTCTTGGTGGCGGATGCATCTACACATCAACTGTGTGGTGGGCCGAATCGAGGGAGGCCGGTTAAGGGAGATCCCTTGATCTCTTCAGCCGGACTCTCTTGACCCATTCCCTTGCAACCGCAGTAGGAGAGATAGATTAATACGTCCGTCACTCCTGGACATACTGACCCCAAGATTCTAACCCACCCCTCTTACACTTTTCTTTCCCAGAACTTTCTCTCCATCCTTTCATTAATACCCTCTGCACAGCATCCCCAAAGATGACATAGGCACCGAGGGAAATTATTGTTCTCGGGTCCTCCTCTGTGGAGTTATAGTAAAAAAAATAAAGTTGGGTAATCTTGAATAATATATGTTGCCCATTTTGATGTGATCAGGAAATTCGTGTTTTCTTACAATGATACATAGTACTTTAGTTTGATTTACATTAGCTGACTACCGGTCCACGGAAATTCAGAATGAATATTTGTAAAACTTTTATGTACCATTTTTTTATTTTTTTTTTAAATAATATTTAAAACACGAAATAATTTCGTCAGTAATACAAACAAAAAAGTTTTTTTTAAGTACAACCAAAAACAATATTCTCTCAGTAGGTAGGTGGAGGTAGGTACCGAGTGAATATATTTTTATTGATGCAACTTTGCCGTAGGTAACTAATCCCAAAAATATGAAAGGTTCTCACCCGCAAAAAGAGCTGGCATAAAGCACAGTAACACGATTACCCGCTATATTTGGTTATTCATGATTAATGGTAGAGCCATCCAGTTATCCCCAACGCACAATAAAATGATTGGTTTCGGTTTGGGGGGGCCGGGAGGCGGTGGGATGGTTCACACGGAGCCAATTCTCCGAGGATTTGAGAAATTCTGTTTGGAGTGATATTTACTTATGTTTATCACATTTTGGCAGGTTGGACTGGCGGTGGTGTGGGATAAAATCGACTGCTCTAAATTGAACTATGCTTAGTCACATTTCGGTTTAAATGGCACATCACTCTGTTATATAATGTTTTTTACGTTATTTATTGTGTCACAAACTTGTATCTCCAGATAATTTTCTTCAATTTTCATTTTATATCATGTGTGCACAAATTAATAAGAATGCTTAGCAGTTACCAAGTTTTATTAGTGTTCTTATTCTTGTTCGGTTCTTTTGTCTCGATAAATTGATGAAGTAATGCTAATTAACGGTTATATTTACTGCCGTATTAGCTGCTTTATAGTTAGGTTTCCTAAAATGTGATAATTAACAACAATCGTTTGATTTAAATATCCATATGAAACATTACGAAGAAACGCGTTATAACATTATCGAGTTTGCTAGCAATATTGGTGGTTCATTATGTTTCTAAAGTGATCGCAATCATTAAAAAAACATTCAATGGTGATTCACTCCTATGGCCATTTAATTTAATTTGATTCCTGTAACGTTGTGAAATTGTTAAACAAATAATAAATTTAATCATTGAAGAATAGAATATTAACAAATCTCAAATGAAACATGAAAGAGAAAAAGACACAGAAAATAAATAAGTCTTGTCAGGTAAGTCAGATGTTCTGGGTTTCGATTTCCAGATACGATTGAGACCTTTTTTATTGTCTGTGTCTTTTTCTGTTTCATGTTTTATTTGATATTTGTCCACATTATCTTCTTTAATGATTAAACATTACAATGATTCGATAAATTGAAATAATAATTTCCCCAGATTTTAAGAACATTTCACACGCGTCAATTTGAACATTCATTGACAGATTATTGAAATAAATGTTTGGGGACATCCCTCCAAAGTGTCCGAGGAGGCTCTTGCGACCAATAAACCTGTCGGGAGGGAGCGGTCGGTGGGGGGAGGGTGGGTGGCATCGATGGGGTGCTTTATTGGCTGAAGAAAGTCTCCCGGTTGAATGTCACGAGAAATAAGTGTGATGAGGGATTTTATGACCTGTGGCCACTAATAAAATAAATGTGTAGGTACCACGTGCTCTGCGGTAGGTACACATTTCGACGGTTCCAATGAACAATGTCGAATGTGTAAATTGGTAACTACGCATAAGAGTTGTAGTAGTTGCAATAATTTGTTTTTCCAATCAAATAAATAGGAGTTTAAACAAAATATCAAAAACAACACCATATTCATTTATCTCAAAAAACAATTATAATGTGGAGGTGAAACTCTAACCATATAGAAACGAAATTTTAAACAGCTCTAATAAGAAGTTACTATTTACACATTCGACATTGTTCGTTGGAACCGTCGATTTTTGTAATGTTTTGAGTAAGATTTTTAATACTAACTAGGCATTTATTTCCATGTTTTGGGTCGTAATTTTATTAAATAGTGGTATTGGCATGCAAATCGAATCATTTTCGATAACCTTTTATTTATTCTTACGTATAAGTAAGTTGTATATACCTAATCATTATAGAACCAGGAATTCTGCTTGATAAAGCAAAGCATACTCTTGGTCGGTGAATTCTGGCGGGAGAAATTTGTTTTGCTTTCTTTAACGTTTAGGTCATAAACTCCATTACGTTAACATTTGGAAACGTTAATTTCATGACGTATCCATTTAACTGTGAAAATTAGATAAACTCGTTTTACAATTAATAAGTTAATAATTTTAAAAAAAATTGTAATAAAACTCGCACGAAGCTGGATAGTAAAGAAATTATCTGCTACTTATGTATATAGGGACCTAAAATTTTGCGGAATTTTTGGTGAAATTCTTTGCATTTTTGGATAAATTCGCGTTATTTTTTGGGGTAATTCGCATTATTTTTGTAAAAAGTGATATTATTTTTAACCAAAAGAAAAATGTTGTTATGTTCCCTTTTTGGAAATTTTTAATATATGTGATTATTTTTAAAACTTTTTTATGTTTGTTTTTTTCATTTTTTTTCCATGTTAAATTTTATCTTATATTATTATTTTATTTTTTTCGAAAATCAAAAAAAAAAAAGTAACATCTCGCGGCGTTTTCTACGCGAAGTTCCATTTTATAGCTATTCAAACTTGTCAAAACCATAGACAATGAAATATTTTTAATTCATAATATTACGTTCTCATTTTAAAATACCAGAATATTCGCGTTATTTACCCGATAACCCTTTCTCACCCAATTTAATTTCTTAAAAAAATATATATATTTTACGTTGGATTGTATGTAGTGGAATTATTAGCAAATTTTTGGTATATTAAAATTATTTTTTTTTACTTATTGTTTAGGAAATATTCAATGTCATTTTAAACTTACTGTGGCTCTGACTAGTAAACAATTAATTAGTATGTAGACAAATGAAACATTTTTATTACCTTATAAACTATTTTTATTTACATATACATTGAGAAACTTTGGGAAGATAAAAACATATATAATATATACTTTTGTTTAGAATTTGCTTGTAATATGTAAGAACGTGCATTATTATTTAAATAAAAATAATAAAACAAATGAAATAACAATAAATACATTGTGTGTTTTACGGTAGTAGAGGAGTCGAATCAAATTCCAAAAGGAGCGAACATCGGTTTTTGTTTATGATATAAAGTGTGTACGCAGCGCATTAAACCCAACGGAAAAAAAAAGTTTGCCAGGGAAAGATCACTAAATCATTTAAAAAAAGCCGCAAATGAATGGGGTTAGTACTTACTTTGTAAATAATTCTCAAAGTTCGTGTATTTTTAAAATTACTCTGGGTGAGAAAGGGATAATTGCTAATTTCGAGCTATTAAAATGACAAAATTTGCGTTTTTGGCGTTAAATTTCGATAGTTGGATTATTTTCAGATCTCTGCTAACATAGGTACCATCCATGAGATAAACAGGAAATGTAGTAAAACAAAGATATTTCATAAGAGTCATTAGGAACCCAATCTCTTTCATTAAAGAATTTCTTAGCCAACTAGATAATAATTATTTTAGTTGTGTTAATTAATGGGTTTATTAAAAACTTCAATAATTTATGTTCTTGTTGGTAGGCGCCGTATGAATTTGAAATTGATACTTTTATGACTTAATAAGTGAATGTCCATTTCTATGCGAAACCCAATCGCAATAATCATCATTAAAATCTAAAATTGCTGATTAATGAATTATGTTTCCCGTATTATGTAGTTAAAAAGATAATTTCATTAATTTATGGTAATTAACAGTTTAAAAACGTATTACTTATTACCAATAATGGATTCTCTTAATTTGTCTGACAATTACTAGGAAAACAAAATAGTGATTACAATTTAGATATTGTTGTATTATACAAGATTGTGGTATGTATACCTACACCTGGATTATACTGTTTACCTAACCTTGGGTGAGATCTGACGATTATCGTATTATTTAAAACATCCAGCATAAGTAAACAATAACATTGGAGTTAATCTGATGACCTTCGTGACAGAGCGGTAAGCTCCTTGGCTCTGTACCTGCATATTCATGTTATAGATTTAATGTATTTAATTTGCGAATTTGATGCATTAAATCAAGTACTTTTTCACCAGATTCCAGTGCGGAAAATACTCTCGGTGAAGGACCGCTGTTCACTACCGAAATTTAATCCATGTTCATTTTTACAATTGAATTTTATAAGTCTTACAAAATTGAGCATATTCAGTTGATTGTTAGAAATCTCTCATTTCTACATATTTATTTTATTGCAATGTAGATATTATCAGTACGATTTATTTGCAAATACTTAACATTTAGTATTTATTTGATACGTATTATAGCACGATATTATAAATAGGTGGTATATCCAGCATTAAGTAACTTGCGATACGTAAGTATGCATATAAATACATAGGTTTTCATGTTCTACGGAGGTAGAAAAAGACAACTTTTTTTTATTTGAGAGCAGATGTCTTTTTTTAAAGTGTTTAATTGTTCTGGAATTTTATGCCCTATCGATATAATTCCGCGTACATTTTGTTATTTATTATTGATAAATATTTGTTTAATTAATGAATACAATATTAACAAATCTCAATTGAAATATGAAACAGAAAAGAGCAGACAATAAAAAGTTAATGGTCGCAGCCGGGACCAGCGCTCTATCCAATTGACCTAATGCCACTGCTTTCCGTCATTTTGATCTATATCGTGTTTCAATTTAAGAACCGTTAATATCATCTTAAATTAATATTCATGTGTTTTTTAACCTACATCTTTATATATATATGATGACAAGAATCTATCCTAATCTATTTGTAATCTTGATTGTATCTCGGATATACCCAATATTATCAAATAAAAAATAAAATAAATAGAAAAACAAACAAATTTTTATCAAATAGATGTCTTCTCTAAAGAGTTTTGTTTTTTTTTCTATATGTCCGCTTCTAAGTACATTGTAACAACTCTATATAAGTGTAATAAAATGTAATTGAATAACATGGTTTGGTCAGAATGGAGCAGTCAAGTGTTGAAAATTATTTGTTAAGGGTGACATGATGATATCATGGTAATTGTATGTTTGCGGGAGGCTGATGCTAATAACAACACTGTAGTGAACTGTGCAATGCACCCCATGGGTGGAGGGTGCGGGGGGTGCCCGTAAATCTGCAATCGGGGGTTGGAAGCAGCGAATTGGGGTTGGGGTAGTTACTAGTCAAGCTTACCGGAAATAATGACTTTTACATCTGTCTGTGCTTTTGGTTGTACCAGTTTTTTAGGGTTAGGTACATCAATATTACAAATTCATTGAATGATCGCAAACGTTTTAAAATCATAAATTCTCTTTTACTAGTATCTTATTTATTACTTTTATCAATAAGTTTATAACGCTGAATAAATAAATCGATAGAGTTGTTGTTATTAGAGTGTACGTGTGTCCTAAAAAGATGATTTTTTCCTTACTTATCGAAATTATTTCTTGAGTAGATAAACAGTTTCATTGTCTGTCTGGGCCTTGGAGTCGAAAGATCTTACATAAATTGCCTACATAATTTTTGTAATATAGAAGTCGGAACAACAGAAGAGAATGTATGAGGCGTTGTATGAATGTGAATGAAGCAAGAAGTGTATGCCAAGATCGAGTTGTTTGGCGGTCCGTCCTCTCTGCCTACCCCTGCGGCGAAACGGCGTGATGGTTAGTTAGTTAGTTAGTTACACTGTAAGTCGTTTTTGCTAAGGATGCTTCATTTTTTTTACTTCTCCTACCCTCCCCCCTCCAAATCACCACGACCACTACCACCATATAACAATATTCAATTACTTCTGTACTAGAATAATTTAAGTTAGTTTTAAGTAAGTTAGTTTTAATGTAAGCGTCATTAGTAAGATTAAGAAAGGGACGCTTAGATGGTTCTGACATGTTGAGCGAATGAACGAAGAAAGGAGTATAAGGAGAATATATAACGCGAATATGAAAGGTAGAAGAAGCAGGCGACGCCCGACGAAGAAATAGCACGATCAAGTGAATCAAATACTTGAGTCGGGCCATGTCAGAAGTCGGAATAATTGAAGAGAATGTATGAGACGAGGTATGAACGTGAATGATGCAAGAAGTGTATGCCAAGATCGTGTTGTTTGGCAGTCCGTCCTCTCTGCCTTCCCCTGCGGGGAAACGGCGTGATGGTTAGTTAGTTAGTTAATTATAGTATTATATTTGGTTTGGTGACAGATGTTTATACTCGTAGTTAACTAAAAATGTTTAGAATTTTTTACATAATTAGTGCCCAAGAAATACAAAAAATAATAATACTCTTCTCGAATAATAATTTTCTATTATTCTCAGTGCACTCACCGAGCACAGAAGATTTTATTTTTGGACTAGTTTATTTTAAAATATGCAATTGCATATTTCCATTAAATTATGTAATAATGTAAACATTATAACAAGATTATGACTACTAGTCCAATGTCCACGCTCGACAAATTTTCAACACCATTCCGTCTAACACCTCACCGCATCAACGTGAACAGTGAACACGGCTGCCGACTTTAGCGATGAATTCAGGCAGCGATAATAACACTCATAGTCGGCCGCTGTCCGGTCTATTCCACGCTATAAATCATCGTTCCTTGCGCGCACAATTGATTCGAGTAAAGGTAAGTAATTGCGTTTTTGTGCAAGGCCTTTAATTACGACACATTAAGGCCGCCATTACCAGATCAATTAAGTGCCGCTAACGCCACGCTACTGGCTGGTTTCTCTAAAGACAAAACAGAACCATGAATTATATCACATTACGCGTCATGAAAAACACGCTGTAAAAATATACAAAGCATTCTAGCGTAGTTTTTTTTTTAATGTTTTGTCAGTGGGAATAGTTTTTCATATGTTTTTATACCCATGCACAATTTTATGGTTGAAGGCCATGAATTAAATTAACTTTTTGTAAAGATAAGCAGCTACTTAATTTAAAGATTTATTGAATTCGTGTTAATTTACACGTGTGATGCATTTCTAGTAAAATATAGCTTTTTACCAATGAAGATAATATTAAAAAATCTCAAATGATATATGAAACGAAATGATAACGGTAGCACTTTAAACTAGATGCTACCATTACCTTCTTATTTTCAATGTCTTCTCTGTTGCATATATTTGAAATTTGTTAATAATTTTCTTCAATGATTGAAAAAAATAATGCAACGAGAATAAGCTTCAATAAGATATTTCCTAGCTTGTTTTCCAAAATTTCCTGTGTAGATGGTTGCTGTAATCGCTGTTTTAAAAAAATCATGTACTCAGTCTGACATTAATAATTAATTGAAATTTTTTCTCCCTTTCATGATACGATTTAAATTGAAAATATGAATAAAATACCAATGTCATATAGTTGACCACCTTCCGGCTTTCAAGATTTTAATTTCCAAAACAAAGGGTACTATATTTGTATATTTCCATCATTTTGTAATGCTGTGTCTAATAGTCGCTAAAACTGTAAAAATAAAACGCCGTCTTAGAAAATTAGTTCGCAAAATAAATCATTAACCGGACGCGCCGTAATTTAATTTGTTGCATTATTTCGTCGATCAAACTCACTCACTAGTCTAGCATTACGGTAATAAATTATTATTACTAATGATATGAAATAATATTACCTAAACATTCACATCGTTAAATTAAAACACTTTTAATGCTCATGAATAATATTAACACATTGTTTTTTTTCCGTAAATAATTAAACAGATATTTGCTCAACTATGTTAACGAAGTAATATGGGGTGAATGCAAAACATCACCTGACGTTGCTGCTATAAAATATGTTTAAATTGCCATAATAAATTAATTACTGCGGTGATATTCAACACCCCCGCCATAAACTAGTCGTAGATATTAAAGATAAGATATGTTCTGTCTGTCATCCCCAAATGGTCTCCAAAAATGTTCATACTTCTACGTAGTCAAATGATTAACTCATCTAAAAAGTATGCCAAAACTTTGGCACTAATGTTCTGCTAGTTGCTTACATTAATGTGTGCATTTTTGCAGAAAGATTTCCTGTCAGTCCCATTTATTTTACATCTGTTTAGGAGGAACGGCTGAGTAGCCTGTTTCATACAAAACTTAATTCTGGATTTGAGGCCAAAATACCCACCTAAACCTAATGATTTTTTTCTTCATCAAAAAGAATAGTAAATACCTAGTACGGATTAGAAGTAATTTATTTATTTTTGTTTTACTTTATGAAATATAGGCCATTAAAGGAATTGATTTTTAGCGATTTTAGAGACAACCAGGGGCTGACGGTGATGTAAATAAAAAGTTTTACCCCGTCTACTTTGAAAATACAATGAAATATACTTTTTTTTTAAATATTAAAATAAGCATTAAGGTGGGCTTCAAATTAAATTAAAAACGACCAATTTACGTCGGAACATAAATTTTCCGTACTTAATTTAAAATATCGACCCTAAAACGGTTTCGTTTTTAATATTTAGTATTTATATTTTTATTTACGTTATCAAATTTACATATCAAATATGATAATTTTATAACAAATTACTATAAACCCGGAAATAATTTTCTTAAAGATGCCTCTAAAATAATAAAAATAATTTTTTTTCATGGCCTTATACATCATAATTTAAGACAAACAAAAAAATACTTTTCGTACGTACTAGATATTTACTAAACCTTTAATTTAAAAAAAATGTATAATTCAGTTTGGATGGGTATTTTGGCCTCAAATCCAAAATTAAGTTATTTATGAAACAGGCAGCTCAGCCATTCCTCTTAAATATTTTAAGAATATATTCAAAACAACATTTAGCAAAGGGCGTCAGAGAACTTTTCCAGACAGCAGATTAGATAACAAATTACAGGAAAATCATTTTAAATAGCGCACGTTCTAATGTATTTGTACAGTGGTTCAAACCGGTTTTAATTAATTTCGAACACCCTCCCGCATTCTGCTCCTACCCCGCGGTAGTACTACGATACCGTACACTACTACTTAGGTAAGAATCTCTTTAAAATGATTTCCCGGTACGTAGATACACTTCAGGAAATGTACTAAGAAGGTTTTTTTATATTAAATGAAAAACACAATTTGTAAAACACCACTTTTATTGAATTAATAACCGTCGGAATTAATAGGCGACGGTTATTAATTCAATAAAAGTGGTGTTTTACAAATTGTGTTTTTCATTTAATATATAATGTCACACCCCAAAGTGTTTGCTTCCTTCGAAAAAAAAGGTTTTTTTAGTTATATTTAAGGGGATATGCCTATACATCTACAAGTTGTATCATCACGTACCCGGCGAACTTTAATCAGTGATTCCTGGGCTTATCTGGATTAAAAAAAGTAGATGACATGCTGGTCACCTAAAACCATTAAAAATAAAAGTAGGTATTAAACAATTAGAGTCGGGTTGGGTGTTGAGTGTGACCAGTAACGACAAAAGAAAGATTTTTTGTTTGAATTTGAAAAAGAAAAAAAACATTTTTTTTAATATCTTTTACTGCAAATAAGCTCAGGAATCAGTGGTTAAAGTTTGTCTGGTATGTGCAGATACACCCTGTAATAATTATGTTCATAAAGAGAGGTGCCAGGAGTTCTTTGCAACTTGTCATCAACGTGTCTTATGCGTCTATGCTGCCTGGCGATTTCTCGGGTGTCGTGTATTTTACCGCATGAAAGATCATTACGCGAATAATGACAAATAGGCCGTTTTCCACACCCGCTTGACTTCGTGAGTTCATCTTAACAATAATGCAAAAAAATTATTTCATGATTTTGTATTTGTCTGAAGCATCTACAAAATATTGTCGTACCAAGTATTATTTTGATAAACTCTTCAATGGTAAGGTCGTCTTTTCAAGACGAGGCGATTTCACTCCACCTTGCTTGGGAATTAGTATTTATTGGTTCTTATCTTTTAATTGATTTGATTTATTCTATTCTATTATTTATATTTGTAATTAAACCGGATTCGAAGCAATGTTATATTTATAGCAAAATGATTGGCAGGAAACGCAATTACATTACCTACTCGTACATGCAGTTACCGCAACCATTTAAACAAAAAAAATAGTAACGGAATGATCGTCATTGGAAGAGTTTTATTTTATAACGTCGTTAACGGGAAAATAACTCCCACGAGTGTCAAAACTGTAAATAGTTCAGGAGGAACAGAAAACTGATTTTGGAGAGTTATCATTTTTTTTTAAGATTTTAAAATACGCTTTGTAGTTTGAGATGTAACAATGCATGTTCATAAATAAAAACCATAAAAATTGTAATAAAAATAAGTTTTTTTTTTTATTTTACCAATATTTAATTAATTTTTGTAAAGTAAATCACATAGGAGGTATTTTCCCGTTGACGACGATATGTCACGTAATTAATTATTTTCAATAATTCTTATTTATAAACTTTTCTTTCGTGTTATATAGCTTTGTAAAAAAATAACATAAAGGAGCTTTGCAAAAAGAAAAGCTTAGGTTTGTGTTTGAAAATCTGCAAGGAAACCTATTAGGTCTTGAAAGTACTTAAAATTAGAAATTTACGGCGCGCGATAAACTTCCGAGTCACGTTAATAAAAGCAATCCGTAGAAGTTTTCCTTTAACGTCTCGCGTAAAGAAAGGTGTAATCACACTGCCGGGACATTCTAGAACGGAGGCCTGACAAGCCACATAAAAAGCCGGCGTCACACACGAATTATAGCCACACTTTGCCACCCATCACTCCAGAAGTGTTAATTCACGGGAGCCGAGCAACGAGCAATGGGCGCCCGCTCGTATCTCAATTTACACCTAACTTCCATTAAATTGTAACATTTCTCTACTGGGTGACGATTATGAATGATATTTTAACATGCACCAACACGGCCGCACGCTAGTCCTCGCGATCCCGGCTCCGGCACTCCTCGGCGTGGTTCCGTGGGTTCCGTGACAATACAGAACAGTGTTAAAACAGAACAGTTACAAAACCGAACAGTGACTAAACAGAACGGTGAAAAAATAGTTTAGTGACTCAACAGAGCAGTGAATAAACAGAACATTGACAGAATAGAGCTTTAACATAACAGAACATTGAAAAAGATAAAAAAAGAAGAAAAAAAAAACATTCACAATCTAACCTAACCTAACCTAACAAATAAACCATTATTGACCGGTCAGTGGCCGAGTTGGCATCACGTCTGGGTCCCACTCAGGGGACGTGAGTTCAATTCCTCAGCTGGCTAAGTCCTTTATCACGACACAAGCGACACCATCGAGACTTACTCAAATACTGTCAGGTTATTTGTAATCCGGAAATGTTTCTCTTACTACAAAATAAATTTTTAAAAATACTTCGTAGGGTAGGCAGAGGGGATGGACCGCCAAATAAATCAATAAGTCTTGGCGCACACTCCTTGCTTCATTAGTATTTATACATCGTCTCATATATACCCTTCTGTTATTCTGACTCTATAATAAACATATTAATTTATCATGTTCTATTTTATCATTATTCTGTTTTATCCGGTTACCGGTGCGGTGATGGTTGCGGGAAACTCAGCCGATTTAATGATCAATGTTCTCCTTTGAAAAACGGCGAGGTTGTTTTTATTGCGGGCCACGTACACTGGTACAGTGTCAAAACTCGGTAAGAATGATGAGGCATGGAACATGAACGTTCAATTTCTACGAAAAAATATTTACTCTGAAAAGAGCAGGTCGGTTGTTAGTTACCTACCGACCTAGTAAGCCTTTCTGCCGGCAGGACAAAACTGCCAATGGTTCTGCCCGTGGGTACCAACGGAGCTATCGGCGGTAGGCCACGGTAATAATGAATTTACACAAGAAACGAATTCCCGCAAAACGGTGTGTAGGGTTACATCTCACTCATTTAATTTAGTATTCTATGTTTAAAACCTTTTCCTCAAGGTTCTAAAAAATCCCTCGAGCTCCGGTGCTGTACACTCAGTAACAGGGAAAACATTTGGAAATGTGTATTTAAGTTGGATTAATTTAATTTTTATTGAAAAAAGACAAACTTTGCCGGGTTACAAATAGTATGACATTTTTATTTTTATTTAATATAAATCAAATTTAATAATGTTATTATTAAGTTTTCGAAGCATTTTTAGTTTTTATTATTGAGACAGCTATTTCGGCATTCGAGGCCATTTTCAAACTCTGTAAAAAATTCGAAAGAAAGAAAAAAAATGTCGTTTAAATAAAGCTGTTAGAACCAATAATAACATACAAAAACAATTAATAACCTGACAATATTTGAAAATCCCCCATTACCATCACACTAAACGGAAAATGTTGCTTGTGTCGTGATGAATAACTTATCCCGCCGTGGAATTGAACTCACGGTGCCATTCCAACTCAGCCACTCACTGGTTGAATGAATAGTTAACATTTTATTACTTATGTGAATCATTTTATTTTTAATACGTATGAATGGTTATCAAAATGTTAAGCTTTAAAAAGGTAAATAATATTTATTTTACCATCCATTCAGTACACCACTACACAAGCAATAATCTTGTTATTCTGATTTACCTATACTTATATATTTTATCAAATACATAATTGTTCTGCTGAGGAATACATAAAATATGAAGTCTGTGTTTAGTATATTTACAGGTATTTTGAAAAAAAATAGAGGCATGCCAAAGCAGTTGACAGCACCAATAATAATTTAAATAAATTATTTGAAAACCACACAAGAGTTCCAATTACCGGATTTAGTGGAACTATGGAATTCTCGGTTGGGTGTGTTTTGAGACTGAAGAGAGTGGGTGGGGAAGAAAATAGGTGTGAAGAAGGTGGGGGGGTACCTGGCTGCTAAATTCATTTCAATCAATTTTTAAATTCCGAATGGGTCATTCAACAGGGCGATACTGGGAATATCTACCACTAAGATACGTACCGTAAATGTAGTATATGTAATGGTATATAATTTAATATTATTACGTATAACATTTTATTAATTAAATAAATAAATATTATTTTTATAAACAATAATTATTAATCTAAAACACTCATCCAAATTGAAAAAACCTTCCGAGCAAAGATAAATGTCGCCGGCAGGACTCGAACCCGCACTCTTCTAATGTCCGGTTAGATGCTCTACCGTTGAGCTACGTCGGCTTATCGCAAACCCGCCAAGTTAATCAATATATACTAGTGTTCCATTTAATAATTACTGTTTTATTATATTTTCACCTGTAAACAACCAACTTTATTAGTATGAGAGAGGCTTGTAACGGCTAAATCCCTCAAATAGATGGCGTCGAGACAAATTGTGTCTACATTTTATTGGTGAAAATTGCTTTGACTTGTCAAATATTTATTAATTGATAAACTAAAGTTCTTAAAAACTTAAGACAAGATTTTTTTGCATAGCGCAAAGGGTAACAATTATTATTTTTATAAACAATAATTATTAATCTAAAACACTCATCCAAATTGAAAAAACCTTCCGAGCAAAGATAAATGTCACCACTTTGCTCGGAAAATTTTATTTGGATAGTGTTTACAGATAATTATTGTTTATAAAAATAATAATTGTTACCCTTTGCGCTATGCACAAAAATCTTGTCTTAAGTTTTTAAGAACTTTAGTTTATCAATTAATAAATAAATAAATATTTGAGGCCCCCGCAAATCGAACCCCCATGTTTGAAGGATAAATTACTGCAATATCTGTTCTCTATATATGCAAATTAATTTTTGGCTGTCTCTTTGTCCTCGATTTTCTCAAAAATTACTCGACCGGTTTCGTCGAAAATAGCAGTTTGTTCTTATTAATCACGGGAAGGTTTAGAAAGCAGTTTGAATGAAATCCAATACGTAAAACTGTTGCTATAACGTTTTAAAATTAGTATGAAAAACATTGAACCCGCCATGTTGTATTGAGGTTAGCCCATGGATACACCACTCTGGTTAGCCACGGGTTACATATTCAAATGCAGAAGGTTTATTTGAGTAGAATATTTTCAAAATTGAAAAAAAAATGTTTGAAATGAAATAATATTTTCAAATTAATGTTTCTCTGTTTAGAGATAGTAATAGTAGTCACAAGGCATTACATCACATCAATTATGGCACCTAAACAACAAGCAAGATTTCACAACTGCATAACTTTATTCCAAAAAAAAAAAATTCTTCACCTAGTAAACACATACATTTATTTTAAATAATTTTAATTTATTGATTCTACGGGCAGTACCACTAACCTAAGTAAATCAATATTTTATTTTCAGATTACATTTAAAAAATTTAAAATACCGAGGGTGAGCAATGCAGATTATAAACATACTCGACAAGCCAGATGATATAGAATCGAGCGCGTACAACACAGAGCCACGGGTAAAAAATAACCGTAGAAAAAGCGCTGTCAGATCGGAACGTATTAGAGATCCGAATTAAAGAAACGTGATCCATCATTGGTCCACGATGCTGCGCGCTCCGAGATGGATTGCTCCTAAACTCTTCCACTTGGGAAAGGTAAAAGGTTTAATCCCCCTTCTGACAGAATACTAAATTAATAATAAATCATGGCGCATGAGCGGCGACCACCTAAATAAAAACATCAAAGTGATTTGTATTAGAATTAAATGGATCGGATCGCGCCGGTCGACACGCATTGAAAATAAAGTGTCAATTTTTTGAGAGTTTATGATGCATCGTCTTGGTTTTTTCCTTATAACACAATCCTTTTCATTGTCTCCAGTTTTTGAAAGGTGTATCAGGTTAACTTAACCTAACCTTAAATCTATCAAACTTTACAAACTCCTCCTTTCACCAGAAAAATATGGGTTGATTTCTTCTAACAATCAAATATTTTTTTATCTAATTAAATCATATTTAAAATGTTTATCTCTTTATTTGGTTTTTCGTGTACCTATAAAGGTCCATTTACATCTACCAGCACCGCGCAGTGCAGAACAGTACAGTGCAGACACGACAACATTAATTGCCTACATTATTTATGATCACATTCATATTACAGCGTACGAAAGCGTAACGGAATCGCACATGCACGGGAAAGCACCGGCCAAGATTGTCGGCTAGAATATTTTGACAGTGCTGGTGCCGCTTGTGACGTCTGCGCTTGCGCAGTTAGTATGAGCACATACCCTTATCACCGTCATCATCTTCAGTTGGCGTCATATTGCTAACGCTTGCTGACGCAGATATTGCTACAACCGAAAAGATTGATAACGATAAATTGATTGAATTGGTCAGTGAAATTAGGTTATAAAAAAATAATAAATATGGGAGTAGGATTATAAAATCTTCAAACGTGTTGTGGCGGACGCTAACGCTCAGTTGACAGCCATACTCTCGTCTGTGCTGTGCTGCACGGTGTAATATGAATACTCGTTTCTCTGCTGTGCCTGTCATTCCGACTCGAATATTTGATTCACCTGATTGAGCCGTGCTATCCTGGGATTTGTCCATCCAAAAAAGTTTTTGACGGAAATGGAACTTAACCTAATCTCACCTAAACCTGAACTTAACCTTTACCTAACCTTAATCTAGTGTTGCCTAATAGAAACGATATTTTACTACTTTGTATCATTACCCGAAGAGCTCATATTATTTGCTAGTAGGTAAATCGTGTTCGGTCAATTGTGTTAAATATTTAATATAATCTGAGATCATTAGTGATGCTCATTTTCGCAATCTGGAACTGCAATTTCATTATTTCCATTTTTAAAATCTATCAATACCCGCTTAGATCTGAGATGAACGAGTGCACGTATCGGCCATTAAGCTCGCGCTTGAAATATGCGCCCATGCACGGGCATCATACATTAATATCACGATAAAATTTACGTGAACATCTGAAATATGCCCGGGACACGCGGACATTTGAAATATGTTAACGACACACGTTCGGTATCGCCTAAGATCTCCGGCGGTAGCTAAAGCCTACAAATGTGACAACGCTCCAGACCCGCACTTGCCCGTTGCATAGTGGAAGAATTTTAAGGTGTACATTGTAGTCATCAACATAAAAACAACTGTTCCCAACTGGCAATACACTAGCGCTACTAGTGGAAAACAAACTTCCAGCAAAAACAGTGGCATTTGCAACTCTCGATTTCGGGGTCGCATCTCTTCACCGTGTTTGCGTAATGTATATGTACCTAAAATAAACCACTTTCTGAAATAAGGCTACTATTACTATATTATACACACTCCTCAAATGCCATAATATAAGCTGTATATTATAAAACTAACTACCAAATAATCTTTTCATTCTACTGCAGATGTGGGCAGCTCCTTGCTGTATTCATTTTGCGCATGCTTTTCTCTTATACCGAATCCTACCATGAGTCAACTTAAGTTTTTATTTAATTTGGTCGTGCTATGTCTTCCTCGAATTTTCTGTCTTCTTCCTTCTTTCTACTGCAGGGGAGAGCAAGACGGACCGCCAAAAAACTCCGTCTGTGCGTTCACTGCTTGTTGCATTCACCTTCATTCATAATGTCGACTCCTGGCATGATCCAACTCAAGTGTTTGATTCGCTTGATCACGCAATGTCTTTATCTAACGTTCATAACTTCTTCTTTATTAACTATCGCATCCTATATTCTCCTGATACTCTTTTCTCAGTTCATTCGCCCATGTCCAAACCATCTCGGGGTCGCATATCGTTAATTATGCTTACTTCGTGCATTCCTTTGGAATCCCACACATTTGTAATAAATCTCCTAAAGGATCTCACTTCTCCTTCCCGTTCAGACTACATTCATCCTTTCTCTGTTTTTACAATACTTATTTAATTAATTTGTGACCGTCTTAGCATGTCCTGCAGTCTTTCTGAGAACCGCTCTCTGGATTTGGTCGTTTCGAGATGAAATGTCCATAAATGTACAATAACAATATTGTCACGCACTGCCGAGTGCTTTATCGAGAAAATATTAATAACTAATTAACTAACCTTCACGCCGTTTGCCCGCAGGGGTAGGCAAACATAGAATGAACCGTCAAAAAACTCGGTCTTGACACACTTGCTTTACTAAAAACAGTAAGAAGCGGGGTTGTGATCTAAAAATTCCGGGCAATTTTGACAGATAGTCCACGCCTGTAACATTGTAATTGATGTAGCAGTTGATTGATATCTGCTTTAGCGATCTGGTTTGCGTGTGGTCGAGGCCTCACGATGCTCCGCTGATCCCACTGACAAGGAGATAGCAATTCCAACTACCAACTTCCAACTTGGCAAACACAGAAACAATCAAAAGGACGCAAAGGTGAAAAACTTCTGCCTGGTTTGATTGATTCGACATTCATTTAAAAATAAACAAGGTGCAATCATTTGTAAGGCACTTATATCGATTGCTTTAGATGTATCGGATCTAATTTTCGTTGGGCAATTTAAAAAAAAATGATTTCCTGATTTCAGAATACCGAAATCTCTTGAAATCGATAAAATATTTTAAGAGAAGAAGATATGGCAGATCAAATTCGGGAAATATTGTAAGGTTATTCTGATCTGGACATTAGTTTTTAGATTTAATAAGCATTAATAGTTACGATTAAAGCCTCTGGTTCTACTGATAATTCAGTATAATTTGTCAAAATGTAGTTGTAAACCAATATTTGGAAATCCTATAATATGTTACTTCAGCTTGATAAGTATCGTTCATGTTGGCACAAGAGATACCTAACTACAGCGTGTTATGGTCAGACCGCCGTGGGACGATTCATCTCTTTCACAATTAACAAACGATTTTTGGCACACGAGATTACCTCCTTGGCAGCGGGCCTTACGATTCCTAAGCGATCTCTCTGATGAAGATGGTACACATTGTGTCATCGTAACTAACTAACTAACCATCACGCCGTTTCCCCACATGGGTAGGCAGAGAGGACGGACCGCCAAAAAACTCGATCTTGGCATACACTTCTTGCTTCATTCACTTTCATACAACGTCTCATACATTCTCTTCTGTTATTCCGACTTTTGACATGGCCAAGTATTTGATTTACTTGATCGTGCCACGCCTTCCTTGGACGTCCCCGGCTTCTTCTTCCATGCTTCATCATCGATAAGATTATTAATTATAGTAAAATATACCAAACTATTCCTAAAGATACAAGAAATACTAATAATTGTATTTAAGGCGATGTAATGAA
Organism: Halesus radiatus; assembly: GCA_022606495.2. NCBI lineage: Eukaryota > Metazoa > Arthropoda > Insecta > Trichoptera > Limnephilidae > Halesus > Halesus radiatus. Next base: position 246,567 of record JAHDVE020002006.1, on the reverse strand, counting down.
AAGTAATTCAAAATCACTTGTCTTTTATTAGAAAATTTGATGGTCTAGTAATATTGTTTATGTTTTAATTAAATACTGCAGTAGAACACACTTGGCCTTTTAACCAGACATTTTTGGCGAGTCTTTTTATAAGCCTAGAAAAAAATAAAGTGTCAGACCGATAAAAAAATGTTTAAATTGTAAAACCTCCTACTTACGAACCCTTTTTCCGATATTGTCATATTGTTCAATGTGGCGAATTCTTTTGGAATATGACCTAAAAACATTTAAATATTTATGCCTGAGCTTTACAAAATAAAATAAAACACGCATTTTGGTGACTTTTTTCTTAAATCGTAACATTAACGAAATTTCCTTTTCGCCACCTTCATGAGGAGTGTGATGAGGAGTGTTTTGAAAAACCATCGTAGAAAATAAACAAAACAAAAAATTATTATTATCAAAAAAGATAATATTAACAAGTTTCAATGAAAATATGAAGTAGGAAGAGACACAGAAGAAAAAAAAGTAACATTGCTACTGTGAATCGAACCCAGATCTTCTGTCTTACCGGGACAACACTGTACAATTTAGCTATTACCATATCATGGAATTTAAGCGGATCACAAAAAAACTTACAAATTAATCAGGAAGGTAGACTTATTTATAATAATTTAAATGAATGCTAATGCCACATCAATCATAAACGTCCTTCTAAGCCAACCCGACCAACAAACAGCATCACAATACGCGGGACAACATTTACCATCCACCTCTCGGACAAATAATATAATGCCAACAATAATAATGGAGTATGGTAGTCGCGTAGCATTCTTCACTTTGTTATCAGGAGCCGGGGCCGCGTCACAGCCGTCAGGAGCTGGGAGCTGGGAGCTGAGAGCTGGGAGCTCGGAGGAGATCACGGGAGCTGATAGCGGGGAGTAGACACCCTGGATCTGCTCTCGGCTGAAGGCTAGAGTGAGCCGCATTCAGATGTCCAGCGTTTGTTGGGGATTTAGAACTTTCTTGTGCTATTCGTTTAAAATGAATGCAGAAATCAACTTTTATTAATCTTGTGAATTTTATTTTTAACTCGTGAATTTATTTGTTAAACTTGTGAATTTTAATTTTTTTGTAAATTAGGCAGCTACCTACACAGTAAAAACCTAGAAATTAACAAATCTGGAAAGACATAAATATATATATATTTTTTTAAAATCAGAAACAATTTATTTCAACAATTGTTTCAATCTCCAACTCTATTTGCTCTAAATTAATTGGTGCTGTTATTTTCTGTTTTGAATTCTATCACTGCTGTGAAGGTAGGCAGATTTGTTATAAAAAGTATTTCTTTTTTTAACATAATACTAAAAAACCTTCTCAGAAAAATATTAATTTTTAAGTGTCAGTATGAACAGCCATAAAATGTCTTCGGTACGCCAACTAATTGTAACTTTTGATGATTTAAAATATGCATAGTAAGATGTAATAATCAATACAAAAATTGGTAAATTGTCGATAAATGTTATTAAAAAATAAAAACTGATTTTAATTCACATTAATAATAATAATGTGTTACCTCTATGGTGGAGAATGGAATAATTTTGATTAAATAACACACAATGCATAATAATAATCAACTTGCTTTCATAAAAGCAGAATGGTCCCCACCCAAGTATTTTTTTATACATCGTGTTTGTATCGATCGATCGGCGATTTCACCTCTGCGGACCATCGCTTGTGTGAGAAAGAAATGCGACTTGATAAAGAAGTAAATCCCTGAATGTCGGATATTAATCCGACAGCCGAGTCGAGCCTCTGCGCCCACCAGACACTCGGAACGATTCTAAACAATATCCGTGTGGCCAGGAATCAATTTGTTGACCAATCTAGCAATGTGTTGGATAGAGATTATTTACTTGTTTGACTGAGAAGAAAATGCGATAATGTCTACAACAATCGTCTAAATGGTAAGTTTTTATTTAATAACATAACATCTTATGGTCCTGTTCGTGTGTAGATAGGTATTGGGTACCTATTCCTCGAAAATATTTGAAATTATTTTCGATATGCTTAATTGTATAACTGGCAATAACATATTAATGCATAGCGATTTTACAAGCTTGAAGGTCTAAAATATCCGTAACTTTCCTTCTGATTTGGTAATATTGTATCTAGGAATAAACCAGGCCCGAGACAACGTGGTTTTTCATACTCTGCACCCATTTGGGGTCATGCAGCTGTCACACACTTAGATAAACTACAAACCTTGCAAAACAAATCCATTCGACTACCGTTGAATGCGCCGAAGCTGACCAGGATTACAACTCTACTAAAATATTCCTCTGATAAACGAGCTAATTGTATCACACTCGGAAAAATTCTACGCCAGCCTAGCCGGACATGAAAATCCAACCATTAAGTCTCTCCCTCAATATAGCGACAATAAAATTACCAAATACAATAGACCTAAAGTAATTCTCCGTAAGCAGTAGGCATTTAAATTTTTAAAAAAAATCCTGCCCCAAGTCGTAGTATAGTTTTAAGTTCCATTTCACATCCACCATAAAAAAATACCTCCACGTAAAGTTTCAATAATAAATCCAATTTTGAAATTATGCTAGTCAGTAAATTCTTTGTTTTTGAACTCTGTCAATAAATAATATCAAAGTCCAAGTCGAGAAAAAATATTGCTGTGGAACTTGAAGACATAGAACTCATAAAAGTTATCATGAAATCCTTTCCTTTGTCCATAAACTCCTCATGACCGACAGAGTGAGAGTTTAGATTGGTCATGGAAAAGCGACAAATGGTGTAGTAAGCCAAGTTGGATAAGGAGGAAAAAGTTCTTCTAAAGCTGTAGTCTATTCAAAGTTAGAAGCAACTAAGTAGGTATGTAGATTCTAAAATAGAGACGGTAGGAAGGTATCTATACTAATCGAAAAAAATCAAGTAACTGCTTATAATGAGGTAAATATTCACAAATATTAGTTTACAGGGCGGGTTATTGTTTTGTTCGGATCCATAAGGTATACACCTACGTGGGAATTCAGCACTCAAGTGCTCTCTGTTAACACTTTATCGATCAATTAAGTTAATCATTAATTCAGATGCACGTGCTTATAAGATAACTATGTACCAATTTACAAATAACATGCACGTAGTTAACTTACACCCAAAGCAAGCTTTAATGATTCAAAGGTTTCCGGATAATTACGCGAGTTTTTTAAAGCATTGAAATTAGCCGACCTAATGAGTCGTCAAACGTAGGTAACTAATTGCTTACAAGATAAAAAAGTGATATAAAACGATATAAAAGGCACTAAACGGCCAGTTTTGTAGAAATAGGTGATACAATCTTAAGACCCAATCAGCTGGTTGTTATCCGAGCAGTTAAACCTTAGTTTAACCCGTCGTACAACATCTACCTGTACCTGTATCTCTACCATTTACCGCTCATCCGTTCACTTCTGACACCTGCTTTTTCTTCTCTTTTTATATTCCACTCAGTATAATCACATCGTTTTACTACGAGCATCTCGGCATAAAGGTGAAATAACTTTTCGGGGATTTTGTTGTATTGGTCACCGATAAACGTGTATAGCGATACCTCTGTTTATGGTAATTCATGTTTTAATCAGATGTCATAGATATCGACACAATTATTTTGTTTCTAGCTGAAAACCTAGCGAAAATTCTGTGAGAAATAAATAATTATTTTTCTCATAAAATACTACAGAGTTACCGTTGAAAGTGGTACCCATTTCTGTTCTTCAGCCCCCAGATATCCGAAAACACCCTCGACTCTGCAAAAAACGGGATCTCTCTTTGATTTTTCTTAGTTTCCGATATTTGAACAGACGTATTACAAATCCCTGAAACACAATTGACAAAACATAGCAAACCAGTAATTGTTCCACGGTATTTAGATAGAATTTGCTCTACTCTCTCAAGTCTGTGGCATCATTGATCCCAAGTAGTCTAGGCGCCCTCGTGGCTGCCAGCTGCGTTTTATAGTCGCTCCTGATTTAACTTGGAAGTATTGGGAAGTTATCAATTTTCCAGGTGTAAACATAGCATAAAATAAGCGCAATAATTTTCAGGTTCTTTTTATAAAAATTACATAATTTTAGTGCTGTCGATTCGAGCTTAAATCATGTTTATAATAAAAACCCAAATATTTAAAATATTTTGAGTTGAAATCTGCTTCGTTCTGCCGAATTAACGCAACGGACATCGGTCACATCTGGCGGGCGGTCGAAGGCCCTTAGCACATGCACTAGTGAAGTGCCAAAAGTTATTCGGGTTACTCGGGCTACGGCGGTTGTAAAAAATATTGTATACAACCGGGAAGTGGGCTGCTGGGACCCCAACAAGGACACCGCCAGCTGGAGCGAGAACGAGCCTTTACCTTCGTCATTGCGATAGTGGCCAAGTTCCTCAACAAGCACGACTTTGACCTGATCTGACGGGTGCATCAGGTGGTAGAGGACAGGTGTGAGTTATTTACCAAGAAGCAACTGGTACTGCGGGGAATTCGATAATGCAGGAGCAATGATGTCAGTGGACGACACGCTGAAGTGCTCCTTCCGGATCCTGAAGCCGGCTGACAAGCGCCTGGCGAACGTGCAGACCAACACCAACCGTCCCGTCACGCCGCCCAGGGGCGTCACCAAGACAAAGAAGATTTTGAGGGCCCTCTGGATCAATCCCACCGGCCACCATCCTCACCCTTTTAAGAGTATTCTTTGTTATTTATCCTAAAAATATGGCTAATAATTCTTTGTATTAGCTTAAATACACTCTTGAATATAATGGAAACAATCACTCTATCATTTGTATTAGCGTCTTGCAATATATCGTAAGGAATAAATACAGTTAGCTTCTTTTTTTTCCAATTTAACATTAAACTTAGTTTCGATAATTTAATTGCATCTCTTTATATGATCTATAAATAATGTGTAATGACAGCCTGTCCAAAAAGAGAAAATAAATGTAAAACAAAAAAAAATTATAATAATAATAAATTCGTAGAATAGACGTAATATAAGAATAATATAAGAATAGGAAGTAATATTTGTACAGCGCCCCTGAGGTGATTTCTCACAAAAGCGGCGCTATAGAAATGGTCCAATTCTTATTATTATTATTATTAATGGCATATTCACATATTTGGGAGAAAATGCATACGTTTGTCCAGCATTTGAACATTTATATATATAAAAATGAATGTAGGTTTGTTTGTCCTCGATGATCTCGAAAACCGCTGGACCGGTTTCGCTGAAAATAGCACAATTTGTTTTTATTAGTGCCGGAAAGGTTTAGAAAGTAGTTTGAATGAAATCCAATGTGTAAAACTGTTGGTATAACGTTTAAAATTAATATGAAAAACATTGAACATGCCATGTTTTATTGAGGTTAACCCGTAGATATAACACTCTGGTTAGCTACAGATTGCATATTCACAAGAAGTTGTTTTTGGGTAGAATATTTAAAAAATGGAAAACACGAGAAGGAACCTACTTAAGAAATTTATGATTTAGATATATTTAGAAAAAATAAACGTCTGTAATGAAATAAAATATTCAAATGAATGTTTCTTTATTTGAAGATAGTTACTTTCGCTGTCAAATCTATTATGGCACCCTAATGACAAGCAAGAATTCACAACTTGATAACTTTATTCCAAATCCCGAGCAAGGCCGGGTACACATCAGCTAGTGCGTAATATTTGCATCCCAACATTCCCTAACTGTACGTTTTACAGAATTATTTTTTAATTTTTGTATTTATTACAATTTTTTTAAACTTATCTATCCTAGAATTAACCATATTATTGAGGTCGTTATTTTCTCTTCTTATAGCAAAATATGTGAATATAAAAAATACAAACCCCTAGTTCCCTTTCGTTTTGAGGAAACAGATTTTATTTTCATTTGAGGACATTCCAATGCATTCCAACTCTTTCGGACATTATTCAGCCATCGTGTGTCAACAGTTTTGTAACTAATTTCCCCATTTTTTTAAAGGCTCTACTGTTGATTTTCCATTTGATGCTATCGTACTATTTGCGCGCGTGCTGCATTCTACTGGGTAAATAGAAATCCGTGCTGCAACCTTATTCAACTAGATTTGTGTGTTGTAGTTTTTTCTGTTTTCTCTACATTTATGCTGTCTCAGCTAGCAGTATGGTAGCCGACCTGACTACGTCGTGTTAGCTCCCGAATTGCACCAGGTTATAATGAAATATTTGTGCTTAGACTAAGCGAGTAGTTTAGAGCAGTCGATTATGAACCAGACAGTACTTTATGCCGACCTAATGTATTTTTTAGGCGTACGTTTTAATACGCAGGGACCACCTGTGCGGCTCTACTTTACATGTTACGTTCAAGATGCTGAGTGGAATAGATTTAAAGACAAATAAGGTCAAAACAAGCTTACTAGACTTAATAAATTTAGCAGTAACACAACTAAAACTAAATTGAAAGAAAAGTTATTGATTAATATATATTTAGTACCTACTGTAGAATGTACGTATTCGAAATATGGAGATTGAATCAAGAGTGGTTAAAAAGTTATGTAATGTCAATGAAATGATGCATACTATGTTCTAGTAAGCGAAGGTGTCAGAAAAGAATGAGTAGCATAAAAACTGGCTAATAATATTTTTTTATTAGTACAAATATCAATATAAAATTTGTTAACAATTTTTTTTTTAAATGTGCCTTTCTTCTGTTGGGACAGGCTAGTTTACATATATTTATTTTATTTTATCATTAACTTATTCAATAACGTTTGTATATTAATCAGAAATCCTTTAATGAGTGAATTAAGAGTATCACTATTAGGGTAGTATTGATACTTCACCGTAGAAAAATGACAAATGGGCACACATTTCGAAGGATGGAGACATAAATGACCTTTAATCGTGTTGGAATGGCGTTTGGGTCATCGTTACTGTGATGGTAGTGGAAGATTTCCAACTTTTGTCAGATTATTTGTAATATTATATATTTGTCTTTATTTAAAATAAAAGTCTTAATTATTAAAAAAAATTGTAATAATATAGAAAAAACATTCTAAAACACAAGATAAAAATATAATTAGGTATCAAATTAGGCGGAAACACGCGAAAACCTTCATTTACTAGTGGATTTGCATTGAATGATGATGTTAGGCACAACAGAAATAGATCATATTTTATATGACCTTATGAATCTCTCCAATTTCATTGTAGTAATTTATTTTGAAAGTAGGTAGGTACAAATTATTAACCAAATTTGATAGGTACCTACAGGCAAATCATTTTAAAGAGCGCACTTTTGAATGTTTATGTGTATACCGATAGTGGTTTAAATTGGTTCGAAATAGTTTGGAACACCCTCCGCCAGTCCCCCCTTACTTCACAGTAGTCCACCTATACAGTTCATCACCACACAAGCAAGAATCTCTTTTAAAAGATTCTACTGAGCTTAGTTGTTTATATACATTTAGTATGGCGAGGTAACAAAAGTTACAACCGAAAGAGAGACGTTAAAAATCCTGTTTTCCAGTTGGTTGTTCAATTATAATCTATAATTAACATTATGTATAAGTACTTGATATCACGTGTCTCGGTACACGGTAAAGATTTTCCCATTACGGACTCATTGCAAACATTCGTTACGTAACTCTTGTGATTTTACCTCTTTGGGGGCCATAAAATCCTTAATTCTTAATTAAACTTTTTCCAACGTTGAAAGTTTAACGATTTGCGTGTGGGATTTAACGTGTTTAATAATAGGGACCTGACACTCGCAACTGGCCGCAACACCTTTGCCTCCACCAACCACATTAATGGAGACCTTATTTAGTAAATTAACCTTATTATAAATTTAATGACATGGCACAAAAACTATGAATGTGAATATTAAACCGCCGAAAACATAAATCGTTAAGCAGGCTAGGTTAAGGGCTGTGTCATGATTTTTGCGAAAACCTTAATTCAAAATTTTGGAAGACATTATTTCGACCTTAACAGATTTTTAAAGGTAGATTTAAATATTATCCGTTAGAAAAAACCTCTAGCTTGAAAGAGTACATACTTTCCACATAGAAAATCGATTGAAAAAAATACCATCTGCTGGTGGCAAGTTTTGCCTGATTGAAAAACGTTTTTTTTTATAATAAAATAAATAAGAAATCCTTTGTGTACACCACTGTATAATGTATAAATATCTAATAAAGTATTCTGTGTATCCTGATGAGGGAAGCTTCGCTTCCGAAATGTTTTGATATTTATATAGCAATATATATATATATGATATAATATAATGACACCACTAAATAACTCTACATTTCTTAAAGATTTTTTTTTAATGTTTAGTTTGGCAATATTAGTAAAATTAGAATCCCCACAATCTACACTAGTGAAAAATATTATTAACCTATTGTGTAATTATTTTTTATAGTAATTACCCACTCACGTAACAGCATATGTAGCTATCGAACAGAACATCATCATATACCGCACTTTTAATCTCATAGTCTAACTGCCAATTAGTATTGAAGTGTTCAGTGAATAATCAACCTCACATAACTATAATATATTACCGTCAGTTATCTAATAAATAAGGTGATAATTTTGTTTAAGTTTTTTCCTAAAAAAAACTTTTGTTTCAGTAGGACTAATGCAGATAATATCTGGGAGCAAAAATCGACAAGTGCCGCCCGGCGTTCGAGTAAGCTGAGCGTGAACAGCAACATTACCAAAAGTCGACAATTTATTAAAAATATTCTTGCTCTCTGTATTTATAATTCATCTGACATATGATATGTTTATGATCCGATGGAGTATTATTAAACTACGTTTGTTTCGTGTACCTACATCTTTATTACTCGAAAGGGGGGGAGGGTGTCAAACGCGAGCTTTCGGTCATTAGTTTTAATGTTTGATCGCCAGGGCGTGAATATTTAGCGAGGGGTACCAACAAAATGTTATTTATTAATACAAGCTAATACGAAACGTCAGCGTTTCTAGCCAATAAATCGTAAATTAACGACATTTTTCAATAATAATACTGTCATAAAACAAAACTACAAAACGCCATTCGCATTAAATAAATCTTAACTCACATTTATTGGTGTTTATGAATTTATAATTTTTACCAAACACGTAGGTAAGTAAATAACACGTTCTACTGCATACAAAATCTGATCAGCCGGTTTTAAAAAATGCTATAAGCCACCGAATCACAGTCGAGCGAGTATTGAAAAAAAATATTACGAGAAGGTAATGTCGTAAACTTCTTTATCTTATAGAATATAATTATAGCGCCTTGTCCAAAGTAAAAAAAAAGTCTTCACTCTCACTTGAAGTGGAGGCATCTAAGTCACATGTAGAACCGGTCTCGGAAAAATACAAGTAGTCAATATCAGATTCTCGTTGAATGTAAAAAACGAATAAACTCACCGTATATAATTCCTGAACACCGCGAGGCTTACTGTTTAGTTAATATTGTTTAATTTCGGAAACTCAGCGATTCTTCAGAGTTTTTCCACTGTTATGTATCTGATAATTGTTTTGATACAACAATTTAGAATGATATTTTGTCGGAAATCGGTATCATTCGTTCAAAGGTACATACATTTTTCTAAATACTTACTATATTATTATATTAGTCACAATAATGAAAATTACAGCAGAGTTAACATGGATGAGATTAAAAAAACATTTGGCTAAATGAGATTACCAAGCAAATAATAAATATACTGGGCTGACATGAAAACACTCTGTTGCGTTATCAGTGATATTTTTTATAGATGTCTCTAGTGTTCACTAGTGTTAATAGTTAATAGAGTTACCGACAGATGTCATTAGTATATAGGAACACCTTTACGATATTAAAAACGGAGGTACGAGCTCCCGGAACTCAGTTGAATTCACCGAGATAAGAGATTATTAGTTACAGGATACTTGCCTCCGGGCTGTTCCTTCCTCGATCCGATTATAAAGAGTATAGTCGTCATAATAAACACAAAGTGCTTATTGTGAAGACGAAGATTTTATTGAGATCGTGCTAACAATAATATTACCTAATATCTTAAGTAAGCGGCGTTTCCCGGGGATATTAATGGTTTGGAGGAAGGTTTTGAGCTTATGATCTGTTCCGCTACTCCTACCCAGTAGTTTTCTTCTTATTTTGAACGTCAAGTCTGCGAAATTTGACCAAGAAGTACAAAAATTCTGCTTTAAGGGATGAGAAAGGGGGTGGGGATGGTTTTTCGAAATCTCATGTAGACAGTGACCTTCCTCATTTATTAAAGGTCAACTGTACAAAATTTCTTCAAGGTAAGAATGAGTGTAGATTTTTATACAAAATAAACAGACCGCGCGTCCGGGACATTCTTCTTTATATACAGGGGTGTTAGTTGAAGTTTGCCGGTTTTACTCATAGATGTCGCTAGAGATATGTATACATTTCTATGATTTGGCATCTATGTTTTTTTTTTATGGACATTAACCTTCAAAAATGCATAAGTTACATTCTGCAAAAATAATAGTCTCATAGTTGGTTACCTTAGTGAATATTTCGAGTTTCGTTCCAAGTAAATCGCATTTGCGGCATTCGTTGCTTTTCTTATTTCATCAAAAGAAAAAAGCAGTTGAAGCTCATCAGTTGCTGGTAGAAACTTATGGTGAACATGCTCGAGATATTATTATATGTGAGACATGGTTTCGTCAATTTAAAAGTGGAGATTTCGATTAAACAGACAATGAACATCCTGGCGCAACGAAAAAGTTCGAAGACGAGGAATTGCACGAAGACCCAACCAAATCGCAACAACAATTGGCCAAAACACTTAATGTGACCCGAGGAGCAATTTGCCAATGTTTAAAAGCCATGGGAAAGATCCAAAAGTATGGAAAATGGGTACCACACCAAATGAACGAGAGACAAATCGAAAAAACCGCCAAACCGCTTCATTCAGCTAAAGTAGTGAAGAACACTCTCAAAGCATTGAATTGGGAAATATTATGCACCAGTCGTACTCTCCAGACCTTGCCCCGTCCGACTATCACCTTTTCGCATCGATGGGACACTCACTCGAAGAGCAGCGCTTCGCCAATTTTGAAAAAGTCGAAAAATGGCTCGTCGAATGGTTTGCCGCGAAAGAGAAATTTTTTTTTGGAATGGTATCCATGATTTGCTTCAAAGATGGGCAAAATGTATAGAATCCGATGGTCAATACTTTGAATAAAAAAATTTTGAGATTCCCTTTATTGAAAAAACCGGCAAACTTAAATTAACACCCCTGGTAATAGATAGAAGAAGATCGTTTTCCCTGAAATTTGTACTTGAAAATTGTCCTCTTCCTTTACTTCCGACGGTTACATTCTAGTTAGGTTCGATTTAAGATGGTTGATCGAAATATGTATACATATATATTTTTTATAACATTTAAACTGCATACTTAGCTTTGAAATATCTATTCTTTTAGCAGCATAAACAAAAAAGGTTCGACGATACAAACCACTGAATTGGCACCCAATCCCAACTGTTTTTATATTCTAATATCAGCAAACTACTGATGCAGGTACTGCCATTGCATTCATCAAGTTATTGGTTATTTCAATGGTCTAGTATTTTGCTGGTATGATTGATTTGTTTTACGGGTTAAACATAGTATATTGTGAGAATTATGATTTCCAATCTTACTTAGGTCTTAAATTTCTGATGCATTCATGCATTGTACGGTAGAACCATTTTAAAGACATTCTTGCTTTTGTAGTGGTGTACAGTATTACAAGATTTTGGCGGGGTAAGGGGGGACTGCGGGGGGAAGTTCCAAACAATTTCGAACCAATTTGAACCAGTCTCGGTGTTCACCACTACACGAGTAAGAATCCCGTTAAAATAATTTGCCTGTACTCCCCTGGATGTTTTTTTGACATTGCCCCCTCGAAACTGTGATCCTCTTCAATAAGCTGGGAATACACCTAAACTTCCCGTGATCATATTACCTTTCCGTAACATAGTTTACTCCTACCACGGATTGAGCTTAATAGGCGATTGTAGCTTGTACATACTACACATTTATCTTGATCACGCCCGTATTATTACATTAAATGTGTTTTAAAGCATTTATTTTACAGAAAAGTGAGAAAAGCAACACCAATAAAATACCTCAAATTACAAATTGCCCCAAATAAAGGTAGAAGCACGATGCCATAAATAAGCGTGGAGGTAATTACAGTGTAGACCGTAAGGTCACTTCTGTGTAACTTTTCGGGTTTACTTCGCCACCGAGACGGATTGCTGGTCATTCTTAAATTTACGGCTAAACTGAAATATGATTAATTACCGTTGTCGATGCTAGAGGAATGGAAAACGTTTCTCAACTAATTATAATAGTTACTCATTAAAAACTTTGCTTTTTAAAGCTTTTTCTGCAAGAACAGTTTTATCTACTGCGAGATCCTATGACGATTTGTGCAGATAGTTTAGGTAAAAAAAAAATGTCCAAATAAGCGAAGCTAGCAATTCACAATGGAGTGTTGATATCAAACCTGATGTAATGACAGTGAGGTATGGAAGTAGCAGAGAAAGGATGAAAGCCGACTAAATGCTGTAGAACTGAGATCCCTGAGTCGTATGTGTGGCAAAACCATGTACCTATGACAGTGTGAAAAATGATGATGCAAAAAATGCAAGGTTGATGTAAGCGTAAAGATATTAAGAGAAAGGGTGTGTAAGTTTTATGAACCGAATATGAAAGAAGAGGAAACCGCGGACGACCGAGAAAGGCATAACATGATCAAGTGAACCATTTTATAAATAGAAGCAAATTAAATATTACGTGACTACCAAATTAAAAACCGTGGCTCCCTTATCAGACACAAGAACTCCTCTCTTCTAATAAGGTATGCACGACCAACAATACCCATTAATAAAATATGTTTTTTAAATTCCTTGTAACTTATAAGAAACAAAAAAAAGTAAAAAAATACTTGAGTCGGGCCAGGTTAAGAGTGAATGATAAAAAGTGAATGTATGAATGTGGTTAAAGCAATGATTGTATGCCAAGACTGAGTTGTTTGGCGGTCTGTCCTCTCTGCCTACCCATGCAGAATGGCGTCATAGTTAGTTAGTTAGTTTATTTGGGTGCAGACGGCAATAAGGGGAACTAACGAATTGATTTACATATTAACTTATAATATTTAACTACGAAAGCTGTGAATCACGTAGACGTTAAGTGTTTTCAAGTGCTCACATATTTTATCTAAGATAACGTTTTTTAAAGATGAGTAATAAAAATGGTGGTACGTCACTGCATTATGGACGTAACGTTATTGATATGTGCTAAAATTCTAGCCAAAGATTTGTTTGATCTCCTGAACATGGTAAAGTTTTGTGGAGAGGCAGAGTTCTTAGTCCCAATGATTTCTGCACTTTTATGAATTTCCTTAGAAGAAGGAATTAATTATGGCTAACCCTTTCGTACCGCACGATTTGGATTTCATTTTTTTTCCTTTTTATCTCGAATGAATAAAAATTTGCGGTTTTATTTTTCCAGTTGCTTTTTTTTAATAGGATTTTTGCTACTTGTTTAGGCGGTATTCTTGTTTATGTTTTGAAAGGTGATTTTTGTGTTTAATCTCGTTCCACACCCATTAAATTGTTGTCATTATTGTTTTTTTTACTGATATTGTTCTGTTATTTAATATGAATATAATTTATATATTTATTTAATGAAATATTTTGTTTTTGGAAAGCAATGTGTACAATATGCATAATATATATATAAAACAATTTTCATTTCAGACATAATAAATTGTACACGAATACGGTGGAAAAAGAAGCATATGCCATGAGGATGTATGAATACAATATCCTTCCCAATAGCCTGAAAACGGAGAATGGCATAAAAACGCTTGAATAAAAAAGTTCAATCTCAAAATAAGTGAGCATATACGTGCATGGTATTTAAGTATTATAAAACGTATGTACATAGCTAAGTTAAGAAAGTGAAATAATATGTTTTTTTTTTGTAGAAAGCAAGTGGTTTAATATATTTATTGAATAAAACAAACACTTTGTTTTTAACCACAAATTTATTTCCTCATCTAAATAAATATGCTCACTCTATGTATGTTTGTATGGTGATACATTTTACACTGACGAAGTTTGAGATAAGCGAAACCGGTTGCTGATGATTTAAAAATAAAACATTCGTTTTAAAAAAAGTTTTCCATAAAGTGTAAATTATTATAATTTACTAAATAAAATGAAATAATAATAATAACGAAAGTAGCAATAACTTCTAAAGCATTGAAAAAAAAAACAGCTCCAAAATGTTTCAAATAATTCTACAAGGTGTTAAGCACCAAATACGTTTTATCACTGTCAGTTTTAATAAAGGTCTAAAAGGGTTAAATGTTGTCTAACTAATCTATTTAACGCAAAGATTAATAAGGCGTCAGAAATCATATATTTACATAAAACTAAGTGGCATCAACTACAAAAAAATATTTCTTGTTTTTTTTTAGGATATATTTAGGTGCTATATTTCTCTCAGGTACAGGACGTATAATTCCCACACTACATTTTCCATGTCTTTACTGGGCAAAAGTTGCAGGATCCCCACTTAATGACGTAGATAGAATTCTAAAATAATGACTAGCCGCTAAACACTTACAAAAAAAAAATTAAATACTCCAAAATAATCTTGTGCACGCTTAATGGTATGGATGTGCATTGCAAATACAACACACGGGTAACAACACTAGAAAAAAAACTTTTTATTATTCATTATATTAGACTATGATAATAGTGGTACGTAGGCTGTATAAACTTATAAAAAACCTTTGTTCTTCGACCCTGGGTTGTAAAAATACTAATTCACACTACAAAAGTAGCTATAATCCAAATTTTGTTTATCATTCACCTCCATTAGGGAACATGATAATTATTCAACAAAATAAAAAGACAAAGTTATATCATTTATGGCCGTTTGTCAAAATATGCAGTAAACTTTAGGCCTAACTGGAGAGTTGTAAATAATCGTAATAGGCTCCATATAAAAAGCTCGCCCTTCCGAAAGGTGTCGGGAGTCGCGCTTCGCTAACGAGCTTATGGCAAAGCTGAAAGAAACATAAAGGACTCTTGTTTGGGGCACAAATTACTAGAACATTGGAATTTTCCGATCCAGGGACATATATTTTAGTGATTATATTATAGTACATTATTATATTCAATTGTATATGGAAAATATATAATGCTATAGAAATGAGATATATGAGGTGTATGTGTGGTAAATCTTTGTATGACCGTGTTAAAAATGTTGAGAAACATAAATAATGCAAGGCCTGCGTAAGCGTAATTGTGGAAATTAAGGATCGGACGCCTAGATGGTTTGGGCATGTAGAGCGGATAAACGGAGAAAGGGGTGTAAGGAGAAAATAAAATTTCACGGTAGAAGAAATCGGGACCCCTGGGAAGACATGGAACGATCAAGTGAATCAAATACTTGAGTTGGGTCATGTCAAGAGTAAGAATAACAGAAGAGTATTTATGAGACGCAGTATGAATGCGAATGAAGCAAGGCGTGTGTGATGAGATAGAGTTGTATGGCGGTCTATCCTCTTTACATACCACTGTGGACTGTTAGAAAACGGCGTGATGGTGTTAGTTAGTTAGTTTGTAATTTTCTAAATGTGCTTCAAACAAGCTTCCCTGGTGATTATTTTTACAGCATTGACATACGCAAGCTTTAACAAGTACAGCAGTGAGTACAACAAACAACCTTCAGAGTGAGCTCTGATGTGCAATCCAATTGAATTATTTAAAATTACATAACGATTACAAAAGAAAAAAATCACATTTGTAGTAAATGGAACATAAAAAAAACGGTACATTTTTGATACAGCTGTGTCGAAAATTTATTGTAGAAAAAACATAATGAAAAAAAAAATTATCACATATAATCATTATTTATATTTTCTATGAAATTTTCGAAACATGTCTGGTGCACAGATGCAGCCAAAATATAAAAAAAATATCTCAAATTAAAAAAAAAAAAATTGGTTGGGAAAGTTCACAATTAGGCACTAAAGTAGCCTATACAAATATATTTAAAGTTTGAAATAGAGAAGTCCATTCTACATTTAAAAGTAACAGGTTTAAAAATGGTCAGTGGCATGTAACTATTAAGGCTAAACGAAACGTAATAGGCTTACAAATGGCGCTTATTTAAATATTTTATACGAAGAAATAAAAAAAAGCACTGCTAACACGAAATTCTTTTAAATATTGAAATGAATTGTTCGTTAGCGAGTATACACACGGACAATGAAATGGAATAAATTCTTATTTTAGATTTAAAGCTCACGTACTTCGAAAAATATATAAAATTATAACATATTATTGTTAAAAAAAATAACATATAGAGTATTCTTACAAGTTTGTTGATGAATTTAAACTTATAATAACAATCTATTTCATTTCAAAATCCCCCAACAAATAATTCATGTCAATATTTAAAAGTATTAAGTTCTAAAAGTGTTTTTTTTCTTAGATATTTTAAATAGAACCACCTGTGATCGGGTATCACGTTTCGTTTAACCTTAAATACAATAATAATCTAGAACGAAGAAAGGAGTGTAAGGAGAATATATGACGCGAATGTGAATGGAAGAAGAAGCCGGGGACGCCCGAGGAAGACATGGCACGATCAAGTGAATCAAATACTCGAGTCGGGCCATGTCAGAAGTCGGAATAACAGAAGAGAATGTATGAGGCGTTGTATGAATGTGAATGAAGCAAGAAGTGCGTCCTCTCTGCCTACCCCTGCGGGGAAACGGCGTGATGGTTAGTTAGTTAGTTAGTTAGTTAATAATCTAAGCATTTACCCTCAAGATTCTAGCATAAAATATGTCCAAAATTGATGGGTGTAATCACATAATCAAAAAAAAAATAATAATAACGATCACGTTGCTGCGTCCTTTCAATGAATGTAATCTTCGCCCCACAGTCACATAAAGGTGTATCAATTAAAACATTTAATTATCTGTGTCTAATGGCATTTACATTTTTATGCTTTTATGTTTTACACCGGCCATTAGACCTTTCGCATGAAAAAAAACCTAGTGCAGAAATCGTCCTTATTGTAATGATAATTGCTGATAATTAAGAACATGAATAATGAGGAATATCAAACAGCGTTCGTTATACATTTATTAGTACCCAGCAGTGAAAAGTATTGTGACTTTGTAAATTTACAAAACGGATAATTTTGAAAAAGTAATAACCACTTTAAAGGGAACGACTGCGCGCCCTGTACCATACAAAATTTTATTTTGTAATTAAGAGGAACGGCTGCGCAGCCTGTTGGATTTGAGGTCAAAATACTCACCCAAGCCTAGTGATATTTTTTTTTATCAAAAAGAAAACTTTAACAATTATTTTGGGGTGATTTAAAAAAAACGTTTTACCCCGTCTCCTTTGAAGAAATAAAAAATTAAAAAAAAAAAAAGCATTATGGTGGACTTTAAATTAAATTAAAAACGACAAATTTACGTTGGATCACAAATTTGCCGTCCATAATTTAAAATATCGATCCCAATTTTTTTTTTTTTTTTTATATTTTTACATAGCAAATATGCAAATAATATAAGTTGTATCTAAAAATATGATTTTTTTTCATGGCCTTTAAAATAATTTTCTTATTTGCCTCTAAAATTATGAAGAAAAAAAATTTCATGTAATAATTTAATACAAAAAAAAAATACTTCTCATCCATACTAGATATTTACTAAACCTTTAACTAAAAAAAAAAAAACCATTCAGTTTGGATGGGTATTTTCCAAATCCAAAATTAAGTTATGCATGAAACAGGCAGCGCAGCCGTTCCTCCTAAGGCCAAAATGACCACCAAAATAAAAGATCTTTTTTTAAAATTAAAGGTACACTAAATATGTGGTACGGATTAGAAGTTTTTTTATTTATTTTTGTTTCTCCTTATGAAACATAAGCCATTAAAGAAAGCAAAATTTCAAGATTGTAGTGAAAAATTTGAAAATTATTTGCGGGCTTGTGGTATATTCTTTTTAAATATTCCTTTTATATGTAAATATGAATACATAAAATATAATTAAAAAAAAAATAATAGAAAAACCTTTTAAAAAATCTTTTTTTTTGTTCGATATTTTAATTTATGTACGGCAAATTTGTGTTCCAACGTAAATAGGTCGTTTTTAATTTAAATTTAGGTCAATCATAATGCATATTTTAATACTTTTTTAGTATCGTATTTAATTACAGTTTCAAGGAGTAAAATTTTCTCTTTTAATTGCCATTAGCACCCAAATAATTGCTAAGTTGCCTCTGAAATCCCGTAAACTCTATTTCTATAATGGCATTTATTAAGTTAGTTATTTTTTTTATTACTAAATATCTAATCCGTACTAGATATTTGCTACACAATTTGTCAAATTGGCCAAAATACTCACCTAAACAAAATCATTTGACGAAAAAAAGGTCATTTTGTTTAGGTGAGTATTTTGGCCTCAAATCCAAAATTAAGTTTTCTATGGAACAGGCTGCGCAGCCGTTCCTCTTAAGAATTCAACTTATTTATTCATTTACCAAAAACAACAAGTAGTTTGTGTATTTAGGATGTACTTTCTGATGTATTGCTTTTATACAAAATAATATATGCATCAGTTGATACACCACACATTTTAATACAAATTAACATTAATTCACCAAAAAGAAAATCAACAAGGAGGACAAAAGACATTTTCTATATTAAAGTCTATCACACTAATAAGGGATATTTCTCTCCTTTGCCGCAGACTTTGAAAAATTACAATACTATACAACTGCTACACTGCTCTAACAATGAAATAGACATGTTTAATGACACAATTAATCAATTCAATCAATTTAATAAAAAAAAAAATCTACCAATAATATCAAGCTGATAATGTGATATTTCCCTTTATTAGACACTTAATATTAAGTACGAAAACAGTGTACTATCAGCACAGGTGACAATTATAAGGAATTAGTTTATGCACCTACTTGTAATATGTTTTCGATCGTTCACTTGTTTGTCATTTGCTATAATATCGTTTTTGCGAGATAATGATTGTTGTTTATTGTACTTATTATTATCATTGCTTCTTAAACATTCATGTATGTAAATGTTGGACATATTGCATATTTTATGAGTACATAAAACAGGCAGGACGCCCAAAACGAAAATAAAAAAAAGTTTTGTATTTGTGAAGTGTGTTTACGAGAGATGGAAAATCTGATAAGGATTTTGAAATAATGTTAATAAATGCAGGAAACTCCATAAATGGAGGACTAAACGTCGTTGGCGCTAACACAAAGAAGCGAAGCTAGCAGTCCACAATGGAGTGTTGATTCCAACCGTGATGTATAGCAGTGAGACATGGAACTGGCAGAGAAAGGATGAAAGCAGACTGAAGGCCGTGGTAATGAGATCCGTGAGGCGTATGTGCGTAAAACCATGTATGGCCGTGTGAAAAATGTTGAGGAAGGCATGGCACTATCGAGTGCCAAACCTTCCTCAACAAATACTTGAATCGGGCTGTGCCAAGGGTTAGAATAACAGAAGAGAATGTATTTTATTTATTTAGTTAGACATCATGAATATATATAACATTTGGAAAATACGTTTTATATTTAAGGTTGTTCAATTACAAAATTAACATTAATTATTCTGACAGAAATATTTTCTTATTTATTTTTTTTAATTGTAAATATTCCCATTCAATTTATGAAATGATGCATGAAATATGTGTGTGCCAAGACCGAGTTGTTTGGCGGTCCGTCCTTCTGTCTGTCTACCCCTGCGGCAAAACGACGTGATGGTTAGTTAGTTAGTTAACAACTACACATTGCCATTTATGAACATGACGAACATTAATCAGGCGAGTTCTCCAGATATTGTATATTGTTTTGATATTACTGTCTGTATCTGTATTTCCTCCTTAAATAAAAAAATAATAATAAAACAAAACAAAAACAAATATATCTCTAGCCGAGCTTGAAAAGCAATTGAAATGCCGATCCTTAGAATTGAATAGAGCGAGTAATTTGACATATAATTACGATTTCCTTTAGTTATGCCGTGCAAAAGATTTGTCTAAAAAAACAAGTCCGTGTTTCATCAACGACATATATATCTGCTTTGTTATGTCATTATTACTAATCAAAAAGGTAAGTTGTAAAATAATTGTTCCAATCCATAGACAAAGGGATGTTCCATATTCCGATGTTACTTGAATCACGAACCATAAATCATAATAAAACATTTTGTTATACTTCGGCGTTTTCACCAAGAACACTTTTACACAATATTTTTAATGAATGGCGTTATTACATTATCTCTTATAAAATAGATAATTGTATCTGAAAGTCATAAATTAAAACGATAAGCTCCGCTGGGTACAAAAGCGAAACGTTCCTAAATAACGTAACCGCTGAACACAATTTATTATTTATTATACACTAATCCAAGTGAAAATTGGAAATAAGAGATTCAATTAATTTTAACGAGAAAAAACATACTCGGCCATTACTGCTCTAGAATATTTTGGGAGCGATGTTTTAAAGATTGTACAGTATAATATACATAGTGACGATGGTGTTTGCTTGTATGTACTTTCATTCCAGAAAAAAAAACTTTCATAAGCCAATCGAATGAATCTTTGTTTAATATTTAATTTAATGTTATATGAATCCTTTTGAATACTTAATATTCAAGGGTTGTTAGCAAATTCATGTTGCAGGGAACTCTTCGACTGTTTTCATTGTAAGTCATAAACAATGTAACTAATATGATAACTATTTTGTTAATATTTGAAAATGGTGCCATAATGTTGAAAAGTCGATCGAATTCGAATAGTTTAAAAAACAAATGAACTCCGGACTTCACAAATGCGTCTCAAACAATAATCGACCCCGCTACAGAGCGAGATGTGGGTGAACGCGAGTCAAAATCTAAGTTTTTTAAAAAATAACTCCAATGTTGAAATTAGAGTATTAATAAATAGAATTGTAAACAGTTTAAGAACACCACACACGATCAGGTTTTTATATTGGTATACTAGAAGCCAAGCTATGGATCGAAAGTCATTCAATTGCATAGTGTAAATTAGTATTACTAAGACAGCGATCAATACGAGTAAATATGAAGTATTGCTAATTGCACTTTGCTTTATCTTGGCACTGTTTTTACGGTACTCGAAACGCGGGCACGCGGGCAGTATTACGAAAGTCTGCAACCGTTAGGCTGCTCTCTGACGGTCCGGTGAGGAATGAACTTTTCACTCGCTACTGGAGACACTGCGCAGAAAAGTACCACAATGGAATGCGTTGCAAAACGTTACCTTACTTTAGCAAACTTAACTTTTCTGTGCAGTGTCTGCAGTAACGAGTGAAATGTTCGTTCCTCACCGGACCACCAGAGAGCAGCCTTACTGTCACAATAACATTGCGGTGCGGAAAATGAAAAATAATTCGCCATATTATGAGATATCTAAACATGAATAATTTGAGTACATCATGGCTTCACGAGAATTCACATACGTAATTCAAACTGTTTGGTTTTTCGGCTGTTTCGAGCCTATAAATCGAGAGCACGAGTATTACAACATTCGTCAACTAATCGACAATCGAGGAATTTATTTAATATATTGTATCGATCTAACGACATTACTGAAAGATTTATAGACTA
Organism: Halesus radiatus; assembly: GCA_022606495.2. Lineage (NCBI taxonomy): Eukaryota > Metazoa > Arthropoda > Insecta > Trichoptera > Limnephilidae > Halesus > Halesus radiatus. The sequence continues at coordinate 224,838 of JAHDVE020002006.1, read as the reverse complement.
GTTTGCGAATTCATGATGTAGATGGCGTCGTATCGACTGCGGTGTTTAAGGACTATTTCCTTGTGCATTTTACATCTTAAATAAAAAAAATATTACGACTCTTTTTATTTATTTATTTATACTGAGTTTTTACAGGTGTTAAATTACGTGAGAATAATACAGTTATAAAAACTCAACAAATTACATAAAATTACAAATAATCAAACAAAGGATGTACAAAACATAAAATTACACAAACTCACTCAATGATACATAATACAATAGAAACAAGAGATATAAAGAGATACACTTTAGTTAAAAAAAATTTTGTTTTACTGTTGTATATATTTTTTTATTTTTTTTATTTATTTTTTTTATTTAATATTTTTTTATTTTATTTTTTTTTTTTTATTTAATAAAATAATTTTTTTACAGAGAGTATATAAAAATAAGACATGATTCATATAGTGTAACAAAAAATATAATATAGCTATTCCTCACCATAAAGAAACAAGGTTCTTGTGTTTGGTGAGTGATTATCGCTTAATTAATCAAATCATAACTTAAAATATTGTTGTACAATAGCAGGAAAATATGAATTTGTCGTGTAAATTTTGTAATTTATCACTAGTAATAGTATTAAAGAAAATGAAAAGAAAGTAGAAGAAAAGAAGAGAATCTAATAATAATAAAAATTTAAAAAAAAATTTTAATTGTTAGAGTAGTTTGAGGTAATTTTTTAATCTATGATGATTCATGGATATTTTCTATAATTTTAAGATCAGATGGCAGATTGTTAAAAAAAGTTATTCCTAGATATAGGTATGTGTTTTGCGTATGCTTAGTATTGAATGGCGGGATTTTAATGTTTTGTTGATACCTTGCGGATATATTAAATTGTAATTTATTTAACGTTTTTTCTTTAAAGATTTGAATAATTGCATATTTTTTATAAATTTTATCTACTGTAGGTACATTGAATATTGTAAAATAATTTGCAAAATTACTGCCTCAACACAGGCTAGCCTAGTGAGGCGGGTTATGTGAAACTTCAACTATAACTGTTATTATATTATTTTCTATTTTACTTTATAAACCACTGTACACTTACATTATTATATTATACATGTCTTTTAGTTATAGTTAAATTTAATTACCATAAAGATATTATTATTATTATTTTTATTGAACTGTGGGAGTATCGTGTTATTTTTCTTTACTTTTTAAAGAAGGAAACATTCCCAGGTTACGAATAACCTGAAATGAATTAATTTAATTTGATAAACTATTGCTATACTATATCTTTATAAGTGGAAAGTGTTGCTTGTGTTATGATGGAGAACTTATTTATCAGATGAATTGATCCCACGAAGCCTGGGTGGAAATCCGACACATTTGTCCTCTCAGATACTAACGGGCTTAAGAGGAACGGCTGCGCGGCTTGTTTCATATGAACTTAATTTTGGATTTGAGGCCGAATGATCTCTTTTTTAAATTAAAGGTATAGTAAATATCTAGTGAGGATTAGAAGTATTTTATTTTTTTATGTGTTAAATTGTGAAATATAGGTCATTAAAGAAATCAATTTTTCATTATTTTAGAGGCAACTTCGGAAATTATTTGCGGATTAACGGTAGTTTTGTTTGATTTGTCATATTTGCTATGTAAACATGATTGTATAAAATATTTATTTTTTTTATATCTTTAAAAAACGTTTTTTCGGGTGGATTTTTTGAATTTTGTACGACAAATTTATCTTCCAACGTAAATTAGTCATTTTTGAGGGCGCTATGGATCAGTCCCCCCGGCCACCATCCTCCCCCGCCGCTCCACCCCTTTTAAGAGTATTCTGTGTTATTTATCCTAAAAATATATGGATAATAATTCATTGTTTTAGCTTAAATACATTCTTGAATATAAATGAAACAATCACTCCATCATTTGTGTTAGCGTCTTGCAATATTTCGTAAGGAATAAATACAGTTAGCTTCTTTTTTTTCAATTTAACATATATGAAAACTTAGAGCAAGCCGTATTTAGTTTTGATAATTTAACTGCATCTCTTTATATGATCTATAAATAATGTGTAATGATAGCCTGTCCAAAAAGAGAAAATAAATGTTAAAAAAAATTTCGTAGAATAGATGTAATATAAGAATAATATAAGAATAGGAAGTAATATTTGTACAGCGCACTTGAGGTTATTTTTCACAAAAACGGCGCTATAAAAATCATCCGATTATGATTATTATTACAATTAAATTAAAATTTAATTCCATCATTATGCTGACTTTAACACTTTTTGATTTTTAACTTATATATATATTTCATTATATTTTCATAGTAGAAGGGGTAATTTTTTTATTTTTATTACCATTAACCCCCAAATAATTTCCAAAGTTGTCCTGAAATATGCTATATATTTTAATTTTTTTTTTAAATCATTCGGTTTGGGAGAGAATTTTGGCCTCAAATCCAAAATTCAGTTTTGTATGAAACAGGCCGCCCAGCCGTTCCCCTTAATTTAAATCAGATTTATTATTTTACGTATGCCTAAAATTTATTTTCACCAATGTATTAGTTCTAGGTCAGTCACATTATGGCGATACAGAAGACATATTTTAGTATGGATAATCACATAAATATTCCCAGCGTTTCCTCGTAAATTCGTCGTATTTTCGCAATTGATGTATTTTAACTCTAACATGACACTCACAGCAACATTCCAATATTATGCAGGACATTGAAAATTTGAAAGAAATTTAATTTCGTATCCAGTTAGTAGTAGTAGCTGGTAACTGGATCAAGTGGCGTTCAGTGGCATTGTCCCCATAATCAGTAAAAATAAATAAATTTTTTCCCTCTATTCCCAAGAAAAAAAGTGTAAAATTTTCCCGAGAGACCTGAAAAATAAACGTTTTTAGATTTTATCTGTCGCGATTGAAATAAAGGTTCTACCTTAAAAATACTTACGTAGGTATAATAATAATGTCGGAAACTTTTGTTCTGGAAATTCTTAGTCGGAAGAAAAGATAAAACAAAGTATGCGAGAGGTGGCAATCGCAGAAGAAGCTGTGATGTATTCGCAATAAAAAACAAAAGGTTAATCGCCGAGGAATCCCATAACCGAGAGCCACAACAGTCACCAGGCGATATTGGTAAAATTTATACATTCTTTCGAAGGCAATTAGATTAAACGATACCTTTCACGACATCAGACGCCGATCACGAGCGGGCATATCTCCGATTGCAGGGTTCAGTGCCGGGCCGATTCCCGCCGTTCGATTCCCGCCCATCCCCTGCCCCCATCGCTCCCCGCCACCCCCGCCCCCTCCCGCGCCCGCCCTTATTTATTGCCTATTAGTGGACCCGGGGGCCGCGGGGCCGTTTCATCTCGAGACCCTTTTTGTTTTCTGCCGCTGATTGCCGCTGTTAAGCCCTAACCGACCGCCAAAGAACACGTGAAAAATCAAGCAAGACTTACTTCCGAGTAAAAAGAATTAAACCATCACAACAGTCTTATCTTTCACAGCAAAATTTTAAATTTACTTTTTTATTTGTTCTCTGGTTGCTTTCGGTTCTCGGCCTTTAGGCGTGTCAGACACCGAGGCGAGGCGTGACCCTGTGTGAGAAAATCACATCACTTTTATTATTATTCTGAACACTTCTTGTGTTCTTTTACTCTTCATATCCCCTGGCTAATGATCGCCGTAATGGATCGATTAAACGTGTATCGATTTATTGACATTCATTTTTAAAACGGTTTTTAATAAACCCCTCTCACTAAAAACAGAAAATAATTAGATAATCAGGTAGGTAAATATAATAATAACTTTATTTATATGTAGTTTACAATTTAACGCAACGAAAGTAAAACAAATAACAAGACGACACTATAAAGTTTGCGTTATTTCTTCATTTGATAAAATCAGAGTAATATTTAAAAAAAAAAACACTAGAAAACAATCTATTTTGTTAAAATACTTACCGTCACAATCGGTGTAGAATCGTAGTACCTACGCAAAAACAAACAAAAAAGTGAGAAATGTAAGAAGTAATTAAAAGTGAAAGACAAGTTTTCGATAATAATAATAATCGGACCATTTCTATCGCGCCGCTTTTGTGAAAAATCACCTCACGGGCGCTGTACAATGTCTTATATTACGTCTATTCTACGAATTTAATATTATTTTCTCTTTTTGGACAGGCTATCATTACACATTATTTATAGACCATATAAAGAGATGCAGTTAAATTATCAAAACTAAATTTATTGTTAAATTGAAGAAAAAAGAAGAAGCTAACTGTATTTATTCCTTACGATATATTGCAAGACGCTAATACAAATGATATTGTGATTGTTTCCATTAATAATAATAATAATAATAGTTGGATGACTTGTATGTTTTTTGAGAAATCACCACAAGGGCGAATTATATTCAAGAATGTATTTAAGCTAAGACAAAGAATTATTATCCATATTTTTTAGGATAAATAACACAGAATACTCTCATGTAGAACAATACGTCACATACAAAGCACGTAGGTACCTATTTCTTTTTTTACAGTTCATTCGCGGTGGAGGTCTATTGAACCAAAAAGTTGAGTTTTACATACATATTTTTTTGTGAATATTCACATTATCGATATAATTAAAACTGGTAATTTGTTTGTTTCAATTTCTTATTAAATTTGTGGAAATTTTATATTTCATTTATATACTAAGAACTTTATAACTTTTCGTCATCTATTGCTTTCGGAGTAAACCGTTTTCACACAGATTCGCCCGTAAAAGGGCGAAGGCAGTTGGCAATAAATTGGAATAAGTAAAATAAAATAAAAAATCCTAAAAAACCAAATGCAATATTTAATAATATATATTATACTTGTATATTATATTTTGTATGTATTATATATTATACAGGGTGTATCCACCGACAAACTATCACCAGTGATTCCCTGAGCTAATTTGGAGTAAAAAAAGTAGATGGCATTTCAAAAATATTTCACAAGTCGTCACTGGACCCTCAGCCGAGTCGCCGCCCAAATCCCTCACTCAACCCTAACTCTCCAATGCCTACTGTTTGAAAAAAAAAAAAAACCACCCGAGGCCAACACGTCATGCACATTTTTTACTCCCAGCAATCTCAGGAGTCAATGATTTCTTGTTGGGTACGTCTATATATTTTGATTTGAGAAAAAAAATTCTTTCCTGTGCACATCAAAACTCCTATCAAAAATAAGACCAGCTTTTTATACCAATAATAATTAAAGAAAACTTTTAATTAATTGTAAAGACAAAGAAGAGACATTAAGCCATTCTGGCATCTATAAACTTAATTGTAACGGTTGCCCGGCAATTTATATAGGTAAAACCGCAATAAACGCACACATTACAGTCAAAGAATACATTAGATGTTTAACAAGTATAGGTTTTTCAGAATTTGCGGAACATTTAATTAATACTAACCATTCTTTTGATAAAAATACAGGAGTACAAATAATACATAAAAATGGAATAGGTTTGCGCCTTAATAACTTAGAAGCATTAGAAATATCAAAATCAAATAAAAATAATAATTACCAAATTTTCGATTTTAAGGATGTTAACTTTTTTCCCCTCCACTTCATTATGATATCTCTGTATTTTAAATTTAGTTTATATGTGTACATTCCTGAAGAAGGTCGAGTCCAACCGAAACTGGTCGAATGCAGAAATATATATTAATAAAATAATGTGACTTAAAACAAAAACATTCTTCATTAAAAAAAAAAAAACACTTTAGATAAGAACAAATTAGCGTGTTATTGTGAGAGAGATCGTTATGGCGAAGAGAGCTTGATCAATAAATAAGATACAACCCTGTGAACATTATCATCAACAGTGAATCGTCAATTAATATGCAATCGATACAGATCAATACACATTAATATGTCACCAATTAAAATACTTCTACCAGGTTGACGTTTTAATCGCGGGTTAACTCTTTTTATTGCGTTTATCTCGGATACTAAAAGAAGTTATGTTATTTTTATTCAATCGATTCCAAAGAATTTCGTTGGTTCTTTATGGTCTTTCGATGGCTTTAAACTTCCGTTATCATATTATTTGATGGTATACCTTTACGTTGTTGTATTAAATACCAAAAACAAGGCAATTGGTGTATTTAAAACATATTGCAGTTGTAATATTACGTTGTAGAGGCAATTTTCAACATAAAAATACACTCCCATTAATTTTAAGTAAAATCTCTCTGCATATGGCAATATTATGAAAACATTTAAAATTCAAATAGAAACAACATTAAAAAACTTTCTTCTTCCATTTATCTATACATATAAAAAATCAATCTATGTTTGTTTGTTTGTTTGTTCGCCTCGATTTTCTCAAAAATTACTAGACTGGTTTCGCTGAAAATAAAACAGTTTGTTTTTATTAGCGCCGCTTGTATTTTTATGCAAAAAAATATATTTGTGTAACAGTAACACTGTATTATTTCTGATTTGGCAGTTGTTGTGTCGTATTTCGGGAAAATCTTAAATGAAATTAAATTCACTAACATGGCTAGTGATATGAATGTATCTCGATTACGCAAATAGACAAGCTTAATGTACCTAAGTGAAATACTTCCTTTGGATAAAGAATCTCTGAATTTTTAGCTGTAGACATATACAACAAACTCCCTCCTAGTATAAAACAAATTAATTCAATCAATAATTGCATAAGTCTAGCAAAACTTGGCTTAAGGAATTAATAAAGATGAACTTTGAAACTCGAATACAGAAGTCGCTGAAAACCCCTTGTTCAAAATCTAGTTCACCCCAGCATGGGATCTCCTAGTGAAGATGACTATGAAAAAAATTCTACAATATTATATATATATATTATATTTATACTTTACCTTACTTCTGAAAATATTAAAATTACATAGGGATTAATAAAAATAATAAATGTTTTCACATGGACAATAATGACCTCCCGTGTCCTGTGTAATAATGTCCTGTTAAATGGATTGATATCAGTGGTTCTTAGTAACGGTCTATTTTTAAAATTTCATAAAGGTACACATATTATAGATTTATTATTTCTTTTTTTTAATCAAAAAAATAATTTTTACGAAACAAAAACAAGAGTATAAAACAAATGCAGAGGAAATTCAAAAATAAAAAGTAATTATTAATTGATAAACTAAAGTTCTTTAAAACTTAAGACAAGATTTTTGTGCATAGTGCAAAGGGTAACAATTATTATTTTTATAAACAATAATTATTAATCTAAAACACCCATCCAAATTGAAAAAAACCTTCCGAGCAAAGAAGAAAGGTAATTAATTTTTACAGGTGAAAATATAATAAAAACAGTAATTATTGAATGGAACACTAGTATATATTGATTAACTTGGCGGGTTTGCGATAAGCCGACGTAGCTCAACGGTAGAGCATCTGACCGGACATTAGAAGGGTGCGACATTTATCTTTGCTCGGAAGGTTTTTTTCAATTTGGATGAGTGTTTTAGATTAATAATTATTGTTTATAAAAATAAAAAGTAATTATTTAAGTATCTGGGAATTACAAGTCCGTCGTTTGCAGTTAGTCTTGTGTTATAAGCATGCACTACTATTTTGGTATATTCAGATTAAAGTATATGCTGACATACAATTTTAGGCCACAAATAGCCCGAATAGATAATAAGTTTACAGAATCGTTTAGCAGTGATTTAGGTATATTATGCCCCTGTTTATGTTTAGCTGTGTTGAAGAGTAATTTGATCATGGAATATTGCACATTTTGAACTAAATTAATATTTATTTTTGGTCAATAATCCCCATGTAGTTATTCCACATCTTATAAGAGATTCCGCCATTGGCATTATACTATTCTTAGGTTATTCCATGGAAAAAAAACTTTAGTTTATAAATTTACAAAAATTGTATTAAACGGTAATTTATATTTTGCTATATACTCACTATGGCTCTAAGCCGTGTGCAAACTTTTCGTACTTGAATATTACATTTAATATTACAATCAATTGTTAAGTCCAATTAAACATATTCAGAAACATGTTCAATATAGTAACAAGAACATGGGTGTATTACAGAATTTTAGGAATTATGGTGATGTTGGCATGAGGAGATCTGATGTGCATAAGTTTGGTTTTTGGTTTTGATTATTAATCCTACATTATGAACATAATACTATAAAATAAATTATAAATAAAATCGCGTTAAACCACGAAGATTCCGATATCTTGATTCAAGATTCAGGTAATTTCAGCTTTTTCACAGCATTCAACGACCTCAATGAGAAAATGGCAAGAAGAAATAAGGACGCAAGGTCCTGTATAATATTATCGGCCTGTAGATATAATTAATAACCTGCATATTTTAACGCGACATCACGTTTATGGGTCAAAAGCATTGTATATATAGTTTGGTATTGTAGATCGATGAACCGGTGAATGCAATTTGTTAGCCACAAGTAGTAATAATAGATTGTCTATAGTGAATGATAAGATAGAGCATTGGAAAAAAGGTAAACATTTTTACAGCGCTCTTGAGATGATTTTTCACAAAACGGCGCTATACAAATCATCTAAATAATCATATTATTATTATTATCCTTGGTTCTGGGCTTAGAGGCCATAGTTTCAAATCTATTGTATTATAGTGTATATATATATATATATTACAGAGCGGAAGATACTGTGTACCAATATAATATATCTGATTTGACCTAGCTAGTTACTACCAGAATTAAAAATGACTAGATAACTTAAGCTAGGTTTATTGAATAAATCTAAATAGCCAGTTACTTCCCAACCTTCCTCTCCCACTTCTCATCCATCACATCCTTCATACTCGCAGCGTTCCCCGTATCATAACCTTAATGAGTAATTTATATAAGTTCGTTTTAACAAATTATGAATTAAATTACACATTCTATCAATTTTTTTAAATACATTTTAAAACAAAAACCTTGTATCTATTTGATAATTGGAGGGATACTTCATCATAGTTCAATTTGAGATAATGAGAGGCAAATATTTTTCTTTTCATACAAATGTTCAGAGCGCGACAACATAATAATACCACATCTAAGATAGATAGATATGCTAAAATGGTGAATATATTTGTTACAAGAAATTTTCAGAAGTTTAAATTTAGATATCGCTTAAAGTTTCAATTACAAAAATAAAAAAAATACATTAGAATTGTACCCCCCAACAATCGTATATACACAATAATAATTATTATTATATAAGTAAAATAAATTGAAAAAAGAAAATTGTACTTTACGTACATAATAAATGTATGCAATAAAGATTTTGTTTTCTATAAGATAAAATAAGACGCATTTTTTTTACTAAGGTATAAATCATTTTAAACTGTTTTTTATTTAAAGTATGAAGAATCCTAAAATTCAATCAAAAATCAAAGTTAAGAATCGCAAATAAATCGAAAGAAAGGCAACTTTACCGTAACATACATATTTTTTCAAACGAATAAGTTTTTAAAATTTCTTAGTAATACCGCATTTCCGTACATGTAAATTTCCGGTAACACACACTTGCAAACCGCAGATGGGGTGAATCCCATAAAATTACGTCTTCTAACCTAATGCTCTTACACATATTTATAAATATTTAATCATTTAACTTGTACAGAAACGAACTGCAATGTCTTCCGATATAAAACACCGTTAATTCCACTGGTGGAAGTATGGTTATGAGCTAGGTATCTGGTATAATTGCATCGCGAGCGACAGGTGAGACTTGAGACTCCTGCGAGGCGTAGAGAGTTACCCGCGAACAACAATCGCCTGGAATCGGCAATTAAAATTTATGGCTTAATAAAGTACAGAAATTATTCGCGTCTATATTAAAAACGATAACTTCCAGTATATACATTTCGTTACAACATGGCGTATCGCCTTTCCCTAGTTTAATAAATATAATAATTATTAATTGGTTGTGCCTCTCATTAGTCTTTCGTATTCCGAGGAAGAATTTATCGAATGTTTTGAGTGCTGTACTCATGACTCATTATTTTTTTAATATATATATACAGGCAGTGACGCGAAGTCCATAAAGGATGAAAAGCTGTTCCCACTATTATAAAAATAATTTAAAAGATAATAACAAATAATGACGAATTTTTGATCAAAATGTATTTTCTGGTGAATTTCGTAAGGAACTTGTACACAATCAGTGGAAGATGAAAGTATAATTCCATTTTTCACATATCCAATGCACAATTCCAGAGTGGAAAATATTCTCAGTATCGCCCTGGTGAAAGACCACCATTCAGAATTGTAACGTTGCTTGAAATGGCTGAATTTGCTTGCTTGAATTTTAGCCGTGTTTGGTTTATTCTTTTGGTCACCTTCCTCTCCCCCTTCTCCTTCCCCTCCGCAATACCTTCAGCCTCACAACATTCTCCAATTGGGGATCCCATAGTCTCACTGGATCCAGATGGTCTGGAGCAGTTGGGACTCTTGTTCCGTATTCATATAAAAAAAAAACAATTCATACCCGAACTTGAAAAACAGTCTACCTTTAGTCATAGGGCAATGTACGCCACTGTAAACACGGTGTTAAGTGACGTGCATGACTTATTTTAACCAGTGATTCCTGACCATATTTTGAGAAAAAAACGTTAATTAAATTTTGGTATCCGACGACATTTAAAATTTTTTTTATGCACTAACATAAAAAAAATTAGTACGTATTTGATAGTTTGAGGTGGTGGATTGGGCGGTTACTCGGCGGAGTAACCATTGACATGTGAAAATAATTTGATGTATTTGAAAAAAAAAATCCACAGAAAACGTCACCGGAGACAACAATTTAATTATAATTTTTTGCTACAAATATGGCCAAGAATACCTGGTTAATGTAAGTCAGGTACGTCTCAACACTATATATTCTATAAAATCTCTTTTTAACGTTCATTTGCTTAAAAAGATATAATAATAATAGATATTTTGATTCAAATCTCATTTTAATAGCACAATTTTTGTGAAATTCCAACTCTATGGTGCTTTATACCTTGGCGAAATTTGCAAATTGTAGACGCGCAAGCAAATGAATATGACGTCATCGGGAAGAGAATGAAAATGGAACAGCGTGTGTGTACCGAGTTGCGTGGCTTTTTTTTCTCTCTGTATATCCTTTGCATGAAAATGATATGATGGTTAGTTAGATCGTTACTTATATTACTTGGGTACCTACTACATACTTACAGCAGCTTTTTTTTTGTTTTCGCATTTTGCCTCTGTCTCTTTATAACTTTACATTATACTCCATCGTAATGCAAAACAAATTATCATACGTTTTGTTACACTTCTTGATTCATTCAAATTCGTACAGTGTCTCATTCACAATCTTCTGTAATTCCAACTATTGACGTATACATAATTATTTGAACGTATAAATGAATCAATCGATCCGTCTTCCTAGAGCGTCCCCGAAATCATCTACCCACTTTCACGACCTTGCACACCTTTTCACCGTCCCTTTCTTAATATTATCGGGCTTGAAGCATATGACAAAGCACCATAGCTCACGATGGAAATATGTTTTGGACCTGAAATATTTAGGGAACCTAGAAATTTTTAATCGACACAGATATAAATTTATTGACACCCGAGGTCAACTCTTGCGAGTTTTTTTAATGAGGTGAAGATTTTCTTTTTCAAGATTAAGATTTAACGATTTTGTCTGTTTTGGGAGCGACTTAAAAATTTTTTTTTTCATTTCTACGAAACAAAAAATAAACCATCGCCTTCTGTTGTACTTTTGTCGGCAATTGAGTTAACCCCGTCGCGTCGCTCGTGCGCCCTCGCCATTGTTACGGCCGGAATATTTAGCGGAAAATTGATACGGCATGGCAATAAATTGCGCGGGTATCGCTCTCCTCCGGTAGCTCACTCATCTAAATATCTAAATTGGGATTTCTCGGGACCCCCGCCGTAGCAGATATATACGGGAATATTTATACGTGCATTCGGAAACTGTGGCGGGACGCGACCTTACGCGGAAGCGGTGCTTCTCAAACGGTCGATGTGGGTGGTGAAACGATTATTATTATTTTTTTTACATTACTCATACTATACTTTGGTACGATTTATTCTATTTCAGGCAGTGTTTTTGGAGCAGTGGTGATGCTTTTCAATTTTTAATCTCTAGGTTTCGTGTTATAGTTCTTTTTTATTTTATTTGGGAGACCAATACAATAAGAAGTACCCACAAAAAATTTTTTGGAAAGAAAATAAATAAAGCTAAAAGTAATATTTTGGCAAGAGATGGGATTGATCGATGGTGTTATGTTTATTTTATAGACAAAATACAATTAATAGGCAATATACAATCGATAGTCAAAATATAATTGATATACAAGATACAATTGATAGACAAGATACAATTGATAGACAAGATACAATTGATAGACAAGATACAATTGATAGACAGGATACAATTGATAGACAGGATACAATTGATAGACAAGATACAATTGATAGACAAGATACAATTGATAGACAAGATACAATTGATAGACAAGATACAATTGATAGACAAGATACAATTGATAGACAAGATACAATTGATAGACAAGATACAATTGATAGACAGGATACAATTGATAGACAAGATGCAATTGATAGACAAGATACAATTGATAGACAAGATACAATTGATAGAAAAGATACAATTGATAGACAAGATACAATTGCGATTGAAAGGATACAATTGAGAGACAGAATACAATTGTCAGACAGGATACTTTCTTCCGAATGTAATTCAAAAATGTGGTAATTATGTTATTTTGATTAACGTTTAAAAAAAAACAGCCTTTCAATACGTTTTTTAGATCAAGACGTATTTTTTTCCATAATTTGGTGTGGAACTTGTACGATCGTGTATTCAGTAGACCACAACAATCAGCGGAATGTGATAATAAATATTTAATATATTAATATTTAATGCACAATTCACTCGAACTTGAATAGCTGCATAAAGCCTACAATTGGCCACAAAAAAATGCACGCCACTGTTAACTACCTATTACATATGTCCATACAATATGCAAATTTATCTGAAATTATAAGACTTCTTAAATAATGTGGGTTTAAGTAATAACAATAAGAAGAAAGAAACTGTGTAGAGAAGGCTAGATAAATTATGAAATAAAGAATTACATGCTCACAAATTGTAATTGGCTATGCATGAAAGCTTCAGTAAAAAATTAAGTGCAGTTTAATATTAGATTTAAATTACATAAATTTATATCACGCTAATAAAATATATGTATACATCAAAATGAATTGGATAGACTGTGAAGCTAGTATATCATAAAAATACTAATAAATATATCGCTTTATAGCAGTGTCGTGCATTGCTATATGGCCAAAGGTAGGCTGTGGGTAATTTTTCACGTTCGGGTGGATTGTGAATAGAATATTTGAAAATGACCGTTTTATGATCATCTTCAGCCGATTTTTGTTGGCCAACTGAATTAATAAGTCCAAAATACACGGAAAATACGATTTGACCAACAATATTTATAAATAAAGCAAAAACTTCGTTTTCAAGACTTTTTTTATGTACTTCTAAGTTACCACTTTATATAAAAATAACAATTTATTTTTATTGTTCATTTTCCTTGGGGTGGGGACAGTTTTTCGGCCTTTATGGACTGCACGCCACTGCATAATAGTTATTAGTTACTATTTATTAGGTCACCTATCTTGGTGAAATTTTTCGAAAAATCATTTGAACGATAGTACAAAATAGTTTGACAAGTGCTGGGTGCCGTTTTACGGTCAAAGGAGGGTCGCTGGAAAAAACAAGGGTGTACTGATTTATGGCCAGCTTAAATTTCACGGTTTGTTGTTACTAATTCAAATTGAGATTTGAACTACTGGGTACTGGGTCACCCTTTGCAGATCAAATTTTAATATATATTGTATTTGGGAGTGGGAAACGCCGGCGCGCCCGACCGCACATAAATATATTCTAGACTAACAGACTTGTGTGGTGGTCTGGAGTAGTGATGGGCATAATAAATATACCTTCTAAAAAAATATCGATTATTTTGAGGAAAGGAAAATCGATTCTGTCGTTTCAAATTTATTCGATTGATAAAGTTATCGAAGTGACGTTTTGAAACATTTCGTACGATGACATTGAAACAAAATTACATTATTTATAGGTTACTTATAGTCTTTAGTTGCTACTGGTTACCCATGAGTTTTAACAATACTCTTTTTTCTTAATAAACATTTGAAAAAGATGGCGTTCTTATAATTTTTTTAAGAGTTTAGTGGATACTAATATAAGAAGAGAGCTGCATAGCTCATGGTGCAAACGATATTGCAAGTTGAAAATAGTTTCGTTGAATTTATAAACGTTAGAGCTCACTTGTAGCTCGCTAGAGGTTGGCAATAAAAGGTAAAAATTTAATAAAGTGATTTTTTTTCATTACTATTACATTACATCAAGTTACTCATTTATCTTTGAAATTTGTTATTTACATTTAAAAAAAATTCAAAATCATGTTTGAGAAGTTGTTTAGAAAGAAACGAGGCAAAACAACATAACTGTATTATATTTGCATTTTTTTAATTTGTAATTTTTATCTGTTCATTAGATTTTGTTTTATTTTGATTTAACATCTAACGAATGAATATTTTGATAAATACATTTCAGCAATACGGAAAAATCGCCTTTCCATGTAATTACCTTCCTTGCAAAACGTAAAAAAAAAGCTTAATTTAAAAATATTGATTTAGAATATGATGTAAAATTATCTCCTTTCGAAGAGTACCATCAATTTCCTTGGGTAAAGTAAAAAATATGCACTTTGACCATTGTTATTTTTAAACTTACTTTCATTTCCTATGAACCATCTTGATTTTAAACGATCGCAGCGCCCAAGATTAAATTTCAGACTGTACCTATAGATATTTATTTTAATTTGGTACCTATATAAAAGTTACGAAAATGGAAATTATTTTCAACATTACATTTAATTAAAATTTAATATTTATAATCTTATTAATCGAATGATGTTTCAAAGTCCGTTTTTATTTGCAAATATTTAAAACAGTTATATTTTTTTATCAAATTCTTATTTCATTGAAACACTATCCAAATGCATAATTCATCAGGTAGGTAGGTATTTGAAGTTTAAAAAAAAAAATTAACATAATACATGATCTGCATCAAAATCAAGAGTAGTTGAAAATAATATTTCGCATAATCTTTTTCGTTTAGCTGCATAATGCAATTTAAATACACAATCCCCATTCATAAATTTATGTACATAAAAAGTTAATTTGTTCGTGGATAGTAATTTTGTTTAATTGCACAAATTACACCGCGGGAATAATGATGATTGAAGAAATGCAATAAACATTATTTATTCGGGTTTTTAACACAGCAATGTTTATCTTGAATGATTGTGTAAAATGTGTTGCAATGACTCTGCAGAAATGCACATCGGGGAGTCCACAATTGAACAGATGTTTACATGGTTCAGCTTTCAGAGTATGGGCTTGTCATGATTTTACTCGTCTACAGTCAACTATCCAGCAGGTAGGTATAAGGTCAATGATGAACAAACCATGTTTAGTAAAGAATTGCGTTTGTTAAAATATTCCAATGAGTAACTATTGTTATTCAATTTCTTTTATACCTATTCCCACTTAAGAAATATGTCAGAATCCTTTCGTACTTACTAACCATCACGGCATTTAGCAGTATGGGTAGGTACACAAACTCTTACACTCCTTTCATCATTCACTTGTTCACATTGTACGAGTATATATATACTCGTATCCTACCAGCTCTTCTGCTAAAACGACTTTTGATGACCAAACTCAAGTATCTATTTTGACGTGTTGAGGGAAATGATTTCCTTCAGTGTGCCTATGTCATCTTTTGGGGATGCTGTGTGAAATTCCTCGTTCATAAGAATACTTAATTTTCTCTCATTTTAATTGCATTCGGTTTATTTTAGTTCTATCTCTACGAGTATCACGCCTTTATATTTCTACTGCCATCGGTCATTTACTTCACTTCGAAAGCTTTACAAGCTTCTACAGCAAAGATTCACATAGTTTGTGGTTTGTTGACAATACACAAAAGTATTTCATTTAGGTTAGTGTTTCGAAAATCGATTAAATAAATAAATATAATTCTTGAAAGGACAATTTTACATGCGGCCGAATTTTAATTTCATTTTTTTATTTGTTCATCTATACAATCTCAAGGTTTATGGCACTGCGCCTGTCTCACTAGAAGAACCTGTGTTGAGAGCAGCCAATGTTTATAGTTTACAGAGCTTACAATGCTTACAAACTTTACAAAGTTTATAAAGTTTTCAGTTTACAGTTTACGATTTACAGTATGATGTCATGGTAAAAACTTTGAAGGATTAATTAAACCTTGTACCATGCGTATAGGGATGTTTAATAAAATATTGAAATGAGATCTGTCTTGGCTAGTGATCCAAATCTTCGCAGATCTTTGTTTAATCCATCGTCACGATGGAACCACCGCATTTCTGTTCTTCACCAAGTTTTGAAGGTAGTTCTCAGACACCTAATAGAAAACTCTTCTCCATGTTACTTAGAGCGCACAAGGTACACGACGACGACTGTAAAGAAAATACAATAAATAGCCAATAAAGTCAGGAGCTAGGCGCTTTAGAAAGTAGAAAATGTATCTGTCTAAATTGGCTAAAGTGCATGATTGGCTGAGGGTGATGTGTATAAAGTGAGAGGTAACATCAACCGCAATTAGCAAAGACAATAAAAGGTCTATAAAATGTTATTATCTGTCTAATAAATGGCACATGGGGAGTTAAGTTTGGTGTTGCAACAAATTTAATTCGGTGGAGGTTAAGTAAAAAAAAAATTGCAATCTTAAAAAGAGTATCTAAAGCCATTTTATATTTTGAAACGCAAACCATGGAAGATAATTTTGAAACAGAATTAAAAAAAAAAGATTGTTCATTAGATATTGGTTTCAAAACATCATGTAAGTATGTTGAAGAAGCGCGGCGGGTCTCAAGGTACCGCGGTAGCTCTATGTTTAGAGTAATCGAATGGATAGGGTAAGTACCGTGTTCGAATACCATTGGCGGCAATAAAAAAATTTGCTTTTCTAATGGATGTGATTTTATGATTATTGATATTGTTTCAATAAAATTAAATAAATAATAAGCATTTCGCATGGAAGGAGAAAATTAGAAACATCTGGGTATTGCTGGTTGGTAAAGGAGAAAAGAATAATGATAAAGTCTCTGGACATTTTAAACTGTCGAATAATTTATCCTTTAAAATTGAACAATTGAAACTATCTTAACTAAGCCTGCGTGCCTGGATTACCAACAACTATCAAAGTGTGAACTCAGAAAACAAAAATAAAACGAGACACCATGTTGTTGTTCAAATTGTACATTTTTCTAAAATTGCTCAGATACATTATATAGATCCACTATTTTTCCAAACATTCGTAGCGAAGATTTAAAAACAGATCCACCTCTATTACTTTCAACTTACATCAATGAGAAAGTACTTTTGCGAAACCCATTGATTGCACAATTTAATTCAAGATTGACCAGGCGAACATACAAAGCAATGGCTCTTTTCCTCCAACCATTGAATGACCATTATCCAAATCGTAGCGATTAACTTGTTTGCCGTCTGCTCCCCGGGCGCGGTCGTCAGGATCGGGACCTGACGGAGTGGAGGAAGTGCCACGCCGGAAGTGACGGCTATTGCACATCACGTCTGTGTTGCACTTCGTGTTGTTGTGTTGTGCTTCTTGTGAGATTATGCCGTACTCCGTGTTGTGGTGTTGTACTCCGTGGGGCTGTATTGCACATTTGTTGGTGCAGGTCGGGACGACCACGTCAGGTGATCCGCTGATCACGCGATCACTGATGCTGACGGATCTCAGGAGAGGTTACACTTGATGGACAAGGGCTTTTCATGCTTTGTAAGTACTGCAATTCACTATTTCATTAAAATACACCAAATACAACTACAGTATCAATTTAAACAGTACACCGGTTACCGATAAACTGTTCCTTCACCAGAACAACGTTAAACTATGTTTCATGCAAAATGTACCAAAAAAAATAAAAAAAAATTGTAAAGAACATTAACTATAATAATGGCTAACAACTAACTGTGGCTAATGTTTTGTTGTCGTAATTAAATTTAATGAAATTAAATAAATAAACTGTGCAGATGATGTATTGTGTATATTAAAATCAGATACTTGGAATGTAACGACACACAATTATTGTCTTGGTCCGCACTGATTGAATTATTCGAATTCTTTTATCGTCTTATACATCTATGTAAGTAATCTTCTGTTATTCAAACTTTTGACATGACCGACATAAGTCAATGATTAATGTCATGTTTTCCTGGGGTGTCCTGACTAGATACTTCACCCATCTAGTAGCGCGTCATGTATTCTCCTGAAATACTTCTTTAAGTCTGTTTTATATTCGGATCTCTTGTTCATTTAATTTAATCTTTTATAATATCTACTGCACCATTTTAATCTTTATTCGAAATAATACGTCTAGAATTATCATTCTTAATCTGCCAGTTCCATGTTTCATTGCAATTATTTCTATGTTCACCCGCTTCACATTTCTTATTAACCTTCCTGGCTTAATCTTTCATCGATATTAACAGAAACAGTAGAAAAGTCTAGCGAATCATCAGAGAGTTCATACGTACGTACTTTACTAGAAAACATCGCCTTAAATTAATACTGCTTCCTGAATTCTTACAGCAAATTTACTGCGGTGACAGGAAAAAGGACAGTAAGGCAAAAATTTCAGTAGAAATAAATGATATTTAGGGAAAATGGTTAACATTTTAGAGTTTTATGAATGAATAATATTTGGAAAATGAAACCTGATTTAATAATTGTGGCATATTTAAGATTGGTTAATTATTTTTTTCCGGCTTTGCTTTTGGGATATTTTTTACCAATAATTAGATTTTTGCGGATATTTTCCAGGATGTTTAGTGGTAGGGCAATATAAAATTTAGTTATAAAAGGTTATTTAAAAAAAAAATCATGAAGGTTACCGTTACACAGTCGAAATATAAATAGAACAAGTAGCTAATAAAACTGAAACATTGAAAAAGTATATTATGATAAAATAAAAGTTCAGGTTAAGTTTGGTTTACTGTTTTTTGTTGTTGTTGTTTTTCGTTATTTTTCATCAATTTTTTTCAATGTTCTGTTTTTGCATGAGACAAAACAAATCTCCGCAAATCCTTTAAAATTTTGCACGTCGATGTCTCGATCGCTCTTTTTCTCCTGTCAGCTGTCTGTACCCGTATTGATCTCTCCGCAACAGTGATTCCTCGAGTGGCAATCTTAATGTCACGTCGTCCGATAAGCACTGGAGAGCGGAGTCTTGCAATTTCTCGCTACGGACGTTCAGTGTTCATTACCCCGTCAGCGTCGCGTCGCTCGGCTCTTGGGGCAGGTCACGGAATACCTGACAACTCATCAGGATGTGAGATGTTACCTTATCTTGGAGAAATCCAGCTTGTACTACATATTGTACCTACTACTTACTGCATACTCGATGAATGTGAGAAAGCTTGCATGACCCATTAAAAAAACCCATGTGGAACAAATCGAAAATGATTTATTTTTCCCTGGTACAATCATCGATCATTTACGGTATAATTGGATGGGAAGGTGCACTTGATGCATTTATTAAGGAAACATTAACGGACACATTGTACAAATAATATTCTAAATTAATGAGTATCCGTAAATTATTTATTCTACAAACTCTGAAACATATCTTTAAAAACGCAAATAATCTCCAAAAGAACGAAAAACTAATAATATGTTTAATTCTATACGAAATTAAGGCAAACACACTGCAGTTTTACTGGTTTTCGCACATTTAATATTTTACCAAAAGAAATTCAAGAGTCGAATAAAATATCACTATCTAAAAGTAGAAGTATGGCTGACTGATCAAGATGTTGAAACATTATTTCTATAAAATCTTAGTTAAAACAGTACTTAAATAAAATACATATCGAATTACTGATATTATGTGCTTATTTTACCCACACACAGGCAGCGCCTATGTGGGTTCCCATTTATTTAGAATTATTATTTAAACAATCATACACATGTATGTAAAAAATAAGTATTGCGTTATACGCTATTTTTTTGTAAAACTATGGGTAAAAATAAATTAAAATATATCATTTCGTATCAATATCTAGTTTATTTAAAGATAATTAATTATACAGCTACTTAGGCTCACCTTCGAAACTTCTTTTTTTTATAACGTGTCCGGGATGTATATAATAAAATAAATAAGTTGTAAGGTTGAGAATTATTAGTTGAGTTAGTATCGCTCAAACTTTCCTTTTTTTCTCGTTTAACCATATGCCTTTTCTGTTTCTTTAACTAATGTTCTACCAACCTGTACTTAGTAGGTATATTATAAATCTATTTGCTAGGTTTGATTTACGAAAGTTCAGATAATAAAAAAATTAAGTTTTGTTTTTGGTATAGTGTTCAATTGATTGCAATTTTACTGAGAATTTAAAAAAAAGCTGCAATAAGCAAAAATCAAAGCAAAAAGTAACCTCTGCTAACATATATTGTGTTTCCATAGTTCATTCGGAAAGTTAAACATTCTCTCGTGTAGATATGCATTTTCAGTGTTTTCCATTTGTCAACTAATATAAAATTAAACAACTCGCTCAAAAAATTATTTGTTTAAAAATAGATATGTATACTAGTATAAGTAAAATATAAAATTCCAGAGATATTCCGAATTCCATATTTGGAATTCGGAATGATGTTTTTTCACCATAAGTCGGAAACCACCGAGGAAGACATGAATACTTGAGTCGACCCATGTCAAGAGTCAAAATAACCGAAGTGTAATATGTGAGACGATGTATGAATGTGAATGAAGCAAAGAGTGTGTGCCATGTGTGTACGTGGCTGTCTATCGTCTCTGCCTATACATTCGGAGAAGCGGCTTGATGGTTAGTTAGTTAGTTAGTTAGTTAGCGCGTTTTTTTTTATCAATTGTTGGATTATTAAAATTATGTAATCTCCTACACCACGGGCAATGTCGCTAACCAAGATTTTTTTAAATATTATTTTTTTATCAATGTATCTTTTGCCCCCGGCAAATAAATAAAAAATAAATAGGCCATAATCATTTTTTAAATCTTTAGAAATCAACACCTGCCCCACATGTTAAGGCGGAGAGGGTTTTTTTTTTATTAATTCGAAATAATGATAACGTTGTTAAGCAAAACGGTAAACAAATTGTTTTAAAGAGAAAAATAATATAACAAATTTGTAAAAATTACATTATCTTAGCATTTCTCAAAATCAATTCAGAAATTTTACCTTTTACCAACGGGCACAGGTTTTAAAAGGTAGAAAAAAATACTTTCCCGGTATGTTTTTTTTTTAATAAATTTAACCAAAGTTAGGTACTCCACATTTAAAAAAAACCATTGTATTTATGAAAAAAAAAATTCTCCGAATTTTTTTTTTTAAATTTCTTTTGCGAATTTTAAGAAAAACCTTCAATGTGTTTTTTTGAAGATATTGGACAGATTAAAATATTTTGTATGACATACGTAGGACGGTCAGAAAAAGGTCATATTTCTGATTTGATTTTGATAATTGCTAAGCCTATGCAAATTAAGAAATATACGTTGCGAATATTTTTATCCCCAAAACATTATGTTTATTGTATTGCGTAATGATATTATCATTATTTCGAATTAATAAATAATCCACTTCCGCCTTGAGGTATTCGAATGTTTCTTAGATATTTTAATAAGAAAATATTATATTTATTTCATCAATATCAGTGTATTGTATACATTACAATTAAACAATATTTAAACTCGAAAATAGCAAAGAATCGCGTGTCGTATGACTGATGTATTTTCCTAGGGATAAGGATAAGAACAAAATAAACATGTTCGTGATTCTTGTTTGAACTTTTTATCGGGGGGTCATTAAATATTAATACAATGGTAAAAGCAGTTAGCAAGCAGATTAATTTGTAAAAAAAAAAACAATTACAAAAATTATTATTTTGCGTTGTGAAACCTGTGTGAATTCTAAATTAATAATTATTGTGATTTGCACTGTTCCTAAAACACTTCTTGTCCATCATACTTACCCCTAAGGTAATCATTCAAAAACTATCGATTCTTCAGTTCTTTATCATTTTCTGTTTCCGTATTTAATTCCCTTACATTACAATGATTCCCCAATATTATTAATCAACTAGTTCACTGAAATTATAATTTTTTTTAATAAATCAAGTATTTTATTATAAAAATTATATTATTTCCAAATATCTTATTATTACAAGTATTAAAAATACTCACTTCATTCGATTTATGTTACGTTAAAAAAAACTTTTTCATTTTTACCATTTCTTAAAAAGCTGATGTTTAAAAGTTCTTTTTTGTAATTGCCCTGATGTTGTTCAGATTATTCAACGCAACTAATAGGTACATAGGCATTGTATTATATAGGTATATCGAAATATGAAGTGATTTTGTAATTTATAAATAACAAATGTTCGAAGATTACTTGTAGGTACATTTGTTGTTCATATATTTGATTCGTAGTTCTATAAAAATGTGGCATATGTTCATAAATAGTATTAACGGAGGACTGAACGCGGTTGGCGCTAACAAAAAGTTGTCCAAAGAAGCGAAGCTGGCAGTCCACAATGGATAGTACTGATACCAACCCTGAGGTATGGCAGTGAGGCATGGAATTGGAAGAGGAAGAATGAAAGTAAACTGAATGCAATAGAAATGAGATCTCTAAGACGAATGTGTGGTAAAAATATGTATGATCTTGTGAAAAATATTGAGATTCGTAAAGAATGCAAGGCTGATGTAAGTGTAATGAGTAAGATTAAGAAAGGGACGCTTAGATGGTTCGGGCATTTAGAGCGAATGAACGAAGAAAGGAGTGTAAGAAGAACGTATGACGCGAATGTGAACGGAAGAAGAAACCGGGGACGCCCGAGGAAGACATGGCACGATCAAGTGAATATAATACTTGAGTGTTGTATGAATGTGAATGAAGCAAGAAGTGTATGCCAAGATCGAGTTGTTTGGCGGTCCGTCCTCTCTGCCTACCCCTGCGGGGAAACGGCGTGATTGTTAGTTAGTTAGTATTTTTCAAAAAAGTATTCGTTTTGTGTCTCTGTGATTAACAGATACTTTCTTTTTACTAGATGTAGAAGCATTTACAGTTTTTTTAAATGAATAAGGAAAGTAAATGTGCCTTTGGCATTCCCGTCCAAAGTGTTTTATTCGCACAACGATGCCATTTGACCCTGCGCTGGGCGCTGGGCAATGGGCAATGGTCGCTGGGCAGATGCAGATGAGAGAGAGATGGGGCCGACCCCACGAGCCGCCTCTACTATCTGCACAGCATCTCATCTGCGCCACCAGCGAGAGAAGAGGATCAGGAGATCAGATATCATCTCACACATTGCCCCGGCCAGCCACGGAACAATCACAAAGTTCGTAGGCCAAATAAATTATAAACAGAGACAGTATCGTGATCCATCCAGCGGATTATCGTTCGATTAGAAAGAAATTAATGGGAATTAAGAGTTACTTGGCTTATTATAACTTCCACCCATAACCCCCGCAGTCGCCCAATTAAACTTACTTGGGAAACATGATCCTCGTTAGAACTGACAATAAAGATGCTCGTCGATAAACTTTATCTGTTATTTATGATATCTGAAATTCACAGAACGCCTGAGATCGATAATATTACTCGAATCTTAACTGCTATGTGATCTTTGACGGGGATAAGAAAATAAATCGCAATGGAAAAGTTTACAATTGTTGCATTACAAATGAGTGGTATTAAACTATTATTTGAAATAAAATAATACGTTTGTCATATAAAACAGAAATACCGTAATAACACCAGCACTAACAGTGACTTAACCCATTTTTCAATTAATTAAAGAATTCAATTTTTATTTTTATAAACAATAATTATTAATCTAAAACACTCATCCAAATTGAAAAAACCTTCCATTAAAGATAAATGTCGCTGGGCAGGCCTCGACTCCGCACCCTTCTAATATCCGGTCAGATGCCACCATTGAGCTACGTCGGCTTATCGCAAACCCGCCAAGTTAATCAATATATGTACAGTGTTCCATTCAATAATTACTGCTTTTATTATATTTTCACCAAACAACTAACTCGTTAGTGGCTGAGAGAGGGCTTGTAACGGCTAAATCCCTCAAATAGATGGTGCCTGAGACAAATTATGTCTACGCGAAGCCGGTGAAATTGCTTTGACTTGTCAAATATTTATTATCTATAAACTGTTCTTAAAATCTTGAAGACAAGATTTTAGCATAGCGGCAAGGGTAATACTTATTATTTTTATAAATACAATTATTAATCTAAACACTCATCCAAATTCGAAAAACCTTCCGAGCAAAGATAAATGTCGCCGGCAGGACTCGAACCCGCACCCTTCTAATATCCGGTCAGATGCTCTACCATTGAGCTACGTCGGCTTATCGCAAACCCGCCAAGTTAATCAATATATACTAGTGTTTTCAATATATACCGGATATTAGAAGGGTGCGGGTTCGAGTCCTGCCGGCGACATTTATCTTTGCTCGGAAGGTTTTTTTCAATTTGGATGAGTGTTTTAGATTAATAAGTATTGTTTATAAAAATAATAATTGTTACCCTTTGCGCTATGCACAAAAATCTTGTCTTAAGTTTTTAAGAACTTTAGTTTATAGATTAATAATTCAATTTTTAATTATTCTTTTTTTTTTGAGATTTAAAAACTTCATTTTAATGTTTAATCATTGTAGAAAATAATATTAACATCTGCCTATCCGAAGATTAGATGTCTCATATAAATAAAAAAAAAATCGGATACTAATCCGAGACACTGTGTAGGTTACAATTATGTTCGTTAAGAACATTTTAATCATTATGAAGATAGCTGCCAATAATATGGGATAAAAAATGGAGAATAATATTGACAAATCTTGAATTTGAGATATGACATCGATGAAGATGACATAAATTGAACTGGTCTCATTAGCTATGTTGGTTAAGTGTTTGCTCCGGATAGGCAGAGGTCCTGGGTTCAAGTCGCAGATGCGTCTAAAATTTTTTTATTTTCTGTCGTTTTTTTTTCGTTTTCATGTTTCATTTAGGTTATGTTAATATTATTTTCTACAACGATTAAAAATTACAGAATTTCTTAAGACTCTTCGAAAAAAGCAACATAAAACAAAACAAAAAAAAATTCTAATGGGTAAGCAATCTATACATACGTTTATGCATCACTAATATGATTTATTACTGTGTTGATATTAATGTCATTATTGAAAACATTTCAACATTTATTTCTGTGCTTAAAATATGTTTTATTTTTTATTAGTACCTAATAATGATAAACTTCTCTAAAGGATTCAAACCTCGGTACTTCAGTAAGCCTTATTTCTTGTCATATCTACCATATCTGACATACTTATTATCGATTTGACCTTCATTATTTTTCCATACTCTTCATATTATATATTGTTTGGAAGGTGTACGATGTTAACTCATTTTCCACGTGCAATTGATTGCGCGCAAGAGGAATGCGAGCCAAAGCAAACAGCTATCAATATCAATGTGTCACAGTTCTAACGAATGTGCATCGGAAGGAATCGGTGCATGGGCGGGGAGATTTATTATTTCAGTTTTCAATTAGCGGCGACGTCACCGGGCGGCCATGGCCCGGTAATGTATGGTGCCCCGCCCGGTCAGGACGCGGCTCCGGGGGGACATATCTCATCCCTGATGACTTTTATCGGCGGACACGGAAGGCTATTCCGCTTTGAGCCGCCCGCACAATCGGCCGCCCCGACAGATTGTCAGGAAGTCGGTAGATGCTAGGTAGCTAGGTGGTGGACGGGGATGAGTTAACAGGTTGTAAGAAAGGGCGGGCGCGCAAAGTGATCAGCGCACAGGTGGAAGTGTGAGGTATTAATTAAATGTTTTAATTGAATTACGCGCAGCAGCACTCGGGAAGCTCGGACTCGGGAGACAGAGAGCAGGCAACAAAACACTTGGGCGTGGTGATCAGAAACCATTTGGACGAAAACGTTTTTTTTTCACTAATTATGCAATATATTATGGTGTGTACGGTGGTTTTTCTTGAGAGTGGTGTGTGATATCAGTATTTCTCAACTGATGGGATATCGGGTATGGGAAAAAGTGTGAGAAAAGGAATTAGCTAATGCAATACCAAATTTTTTTTGGAGTACCCTTAAAAATATCCTTATAGTTCACAGGAACCTAGAAGAAGATGAATGCAAAATGCACGATGCGTAGATCGCGACGATTCTATTGGTAGCTCGGGAGTTCAGGGACGTGTGAAAATAATAATAATAACGGTTTTTTTTGCTGCAGGGAACTTTCATTGGGATCTGCCAAATTTTTTAATGGTACCTGTTAGTAGAGTTTTGTCCCTCTGTACGGACAGCAGTGATAATCAACGGCCTCCGTGGGAGAGAGGTAAGGCTCTCGACTAACAATCCGGAGTTCTCGGGTCAACTCCCAGCGTGCGCAAGTAAAATATAACTTCCAATCAAGAATGGTCGTCGATATTTTGCATTTTGACATAAAAATCGAGTTCACTCCGCCCTGACCTCACCTATACCGATTTTGAAGTAAATCGAAAATTATCAAATGGGAAAAAGTTATATTTGAAAGTCATAGATGGCGCCACTTCTGTTGGCATGCAAAGAGAGTGAGTATGCCAGATATTAACGTAATAATACACTAATCAGATGAAACGTAAGTGGATGGAAAAGGAAATCAGGACGTCTCACGAAAATATTAGTAGGAACCACAGAAAAATACGTAGAATACGACAAGTTAAGACAATTGTGTGCTAAGCCAGAGTCATGTGGCATCTCTACTCACCCATGACGGAGAAAAGGCGTGATGATTAGCTAGTATCTTATGGCGCGCTAGGGTCCCAGATGCAACAATATCATCGACCTGAATCGCAAGGATAATATAATACATTTATGGATAATATTTTTAGTTTTCAATTTGACAATCATATCAAGTTCCTCGACATATTGCTTTCCCTTGTTCAGCGCCTATTGTTTGATTAACGCACGTCCAAACCATTTTCGTATTATTAAAATTCATAAGTGTCGCAATCCCTTTAAATTACCGTCAGAATAAATTCGCCACACCAGTAGATGTACAGAGTTACTGAATAGTCTCCTGACCAACTAATGGGGATGTCCCTGAAAGCCTGGTGTCTCCCGCCAGTGCCACCCAACTGAGGGCCCGCTCCCGACACAAGAGCATCGTAAGTAACAATAAACATATCCCCGTTATAGGTTAGGATACAAGATGGCCGACTAATGGCTGCGACTTGCGACCGGCGATGCGCTTCTAAACACAGGGGTGGATTTTGCAAACACAATAGACGCGTGATAAGAATTATAAAAAATCCTTTTCCGGAAATGTGAGAAATAACAATTAAGTTAACTTTTTCACCACCTTCACAACTCTCATGTGCGTGTTTTACGAAAATGGATTTTCAGAGGACAGAATGTTAGAAAACCCGTTGATTTTTTTTATTATAAAAAAAGAAGCAAGATACAGAAAATAAGGTCCTGTTAAACCAATCGATATAACTTGTCTACATGTACCTATATATCAGTGGTATGCATTACTCTATGACGATAAGTAGGCTGTGAGTGTGAGAAATATTTGAAAATGGTCATTTCATTAATATCTTCTGCCGATTGTTGTGGCCAACTGAATAAATAAGCTTACGAGTCCTTACCAAATTCACGAAAAATATACACGTTCATGTCATAATTTTTTTTTCTTAAGTTTTGACGGTTCGCTTGTTTCTTAGGGTAGGCACAGCTTTTCGGCCTTTATGGACTGCACGCCACCGCTATATATTATTATGTATTTTTATACATTATAAATTTCGTCTTAATATCTTAACAGTTTCTATCATTACGATTTCACACATTTCGATTCCGCCATTCAATCACCGTTCAAATTAACATTTACACTATAAAATCCTTTCTCTCAGATACCTATTTGAACATGTTGTATAAATAACCATATTCATGGAGTTACATTGTTTTACATTATTTGGCATTAGGAAAAATATCTTAGGTACATTGTATTCCAACGTTCTCTATCTGTACTTATTAAAATTTCTATCTCTAAAAAAGTCATGACCTCATCATGAGCGACAACGATACGATCGATACAACGAGCGATACGGCGGTTTGACGAAACGGCGAAATGGAGATAAGATCATATGGAGATACGGCGATACGGCATAATGACAATTCATCATAAGCCCTCATGGAATTATCTTTCTTACAAAATAAGTTCACACAAAATACACTTTGAATCGAGGATCGATCCGTCCCTGTACCGGCAATAATTGACAGGTTTACACGAGTGGGTGCGGGGTCAATTGGTCCCGGGACACATATCACCCATGGGGGAGTATTGTGTGTTGCCCTCAGGTAGGTCAGGACTAGCTAATATCCTCCGTCACATTATAGGTGAGTTTAGTTTCTTTAAGTCGCGACAAATAATTGACGGAACGTTTTAGCCACGGTGTGTGGGATGACCTCAAAATGGTTTACAGCCTAGAGTAAGTGGTTTACAATTTTACAGCGGCCACGTTGTGAGAACTATGGCAAAAAAATATAGGGGCGTCAATACAATATTGTTATATTGATATTTTTGCTAGATTACTTTCGATGTAATTACCATTATGAAATTAATTATGAAATTAATTATGAAATTAATGAAATTAAATTAATTCCAATTCTTTTTCCGCCGTGCGGATATGAGAATAAACCCAATCTTATGAAAGTACGTTAGAACGAAAAAAAAACACGTAAGAAGCTTTTTTGAGTTGTGTGCAATACCACATCAGGATATAGGAAGAGGGGGTGACTTTTACAACACGAATTTTTACTAATAGATATAAAAAAAAATTCAGATGGTCGACAAAACAAAACAAAAACTAAACAAAACGGGGTTAGTACGGGGAAAAACGGTCATGTAGAGGCACTGATAATACAGATTGCAAGATAGAGCCTAGATGTCTACAATAATCTAGTTGGGCCACCTTCACACAGAAGAATATCTACGATACTGATAATACGAATTCCACTGCGCGTGGCCGTAAATTTCAAAAACTATTACTGTGTTTCCCTTGAAGAGGTTCAAAACGTTAATAA
Source organism: Halesus radiatus (assembly GCA_022606495.2). NCBI lineage: Eukaryota > Metazoa > Arthropoda > Insecta > Trichoptera > Limnephilidae > Halesus > Halesus radiatus. The sequence goes on along the minus strand of JAHDVE020002006.1, from coordinate 195,498 downwards.
TACTTATGCATGGAATGTCAAGCTGCATACTAAAATTATACCGCAATTGCTTTTATTGAAGAAGGAATGAATGCTTTGCTGAGAAACATTCAAATCGTTAGACTTTGAAGAACACATATTGTCTTTTGTGCAAATTGAAGAGACCTGTCGATGTATGGGTGATTTGGTCGTACGGAACCTTTATCATATGAAATATACACAGTAATGGTTTTGAAATAACTTGTTTAAATTGAATACAATTCTAAGAAGATTCCACACTTTAATACTAGACCCGTGTGGCAGACACGGCATCGAACAATATGTTGAAATATAAAATACTGACGTAGGATGATAAAGATTCGTAAAAAAAAAACTGTTCTATCACTGATCACTCTAATCAGTAACTAATGTAACAATGATCAACTTGTCTAGAAACATGTTAACATTGTGAGATGCATAAAAAACTTTAAAATGTATATTACGATATGATTCCAAAATCGATTACATAGGTAATAGATAAATAAAACACAATTAATTGATAACCACCTTTTCAGAAGCAGCTATTTACTTTGTTACTTGAATGTAAATTATGTGATTTCACTCACCTGATTTTTGACAATTGGGACTTCCCATCGACGGGGAAAGGTGGGTATTTTGATTGAGCGCATTGACAATCGTTCTGATCAATTCGGAGTCCACTCAGTTTATTCGCGGAATGAGATATTGTTTTCCTAATAATTGCATTATATGGCGATTGTCCAGAGTTACGGAAAGTAAAATCAAAAGATCATCAGTGAATTCGTAATACTGTTTCTGCAGGCGTTCACAAACCAACTGGGATTAAAATATTGATGCGTCAATTGAAGTTCCGTCAATAGCACCTCAATGCCACGTTAATACACATTGTCATACCATTTGATGTATATTATTCTAACAGTATACTTTATTTGAAAATTTAGATAAATATGTATTATTATGGATAGTATATTTTTTAAAAAGAAGTTATATTTAGAAAGGGATAAAATATTTGAACAGTCAGTAAACAAAAAATAAATAAATAAACTAATTTAAATCATAAAAATTATCAATTTAATTATATGCAATATTTTTACCTATTAATGTTACATAAATTCTATTACTTAATATTCGTTATTTATGTAGACCTGTTTATTATTTTTAAATAAGCACTCTTATTGTTATTAACATATTTAACTCCTACACTAAACTCAAGAGCTAGTTCTCTTCATTGGCGCACTTTAAAAGAATGAACTAATTTTTTTTAAATTGTTACCGACTTAGGCACATTGACAATCGGCATTGATCATCTCGGGGGCACTTTAAATACCACGAGCGCCTATATATAACGATGAAACAATGATAATTTTATCGATTTGTTAAAAAAAAGTTTGTTGAATTTTGGGACATGGACAACAGAAAATCGCATTGCAAAAATAAGTCGAGGCTATTATTTCATGTTTGCCTTCATATTGATTTCAACGAAACAAACAATTTCAACACTGTTGACACAGTCAAAACAAGCTCACATTTGCAAAAAAAAACACTTCCACAAATTACGCAATTCTTAAAAAAAAAACTATGAAGCGTATGAAAACATTTCAAGCAGCTGCTAAACGCATAGACAATTGAATACAATTTCGCAATTACAGTTGCATACCCAATTTACATAGCGAAGCTAGCCGGTTAGTATCTACGTAAAGTGATTAACAGAAAAATTTTAAACTTTTCATAGTCCGCGATATTGTAAATAACTATAAATATTTGTACATGCAAATAATTATTATTGTAAACTTCAATTAAACCCAAATAGAAATTTTTAGCTTTTTTCCCTCATTTTAATAATCTGTTCTCCAGTCCTCAATTCTAAAAAAAGAAATCAATTAATATTTCAAATAAATACCAACTCTTCTTTTGACAATAACCTTCTAATAAATATAATATCAATGATAAATACGATTTAAATAGTAACTGCGATATCGTGGAATATGCAATGTTTTCTAATATCGCGCCCTGTGCGTGCGAAATCATATCTTCACAAGCTAAAACTTTATAATATTAATGTGTTAATCCAAAGTGTCCAGCTAAGTAAGTATGTTTCTGTATCTGTTAAACATAGTAAGATATATCCTAGCAAATAATATTTGTACAGCGCTCTTAAGGTGATTTTTCACAAAATGGTTCTGTACAAATCATATAATTATTATTACATGCATACTTATGTTAAGGTTTTTTTTTTAATTTCAAACGGCTAAACAAACAAACTGAAAAAAATAAGACAAAACAATATCAAAACTGAATTACATACGAAGCAAAATAGATGTTGGCAAATTACCTGAAGAAAATTTATACGGTTTTTTTCCATGAATATATTTTAAGGTAGGTAGGTACATTATAGATTTATTTGTGTACCAATTTAAGAATTAAACTGAGTAAGTATTAATATTATTATTAAGTAAGTTTTTTAGAACTCAAATGACCTATAAATATAAATTTGTATAAAAGTAAATTAATAAGAATAACTTTGTTTACACCATTTTTTTTTAAATTATATAAATATCAAGTAAAATAAATAATTTTCTAAAAACATGTATTAATAATTTTATAAAAAAAAAATATTTAAAAAATTTGTTAATAATTATTCTGTATTTGCCGATCGGGTTTTGGAAACAAATCATTCTTTTTATATTAATAAAGGTTTAACATTTTTACATGAGAATATGCAGTTGGTTTACACTTGGGTAAATTAATTTTAGAAGTTAGAAAAATTGTTAATAATCAATTAAATAATATTAAAAACAAAATAAATAAATTAAATAGCTCTCTCGGAAATTTGTTTTCACACGAATATTTTGAATACTATTAATATAAGTTATAACAATAATAACTATCATTATTTAATTTATTTATGCCTTGTTATTTTCTTGACTTTATTTTTATTTTCAAATTTCTTTTCAAATTTCTAACGTAATTTTTTTATTTAAAATTTTTAAACGATTTATTTATTTTAAATAAATTTTACTTTTTTTAATTAATTACCTACCTGCTTTCAACAGTTATTGTTAATTTTTGTTTTTATTTTTCTCTTCTCAAAATATTATTTTCTATTTTATCGGAATTATTTTTATTGATAAAAATAATAAATAAAAATAATAATAAAAATAATTTCTTTTCAAATTTCTAATGTAATTTTTTTATTTAAAAATTTAAAACGATTTATTTATTATAAATAATTTTTACTTTTTTAATTAATTACTTACCTGCTTTCAACACTTATTGTTAATTTTTGTTTATGTTTGTCTATTCTCAAAATATTATTTTCTATTTTATCATTTGTCTATACTTGTCATTAATTTTACTAAACTATTTATCCTGATGAAGAAAGCTTTCCTTTCGACACATGTTGATATTTATATATTAAAAAAGTGATGTAAACAAAGTTATTCTTATTCATTTATTCATAATGACGCCACAAAGTGACTACAAACTTTTGAAGAAATTGCATAAAAGTACACACAGATTATATATAACGTATAAATTTATTCGACATTTGCACTACATTTCCACAACAGTAGAATAAATTAAAACTGTTCTAGTATTGTGTCGTTATTTTTCAGTTTTATACATAAGAATCATTATTAATGATCGATAATGATTTGAAATGTTGACAGGCTGTTCCTTTACACAAGTACAGGAAACCTCTGAAATACGAGTAAGTCATCATTCAAGCCTCCATTCCTGTGCCTACTGACGAGACACCGGTTATTAATCATCGTGATAATTCATCGTTTTATTATTCAGTACCGATCGTTGCAATCTAACTTATATTGTATTCCACTTGTTATGGATTTATGAACAACGCGTCGGTGGAAGCTATGCAAATGAGACCAGCGGTCTTATTCTAACAACCTCATAAAATAATAACGTAAAATTACGGCGGTGGTAATAATAATATGACCACAGTACGAGCACATTGTATTAAAAATTTATAATTATTCTATTGGTATTAACAATAACTTCGGTAACCACTACCTGCCCGGTGTACATTTATTATTGTGTTTTAATATTTTATTTGACACCATATTACTGTTCCACTGGCTCTGTCTGGAATGTATTATACTCCCGTTGCTATAAATAAATCAGGATAGTTAGAGAGATACGTTATGTGCTGTCTTCCCATTGTTGGCTCCTACAGGATTGGGATTCGTAATCTCTAGGATCAGAACAGCCTTCTTCGAAGTATGAACGAATAACAATTTGATGACCATTTGGCGTCTACATTAAATTTTAAAATATAATAATTAGCATTTCGTCTGCAAATAGAGAATTAGAGAAGATATAATTTGTTCCCATTCGGGAAAAGAAGGTGGGTATTAATGACAAATCGGGTCATCTACTAACTAAAGTTGGAAACTACAAAATTACGTGAAATGATATTTGTGATCACATGGTGAATATCTTTGTTAGGAAAAAACATATAAGTGAGTAATATTTTATGAAAAAATACACTTTTCTACAGTTTTAACTGTGCTCTTGAGATCGATAATAGAACAAGCCACGACTTGTAACGTTACTTGAAATTCCAATATCTCAGAAACACCAAATTACAGTTTTCAACTTTTGTTAGTAACGTGATGTTACGTTGTTTACGTTGTTTGTTTCTACTTACTCATTTGTTACTCTGAAATACTTAATTAAGACTATTTTACGGAAATCTGATCGGATGAAGTAGCTAAAATCTCTCGAGCTGTGATCACCATGAAAATTGTGTCGATTTTTTTATTTGAATGCTACTATTTTCATCTTGCAGTGTTTTTTTCCATTATAAAGTATTGAAATATCGATATGATTTTCAAAATATAAGACTAGATACCGCATTGCGTCATCTATATTTTTTTATGTTATCATAAAATACAGAGTTCGAAAAAATAGTGTAGAAATTTGGTTGAATCCGAACAGTAACCTAGTGGTCACATTTACCTATAACTATTTTGAGTGGATTTAGGTTTTGTTTAAATTTCTTCGGTTCCACATAATTATGTATTAAAATCCCTTTATTTACGTCTTGATGACCTGCGTGGTCGAGGGGTAAGTCTTTCGACTACGAATCCACAGGTCGCGGGTTCAAATCCCGGGGTGCGCAAGCAAATTTTTAATTTATTTGTAATGTTTCACAATTAATTATTTACAATTAATATTATATTTGCACACGTTCGAGAGTAGAAGATACTCTCGGTATTTCCCTGGTGAAAAAACACAATTCAGAAATGAAACGTTGTCTGAAATGAATTTAGCTGTACTTGATGACCAGATTTGAATAGGAGGTACTTCTCAATCTCCTTCAGCCTCATAACGTACCCCAATTGAGGATGTCATAGTCACATTAGCTCCAGACGGTTGGGAGCAGTTGGAACTCTTGTGCGGTATTACAATATTATGTCGGCGAAAGATAAACCACTGTTAATGGAATTTATACGATGAAATCAATTTTCTCACCTTCTATGAATGCACCACGTGTGTGGGTGTATTTGCCAGTACCTAACCAGTAGTGCTTCAACCACTTACCATACATACCTTGTGAAAATGAAATAGCGATCAGCGGCTCCTCGGAGTCCGTACTGAAAGTATAACAAATAGCCTGAAATCAATTTGAAGCAGAAGCTCCATACAGTATACACCTGCCAGGTAACACTCTCGGGGGTATTAGCCACTGGCCACGTGGGAGGAACGCGGCTGATTTATTTTAAGCGTGTGATCACGGGTATTCTGTAAACTACTGTATACATGCCTACATTTCTCAAGAATACATGCATTTGTATCTCGTATCTCTGTATGTATCAAGGTATCTGTGACTCTTTTGTGTGGTGTATATGTCGTATAGGAGAATGGGAGTGTCATTAAGGTGCTCAGCATTAGTCTTGTTTCACAATAGCTGATATTTATCAATTAGCCTTTTTATTGTTTTTATTTTTATTTTTGTGATATCACATGGATCGCCGTAGCCAGTGAGACTGTCATACTACATTGATAATTTTGTTAGCTGAGATTTATAGGTTCTTGGCCAAAAATGCGAATAACTTATTAATTGTTTTTGTATTTAATTCGTGGAACTTAATTAATGTAAATTTATTAAAATTAAATTCATTTAATCTGTGGTTAGGCCACGTTTAGAAAACTTTTTATATGATTCCATTTTTAAAAAAATTACTTTAAACTCCGAAACAGCTGTAATAATAATTAAAACAACTAAAATACTTGCAGAACTTAATAATAACGAATAACTTAATATATGGTCAAAAAATAATGTGTAATGATAGCCTGTCCAAAAAGAGAAAATAAATGTAAAAAAAAAAATTCGTAGATTAGACGTAATATAAGAATAATATAAGAATAGGAAGTAATATTTGTACAGCGCTCTTGAAGTGATTTTTCACAAAAACGGTGCTATAAAAATAATCCTATTATTATTATTAAATAGAAGAAATTATGAATATCCTTGTCACATTGCTCGGGTAACAAATTTTAAATAAACTTCTTAATTATTCATGGGAAAGTTGAAAATAGAAGGTAGAAGAAGAAGCTAAACCTCATGGCGTCGACACTTCCATGTCTGTTAGGAGTCTAGTTATGTTGGGTTGTCAAGTGTAAATTGCCTTAATGATAGCCAATATTTGAAAGGAGAAGGTACCAGAATAAGGTGAGGTGAAATGAAATGTAGATAGGGTGGAGGGGGTGAGGGGGGGGGGGAGATAACGGAAATGGTGGCAGGATGTTCTTTTAGTAGCTAGATGAAATACGCTTAATTTCGTAAAAATAAACCCCATAATTTTAAAGCCTCTCAACAAGGCAGTGTTTTACTATAACTTTGTCTTTTTAATGTTATATCATAATTTTCGGAATATTTAAAACAAATTTAATACTCCTGCCTATGAAATACAAGCCCGACTTTATCTTCCATTTATCACAAAGTGTTATCTATGTAGTGATGGGACCGTAGTGTTTGTAATTCATCAGCAGTTGGATGGTGGCAGCCACCGAGGTGATTAACGGCTGAGGGCTTCCGAAGGATGACTTTTTTATACGATACTTAATTCATGCACCTATGTAGATGTGGGAACCGGAGAACCCATGCATCATCTTCCAAGAACGACAAGTAAAATAGATATTATGAAGTTGAATTTTTTGGTTCCGGGAAATTTGACATCCTTTCAATTATTATGATTATAGTATTGTAATTTTTGTAATAATGCACATAGTGCAATTGCAATTAGATTGATTACACGTGTATATGCTAGATTTGCAACTTTGTTGAGAGTGTTTTGTTGTTTATCTGTGCATGTGATCATTTATGGCAGAATTATTATATACTATTTATCTACATTTATTCCCAATTAAAACTATATTTACCTAGTCTAGGTGCTTCGTGTTAACTACAATAAATGAAAATAGTTGACGGTCGACTTGCACAAGCCGTCAGTATCCGTTGAGCTGTCGATGAAGTAACACTTTTCTATTCAGTAATATAATAATTATGATTCGTTTCGTTTTAAATCTGATAACGCCTCCAGCTTTTGCATTTAATCGACAGCTTTAAAGCTGTCATGTTGCAAAATATGTAATCGACATACTTCCATGGAATTGGCTTTCCCTGGGTTTTCCCTATGTCCATGAGTGTACAAAAGTGCCGTTTCACCGCAGGGGTGGGCAGAGAATACGGACCGCCAAACAACTTGATCTTGGCATACACTTATACTTATACATGTACGACTCAAGTATTTGTTTTAATTGATAGTGCCATGTCTTCCTAGGGCATCCCCGACTTCTTCTTCCATTCGCATTCGTGTCATATATTCTCCTTACACTCCTTTCTTCGTTCATTTGTTCACATGCCCAAACCATCTAAGCGTCCATTTCGTAATCTTACTCATCATGCTTACATCAGTAAGTAAATATTGTTGGGTGTTGAGTTTCAGCTTTCTTGAGCCAACGTTTAATATATCTAGTCCTACAGTTTACCATAGGGGAGAATCAGCAAGAAGAGGATCTTGGTCTTTGCACCAATAATGGCTTCGCTAGTGATACCAGATACCCATCGTATGTTTGTAATGGTGCTGCGCCATCGTGCATTTAGTTTTTCGCGTGAGCAGTACCCTCTCGACAGTCAATGTGGAAGTGGAAGGTATCGCGCGTCAATTTTTTTTTCTATGTACAAGAAAACAAGCTGTGTGCCTTATGTCAACCACGAATAGTCGTAAAATTTGCTTGGCAAGCGGAATCTAGAAATGTTTGTATTAGCGCAAAAAGCGGTTTTTATTTATTTAGTGAAGAATTTTGTTGGAAAGAAAAAAATTAATCAAAGGAATCTTTCACAAATAATCTTAACTATAAAGCACTTGTTTCTTATATGCGCTCATAATTTTCTATAGAAAAAACATTATTTAGCAGTTTACGCTTTTATTTTTTACAACAATTTTATTTTAATTCTCATTAAAGTAATTTCTAGGAAAGGGTTCAATTTATCTAAACCATATTTTTTGGATATCATAATGTAAACAGATTCGTCGTATAGATTAATCGAAATAGTGATTTCACTGATAGCTTCGCATTAATTTCTGAAGTCGAGTGCAAGTGCAATAGAGGTGTTCCAGGCATAGCTTAAGTATCGTGAGTACAAGGTTTCATAGTATTAATTCCTTTATGCCAATTTCAAATTTAACAACAATAACAACAACAAAAACGGACTTTTCCATAAAAAGGACACGAAGCAAGCCCATGAATAGGACGTATTTTTATGTGACTTATTTTCTCGTCATATAATTTCCATGTAAAATATATTTTATTAAGTGTTCGTTTTTTTTCATGAATATTACCAATTCCGTGATGTGTGTGTGTGTGTGTGTTTTTTTTAAAATAATTTGAAACAATATAATAGGTACTTAGGATCCAAGTAGGAAAGGAAAACCTCTAAATTTCCTTACTTGTTAAATAGTTTACGAGTCTAATGTAATCATATACCCTTTTCACTTTTAGATCATTAACCTTGCCGAAAATAAAGTGCAAGATGGATGATGAATTCAAGGATGCCGCAGATGCTGTCGTCATACACATAAATAGCACACATCTTTATTTTGAAGTTATTATTATTACGTATTTCTAGAAACTTAGAAACTACACATATTTGGACGCAACAGATAAATATCGTACCTAATTATGGTCAATATCCATGACTATCCGTTTCATGAGTATCCGTGTCCTCTTCACAGTACACCATAACTTGAAAAGGACGTTTCTATTTATTTTTTAAATCGGCTATATCTCTCAACACAAAAAGATTCATTAATCGTTTATGTGTTTAATTCGTAGAAGTCCATATTTTAATTTTAAATGTAATGTAAATCAAATTTAATAATGTTGTTATTAAGTTCTGCAAGCATTTCAGTTTTTTTTATAATTGTGACAGCTGTTTCGGCATATAAGGCCATTTTCAAACTAAACTGTGGCTAGGCTATATTGCGACGACCTTCTTATATAACTTTATTTACTCCCACCCAATTTTAATTTGAACAGCGTTAAAAATTATTTATTACTGGTAAAACCGATTTATTTGGACAAAAATTTTTACAAACCTCTATTCTCTGAGGCACTTAGATTTACAATGTGTTATAAATTATAAAAATTTCTTAATTGATTTCTCATGATGTGAATGCTAATGACTTATTTATATATGCTATACTGTTTGGATCGTGTGAACATACTGAGTAGTGGGGAATAAATAATTTTCCTTACATTATTAATTAATGTTACATTAGGAGAATTCGTTCGTTTATTAATTTCCAATTATTTCAGTAAATTTACATAGTCCAAATTAAAATTGGGTGGTAGTAAATAAAATCGTATAAATCGACGCAATATAGCCTAAACACAGCTTGAAAATGGCCTTGTACGTCGAAACAGCTACCACAATTACAATATATATATATATATATTTGCAGAACTTGATAACAACTGTATTAAATTTGATTTACATTAGATAAAAAATAAGTATTTATTGAGAGTATATAAAGGGGTATATATATTAAAACAAAACTAATCAATACTTGTACCACATTTAACACATCCACGTGATCACCTCAATACAGGTTCTCCTAGTTAGGTGATCATGACACATATAACACTTCATTCACAGTATCACCTCTTTAAACCCACCTTACATTCCAAATTATAAAACACCATACAAACCACCTTTATTATACGTATAAAAAAATGTAAAATAGTACTTTATTTTGTGTATATATAAATAAATAAATGGAAACATTCAGTTAATGCAATACTGCATAACATTGTAATTTACAGTATTAAGATGAAAAATATCCTCTTTATAGTGATTTTCCTCTGCTTACTCACCAGAATTCAACCTTTATCCTATAAAATATACCTGTATACCTATGAAAAATTAACCCTTTTGGTATTTTGCATTGAACTTCTTTATTCATTTTTTTTTGCTTTTAAATCCATTGGAGTTTCTACCAGGCCTCGGGTTGTTGTTTTTCGCGTTTTTTTCCTCCAGGGAAAAAGGATTTAATATCGTACTATTCACATTTTTTTTAATATTTAAAGAGCAAATTAATTAATGCCACATAATTGAAGATTTGCATAGCTTGTGCAATGAAGTAGGTACTCGATGATTATTATTGCGCGTTATCAGAGATCTTAATGCATTTAATGGTTGATAGATGACTGGTAGATCAATCATTGTACTTACGCTGCAATATCTAACACCGCATTTATCTTAAGTGCATTATTTCATTATGATTGAAACATGCATTTATGGTAATAAGGAGTGTCGTGCCAATCACACATAAAATGTATGAAGTGAATTGCTTTTAATGTAATTTACAAAACGAACGTTTGTTTGCACTGAATAGGTTGTATAGTGTCAAATATAAAATGTTCAGAAATCAATTGGTGAGTAGTAGAAAATTACGATATTTTATCTTGTAGTCAATTTAATGGCATTTCGGAAACAAATTATTGACTTGACGTCAATTTTTATTTTGAAATATTTGTTTTAATTTAAGATTTTAAATCATGTATGTATCTTATTTGATGATGATGGCGTGAATAGTTCTATACCGTATTATTAATTGTTTTTGTGTTTAATTCGTAGAACTCCATTTAATTATTTTTTTATTTAATGTAAAAATTAAAAATAAATAAGTAAATTTAAAATTAAATTACATTTTAATAAATTTTAAATTAAATCTATTTAAATCAAATTTAATAATGTTATTATTAAGTTCTGCACACATATTATTAAGTTCTGACACAGTTTGTAAATGGCCTTAAACGCCGAAACAGCTGTCACTATAATAGAAACTAAAAATACTTGCAGAACTTGATAATAACATTATTAAATTTGATTTAAATTTAATTTAAAAAAAAACTATATTGTATTGATAGAAGTTCTCTTGTGTTTATTATGAATGAAGTAGATACGAATGCAGCGTGATTTAATGGTGAATAAGTTAGTCCAAATTATGTTATTCGTTAACGAACCTACTTAACCTAACCGATTTATCATCAAGATGCAGCGATTTGGTATGTCTCTTCAAAATAGCGAATGACAGTTTGGAAGCCGTAGATTTAACGAGCCTTGTTGCATTGCGTGTACCCACCTGTGATATGAGACAGACGACTCTGTATAATATTCCAGCATCCTCAAATAATTATTTCGTGAACTCTCCTATTCAAAGATTGCACAGACTTGGTATTGAGAATAATTCAATTGATATTTACCGTTACAATACTGTGTCCAGGCTAAAAATCAGTTTAATTGATTGTTTTTATTAAGTTTTTTCACGTAAACCTAATTTATCGTTGTTTTTATTATGTTATATTCTGTAAAACACTAAATCGCGTGTAATAAATGTTTGCTGTATTATAAAGTGCTTTACAATTGTTAATAATTTACAACGTTATAATTATTATAAATTAATTACCCACTCATTGCGCTGTAACTAGCTAGTTACATAGTATCTACCTGTTTACATTTTTATACTTATGTTATTATATTATGTACAACCTGCAGTTATAATTTAACCGCAGGTAAAACTGTTATTTATTATGCTATAACTATATACTTATATTGTACCTACTTACTTCTTTAGCACTCTAATTATTATTTTATGTACTATAATATCACTAACTATCTGATAAATATATCAAAATGCCTTCTAGGCTATCAATTAATAAAAAAATAAACTTTTAATACAGCATACAAAAACCTTATATAGTAGAGCTTTTAACGGTGAATCCATGTAGCAAGTAGTTCGTACCTATGTTCGCGAGGTATCTAAGAAAAGAGGTAGATGTGTAATCTAAGTATCGCCCAGGTGGAGACCACAATTCAATTTACTTTAGCCGTGCTTGTTGGCCAGTCGATGGCAGCCACCACTTTACCGAACAGTTTTAAGGACCTGATGAGTCCCTCTATCGGTTCTCACGTCAAAACTTTACTTCTTGATATAAAAAAAACGAAGCTACTATTAAAAGCCCCGACTGTCCCTACATGGCATAACATAGATTTATATATACCAAAACATTTATGTGTTCTCATTCAAAGCAGTTAGTTAGTGTTATTGAAGTTAGTTGAAAGGCAACATTTATAAACAGTAACATATATTAGAACAGGACAATAGAAGGGGAAAAAATTCTATCACATTTTCATGGCAGCATACAATATATGAACAGAATATACAGCATCTGGTAAACAACATGCAGTCAAAATGAGAGACAGCAAGCAGTGGGATGGGAAGGTGGTCCCTCGAACCTTTCACACGAACCCCGGCGATCCAGTGGCCAGAGCTCTGTGAAGACGGTAGGATAGTGGAGAAATGACTTCTGAAGAACTCCAGTCGATAGGACAACATTAGAACGGGAAATCAGGATCAAAAGAATCCCCCCTTTCACTGGTACAGCACTTATTGGGAGTAACATAGTGAATAGTGCAGAAAGCCGAGCTCTTACAGTGGATAAACAATAAAGGCTCACTTGTGCCAGGCAAAGACAAGGGGCTATTCCACTCCATTATGGGGAGAGTGTAACAGTACAGATGAAAAAGCAACACAATTTTAGCCAGTAAGATAACTCTGTAAAAATATTTAAAAAGTCCAATATCACTCCTGGACGAAACAAAAATAAAATCATTTTTATATGAATACCGCATAAGAGTCTCAAACTGCTCCCAACCGCCTGGAGCCAGTGAGACTATGGCATTCCCAATTGGGGAATGTTGTGAGGCTGAAGGTATTGGGGAGGGGAAGGAGAAGGGGGAGAGGAATATGGGGAAAGGGGATATACCTGGCTATTCAGATCTGGTTACCAAACACGGCTAAAAGCTACTTCAAACAACGTTTCACTTCTGAATGGTGGTCTTTCACCAGGGCGATACTGAGAGTATCTTCCACTCTGAAACGTGCATATCATAAATCATAACATACGATTCAAAAGACAATGAGAACATTTCTAATTGCCAAGGATACTAGTCCCTTCAGGAGCAGCACACCTGGCACCAAAAACTAGGTAATGATTTTAGTCTAATTCAGTGACTTCCCAAGCGCATCCCACCTCTCCACCAAAGATCACCTAATTCGATACCAGGTTGGAATTCTAAACCGGCCTAGAAGCAATACCTTGCAAACCCTCAAGCATTTCCTCTCTTGCAACCATCATAATCTGACAGTGCCACGGAATATCCATGGTCGTTTGCTTTTTGCATGTTGAAAGAGACTGTGGCTGAATAGTCTTCTCTGAAATTATACATGTTCGATTAACATCTGGATCACATAACGGTACAAGTTGAGGTAGGCCCCTTCCATCCTGGGTATAACTGAGGAAGAAGGAATGAGTCCATTTCCCCCGTATCGACCTACCCCATCTATTGTACCATTATCAAGACTTTTCACTCGCATCTCTCTCAATAATGCTGGAAGGTGTGCAGCTCCGTCCGGAGTGAGAGTTACTCCTAGGTGAACAACAGTCTCACCTTTGATGAATTCCTTTCTTGCTAAAATTTTCCTGATTTCGAAATCAATCGGCATCTGTTCAGCCAGTATTGGAAGTGCGTCTGACGCTACAATCCTGTAGGCATCCGTAAGAGTAAGCAAGGGAGTGAGTTGGCCCGTTTCAGCGCAATATCATCACGTTGTCCAGACGATGCGACCATATGCAGACTTGAGCCACATATGCACAACGGTATTGCAGCCGCAGCACCGGTCTCCGTAGTCCCCACTCAGTTATAGAGAGTTTTCTTAGCTTTAAAAAATAGGGCATGGGCTTTGCTTGAAATGCTTTTAACGTGTGCCCGGAACGATAACGAACTTTCAAGAACAATACTTAAGTACCTACAGTTTTCGACAAATTTAATGTGGGTATACCCAATTCGGATTGAGGGGTTTTTCGTGCGACTAAGAGAACCCTTCATCAGGAGACCAACAATCTTGTGGGGGGCGAAAGCCAACTTGTTCATTTCTCCCCATTTTTGTATACGTCTCCGACTGCCCCCCCTGACTAACAAAAATGCATCATCCGTTTAAGCCACCAAGGTGCAACCTTCAGGTAAGGGTAGTAGCAGATACTTTAATAGTACACAACTGCTGACTCTGTACAAATCGCAAGTGCGTCCCACTGTAGAAATTAGCAGCCACCTCTGGTCGAGAGCCCCAAAATATCTGAAAAAAAACACTTGACTCTGTGCAGAAACGGGCGGTCCGTTTGATAGATTCACCTATCTTAATAAACGGACTGCAATCTTTGGAGCACAGATGTCAGATGGGAATTCTGTCCTTGTTCTACCGGTATTTTAATGGTAGATGCTCCGAGGAACTAGCATCATTGTTCCTTTCGGCACCGGTGCATAGACGGGAAACACACCAAATGCACGCCCAACATTTGCACACGGTTGACATTTGTCACATGAGAATAGGTCGCTTCTACGACCCGTTCTTGTGTTCAACAGTTCGGCTGTGGAATGATCTGCCGGCCTGTGTTTCCTCCATCCTACAACATGGGTCTCTTCAAGACCCAAGATCCTCTAAAAGAGCCTCCACACAGTATTCCCAAAGATGATATAGGCCTAGAGGGAAATCATTGCCCTCAGGGTCTCCTGCGTGGAGTTACTGTAAAGAAATATAAAAACCTGAGTCATCAAAGAGCAAGCTCCATAGTGTGGGTCTAAGGACGAATCTTGAGGGCATCCCGTATAGACAGCTCTGCGTACTTTGGTAGCTCCATGGTAGACCGATACTGTGCGATCCGAAAAACAATCAGCCAGAATTTTGAATAGACCACTAGCACCCGCGATTTTTAAGTTTACAGAATATCATCGACAACCACGCGTTATCAAAGGCCCGGAGATGTCTAAAAATATTCCCATAACATGGTTCGACGGGCAAACCTTCACTCGGTCGAGTCTCATTTTCTTGACAAATCCAAACTGCCTATTGCAAGGAAGCGACAGCGCCTGGTCTTAGGAGAGTTCTGATTATTTTTTCGAGGATTTTTTCAAGAATCGGTAGTAGAGTAATCGGCCTATGGACTTCTGGATCCGACCTTGGCTTGTCATTACCCTTTGAAATGATTTTGAGCATACCTTTCTTTCATACTGAGGGAAAACTTTCCCTTCGCAAACAGGTTTCCATAATGGTGAACAGTTCCTGATGCGCGTATTTCCAAACCTGTTTTATAACGCACCGTTAAGTTTATCAAAGTCCGGAGACCATTATATTATTAAGCCCATCTTTGCCTCAGTTAAGGGGCTATACGACAGCCTTAAGGAATAATTCCCTAGGCATGAGATGTGACAGACCTCAATCTGCTCATTCATCTGCTCCATCTCCATATCCTTCCTGTCCCAACTCCCTCCTTCCTCACAGCGGTTCCATGACAGATGATCCCCCGACAATTGGCTCCCGACAGTTGGCCCCCGACAGTTGTTCCCTTGGACAGTTGATCCCCCCCGACAGTTGATCCCTCCGACAGATGATATACTTATATTTGCAGGTGTCTTGAGTGGAAATCCGCTATAAAAATATTAGTATATCGTAGTTTGTTATCCTCACTGCAAACTCCTTAGGGGCTCGGCATTAATGTTAGTAAAAATATTTTTATGACGGATTTCCACTCAAAGCCCCGCAGATATAAGTATATCGACTTTTGTTATACATATGGCTCTACATCCTATCTGCTTAATAATAATAATAATAATAATCGGATGATTTTTATAGCGCCGTTTTTGTGAAAAATCACCTCAAGGGCGCTGTACAAATCTTACTTCCTATTCTTACATTATTCCTATATTACATCTATTACATTTTTTTTTTTTTGACAGGCTATCATTACACATTATTTATAGACCATATAAAGAGATGCAGTTAAATTATCAAAACTAAATACGGCTTGATCTAAGTTTTCATTACTTCTAAGCTTACCCCTGCGGTTATTCGGTTCGACACTTAATTATATTATATGCAAGTAGGAACCTATAGCATGTTTTCCTGAAGCCGACTGCATAAGTATGTCGTATTTTGTTATTCGGCCGTATATCTTCTCTGCATACTTACTTTGCAAATGAGGACGTACAGCAGAAACAATCCTTTAGGGGATCAACTATCGGAGGGATCAACTGTCGCGGGGATCAACTGTCGGGGGGCCAACTGAAAGGGGGCCAACTATCGGGGGTGCCAACTATCGTGGAATCAACTGTCGGGTCACCGTGTACTATAAGTATCTGCGGGCCATGTACAGTGCATACTTGACTCTGACTTCGACGGAGCCCCCAGGATGGTCACTTAATGTTACACCAAGCATATCAATGGAAGGCTTCTTGTGAATGTTGAGGGAGACTAAATCATTAGTTTTAATATAGATTTTTTAAAAGGAAAGAAAAAATACAACACCAGTATAGGAATATTTCACATCTATTTCCACAAGAATGTTCAATACATTTTCAGTGACATTCAATAAAATTATTAAGACCTACAAATAAATATCTACATCGTACAATATTAAGTTTACATCGAAATATAACACACATATTATTTACACTAAAAAGATAAATTTTACACTTTTATATTACATTTTTGGATTTTCATTTATGAATATATTGGTAGGTAATTCAACATATTCTCTAATGTTTATTAATATCTTACAATAATAATTAATAAATAGTATGATTACGTATTATCTACAATTCAATCCGTTAATACAAACTTGAAATAAATACAATTGTTTATTTTCATAAGTACAAAAATATTCACTGGTTTCAGAATAAGTAAAATAAATATTTACAGGAATTTGTTATCTTTTGGTAATACTTATGATAAAGTAATTCATACACGGGGAGAAGTAATTTATATTGTAAGAAGCTATTATTATTACTATTATTAAATTATGTGGTATGGAAATTTCTTCTGAATGTAGAGTAGGTATGTATAGTTTTATCACTGTATAGCCATATATACAAACAGCTGATTTGTAGAATCACAGAGATCATAGAAAGGGGTTACTATTTGTTCACACAACATAAATCTTAATCATTATTACAGATTTTTTTTTTATTTATATTCGGAATAGTAAAAAAAGAAAACTTTTTATCGAACATTTACTGCAGGCTTTTCACATCATCTTTGGCATTTTTAATAACATAAATAAGCTATACCAAAATTACTGTACATTTACGTAGGTAATTATTTAGACCTACCATTTTTTACTTAAATAAATTTAGACAATAAACCTCTTGTTACATGCAGTTAGAGGTAGTAGGTAGGTCCCACCTGTAGGATAAAACGTTGTATATTTAAAATGTACCTATATAATTTGATAGGAGACATAATTTAATTACTACCTACATCATTAAAATCTAAAATTTTGATTGACAATTTGATATAACTCCTTCTACACAATCAAATATTTATCATAATGTTTATTAGGTTGCTTGAGATTATTATGGATTTCATTAATTCAGCGAATTAATTTGTTAGTGACACAGCTTCCATACGCCCTATAAAGGATATGTTCCAAGGTCTTGTATGTGAAACCGTGTGGTATATTTGCTCCAGGTAGATTCATTTATATTCATAAGAGGTATATAAATTTGTGCTACAGTTTTTTTCATCTTATGTTTCAACCTCTCGTACATGAAACCACGAGGTAAAGTAGCTGTAGGTATTTCCATCTTATATTCCAACCTCCTGTACATGAAACCCAGTGGTATATTTCCTGTAGATACCTTCCTCTCTAAATGAAACTGTGTGGTAAACTTGCTGCAGTTATTTTAATCGTATATTCCAACCTCCTGTACATGAAACGCAGTGGTATATTTGCTGTAGATAGATTCATCCTATTAAGGATAGTTATAATCCAATCCTCTCTAAATTAAGCTGTGTGGTAAACTTACTGCAGTTATTTTAAACTTATATTCCAACAACCCTTACGTGGAACCATGTAGTATATTTGCTGCAGGTAGATTCACCTTATTAGGGATAATATATATCTTCTAACCTCCTGCAAATAAAACCGTGTGGTATATTAGCTGCATGCAGTTTCATTTTGATATGTTCCAAGTTCTAGCCCCCATGCATATACAACCTTGTTATATATTTGCAGCAGTTAGGCTTCACCCTAACGAGTTGAAATTCTTATTAATAACGACTATTCAATTAAGGTAGTATCGGTTGAACACTCAGTGTAGAGGCCCCGTGGGCGGCGATCTCCTGGGCGGCGGCGGGTAGGGGTTGTACCTTGCCCCGGGGAAAGGCGGCAGGAGGTGGTGCTGAGGGTGCTGCGGTTGCGGCCAGGGCGGGTAGGGCGGGGGGTAGAGGCCCAGCGGCCGCCAGAGGGCGCGCGCCTTCTCGGCCAGGGCGGCCAAGTTGTTGTTGTTCTCCACGTCCTGCATGCATTCCGGGTAGAGGCGGAGGGGGGCGCGCAGCAGCTGCTGCTCCATCAACATCAGCTCCATGGGATCTCTGGAGACAATAGAAATATATGATTAGATAAGTTTTCAACAAGTGTAACTACATCGTGTATTTACAGTATTTTTGTTGTCAGTTTGTAGGACTATATATTATTCTGACACTATGGTCTGTTAGTTTAATATAGTCCGGAATGAAGTACGAAAGTACGTGGCAAGCCACCAATTAACGCTAACCAACTACTAATAAATCACGCCGTTTCTGCGCATGGCAAGAGACGCGCGTCTGCGCACCTTTTTTGTTTGAAGTCTAGCTATAATGACGTCTATTGTACAAAAGGCAATAAACTAGCAGAACTAAATAAAAAAGGTTCAAATATCAATTATTTACATGAAGGGAGTAAAATTAAATATTTTCCAATTCAATTGGCAGTAGTAAGTTATGAAACTGGGGAACTGCTTCGTTTTTATGTGACACATCGAAAGGGGTATATTTTAGTATATTATTTTAAGCCTTTCTTCCCTTGTTTTTCAACAGAAATGGTGAAAAACATAATATGGATTAAAAGGCATTAAAAGGTGATACGCTATGAAAACATTCAGAAGTAGACTAAATCTGAAAGCATTTATTGTGTATTTATGACAATTCAAAATAAAATCACCTGTCACAATAAAAAACCCGATATATTCATTTATGACTTAATAATTTGAGAAAGCTCATAAAGGTCCGCATTTCTCTAGCCCGCCCAATATTCCACTTCTGTCAATCTTTTCACCACCGGAATCTCGGGGCCCGAAAGCGGTCCCGGTCGGTTTGGCCGCAATTACGAAGTGTTAATACGGCGCAATAATCCCCGGCGTCGGGTCCCCGGGCCATCGGTTCACAGCCGCTCTCAGGTGTTTCAATTTTTTCTCGTGCCTATCATATTCCCATAAAATGATTAAATCATAATGGTGCATGAGCACGCCGACAAAAGGGAAGCAATAAATGTTACCGCAGCATCGCGCATTCCGCTCGTGCAATGTTTGTTTATAATAATATCATACACATGCCATTTCAGAGAAATCAAAAATCAATTTTTCAATATTCGCCGTCTAATTGAAATGCCACAATTTTTAAGCACGTTTATATTGCCGAATAAATTTCTTAAGGGCATTCAATTCGGAGGAATCGACGGCGATAAGGTTGAACCGCCTGTTTTGATTTATGCAAAAAAAAAACATCGCCAAAATGCATGTTTTAAAGTTTTTTTAAGTTCAAGCACAGATATTACAATGTTTTTCTACCACCCTCCAAAACTTAATTTGCGACATTATAAAATATAACCATATCCTAAAAAGGGTTAAGAGATTTTAGACTTAGACTTTTCTTGCCTATCAAAAGACTAATCGAAAAATGCTGTTTTAAAGCATTGGCCAAGATGTGTTCTATCGCAGTATTTAAATAATGCATCTATAATATTTCCAGACAATCAAATTTGCATATTATTAAATAAACGAGCATGCATGATTTTGCGTTACTCTGTATTGCATCGTTCAGATTTTTTTGATCATGAAAATGTGCCTGATTTGAGAATCAGATGACATCACAATAGTTATCAATCTCTCCACATTACTACGTAATAGCACCGCAAACGGGTAGAATGACGTCAGACTCATTTTGATTCCTTTTTTAAAGTAATAAAAAAATCGGTTTAATTAAATGTACTACTAATCTTATTCATTGAAATAATCATACATCTACAATAAAACACAAACTTCCCTGGGTATGTTCAGAAGCAAAGTTTGTTTCTATTGTATACGATTATCGGAATATTGTTTTTATGTTGGAAAAATTTAGGAGATTCTGGATTCTGATTGGAAAAGTTTTACAAGACTTCAACCCCAAATTATTTAAAGAATCAATTATGTTTGAAGAGAATTGACGCAGAAACAAAATTAAAATACGTCCAATGAGGCCTTCGGCGAGAGGGCTTGAAATAAGTTTGAAAACAATTATTCTGTTATTTTATTACGTTTTTATCCATTTCAATCATCAATATATGCTCTGGTGAATTCATTCAAATTACAGACATCACTACATCTCCAGGTTGAAAAAATCTACGCCACCGTTATTACGGACTAAAGAAAAGCTGAAAAAATTATACATGTCGATGCTATTAAGTCTCTTCGTGTACGTTTAAATATTTGGACACCCTGTAAAATCCCACCACCGAGAGGTGCAAGAATAGAAATGCGGTATAGAATTACACATGATGACCGCTCTAATAGCGGACTATTACAGGTGGTTGTGGTCCGGCCTTATACAGGTGTTTCATGTTGCCGCTCCTCAATATTCTGTCCATCGGGTAAAAAACGCGTTTCATCACTTTGTTCGATGTGAAAGACATCGCGGTAAAATTACTCCTTTTGCGGAGTGGGTGTGTGGGGGTCTTTAAACGTTTGGGCCACACTGAGGCGGCGTTCGCCGGCCGCTGGATATTAGAGGCCGAATTTAACGAAAACGACAAAAATGATCATTAAGTCAAAACAGGCGATAGATCTTTTTCTCTAGCCTCTAATAATGTCGGCGCCCGGGAGGCACGTAATGGGGAGTTTGAATAGTTCCTCGTGATGCGAGGTGTTATGTTATTATGACTGCTATCTGGTATCGGGCGGTACTTAGGCGAGGGAACGCACAAAAGTAAATGTTGTAAACATTAACAGTCCATTTAAATCATTTCTCGTCATAATTTTACACTCCACTCGAATCTCGCGCCTTGGGCAAATAATGACCACATCGCTCGAATTAAGGATTCATAAAGCTTAAAGCTCTACTAGGCTTTCAAAAGAGAATGGTACGAGGATACGTACCTACATTTAATCCATAAAAAAAAAACACATTTTCACAATCTAAATGATTGCTAATCTCCCAAAAACGGTCATTTTAGCTGTGTAATATTGGTCCTGCAATACCTACCCATAATAGATTTAATTTTTACGGTAAAAGAACGGCGTCAGTAAGTCTGGAGTCCCACGCTTCCCGGGAAGTTATTGTACGCCCTTGAAAACCTGTACTCGCATTCGCGTGCTTGTGATGTTTTTTTGTTGCATCTCAGGGGGAAGAAAATTTTCAAAAATCCAAGGGCAACTTTATATTACATCATAACAAACGACTTACTATCTACAATCATTGTGACATTAACTAAAGCTGCTTTTTGCATATAATTTTTTTTCATAATATTACGGAAATAACCAAATAAAAACTAACACAAAATAACATTCCAAAGATAGAGAGATTTTCTATCCACAGGCTAAATTGTGCACAGATGTAAATAAGTCAGGAAAGTCTTATAAATACATTTTTGTAGGAAACTCCTTTTCTTTATTAAAATAAAAATATTTATAAATATCTAGATAATATGAGTGATGATACAGTCTGATGGACCACTGCGGGTTGGTAGATGGAAGGGGGGAAAGGGGGGGGGGGTGTCGGGGAGCTTGGTAGAACCAGAATCTCGCCGCCCTGTAATTTGCAGATGGGAGGTGTTGCTGTTGATGGCATGATGATGGTAAAGTGAGGACCTGCGTGCGCAGCCAGGCCAGGCCTTCCCAACATACTCACATCACGTTATTTCTTTGTAAATTAATTTATTTTTAATTTAGGACGGTGCAAATTAAATATTGAACGACTACGCAACATCAGCTTTATCTAAGAACGTTGTTTCGCGTAATAAAAAATTATATTTATCTTTCTAGACTTACCTTTCGTACTTAATAAATATTGTAAATTACTTCAAGAGAAAATGAAAAGCAAAGGCTGTTTTAATACTTTGAATTTCTCAATAAATGGCGTATCGACAATATTTTTAATTCGAAAAATATCAGAGCAAAAGCAACAATTTATTTATTTTTATAATCAAGATGATATGTTCTAAGAGTTGATGTATCATTCTATAAATTAATAAAAATAAACTCTACTAATTGCATGATGCAAGAGCTCAATATTCAATAATATTTTATATTTTTATAGTTATTAGATTATAACGCGAGAGCATGTGGATGAATTATCAAGAAAATCCTACCCGACTTCATTCGCATAAGAATATAAAAACATAATATTCAATACATTGCTTTTACGATATTTTTTCATCGATCTAGAATAAATTACATCATCTCATCTAATTCGTTATTTATCAAAATCGGTCCACAACACTTCATCTGTTACTAATTTAATTACCAAGCGACTAGAGCTGCAGGTATCGCCGGGTTTCTATTCCGGCTCATTCGCCCAAAACAGAAGAAAAAAATAAGGACTTGAAACATGAAATGGAAACTCCTCTCACATTATGATTTATGCTCGAGCCGAAGGTGTATTATATCTGTGTAAGTCATTTGGCCGGGCTAATTTAGGGCTAATTATATATTTACTAAATTAACACCTGTGGGGATCAGATTTTACACCGCGTTTACAATAAATCAAAGTTATTTTTTGAACGCGTGAGAAAATATGCTGCTATATCCTTTTTATTTTTGCGTGGGTTTCACTTTAAGATCTTGAGAAGTGTAATTCATTCTGTTTTTATTTTGTAATGAGTTGAACCAATTGATGTTTTATATTCTTAATTAATCGCGTAGGTAAAATGGCTTTGCAGCGCTCTCGCGGCGATTTTTCATAAAAACTGCCCTGTACAAATTATCCAATTATTAATACATAATAACATTATTCATATGCTGTAGAAATGAGATCTCTGAGGCGAATGTGTGGTAAAACCATGTATGATCGTGTGAAAAATGTTGATATTCGTAAAGAATGCAAGGCTGATGTAAGCGTAGTGAGCAAGATTAAGAAATGGACGCTTAGATGGTTTGGGCATGTAGAGCGAATGAATGAAGAAAGGAGTGTAAGGAGAATATATGACGCGAATGTGAATGGAAGAAGAAGCCGGGGACGTCCAAGGAAGACGTGGCACGATCAAGTGAATCAAATACTTGAGTGGGCCATGTCAGAAGTCGGAATAACAGAAGAGAATGTATGAGACGTTGTATGAAAGTGAATGAAGCAAGAAGTGTATGCCAAGATCGAGTTGTTTGGCGGTCCGTCCTCTCTGCCTAACCCTGCGGGGAAACGGCGTGATGGTTAGTCAGTTAGTAATAACATTATTAAATTTGATTTCTTTCATTTAAAACAGAGGATTTATATTATTATTATATTCATCGTAATAAATTTAGTAATGTTCTTTATTGTAAAAGTGTTAAACGATGTTTTTTTTCATTCTAATCCATAGAGAAATTTGACATAAAACCGTTCGACTCTTAACCCTAGACATCCCACCTTCGTCGCATCGACGAATACGCGATACCAAATGCGATGTCTCTTTTACCGCACAGTGATAATCGTGTTGTCGTGTCTGGCGGGTAAGTATACGATTTGTCGAGATATTTCGAATCTACTCGTCATTTCGACGAATGGTTAGAACAATTGTGGTGAACATAAAGTTGATTTTTGCGTAACATGAGTAATGAGAATCTTTTAATTTTAATTCGCCAAAGAAGAAAAAAACTATTAAACGTTATTTATTTTATATGAATGTTGTCACTAATGATCTCATAAAAACTAGTGCCCTACTAAGCATTATTAAAAAAATTATGTGTATTTAGAAATATAAATAAAGTTTTTTTTTTATCAATATAAACTTTGCCTAATAAACATATGCCTCAAATGAACATAACAAAATATATGTTTTCAATTCATAATATCCACCCCAAAAATCGTTCATCGAATTGACGAATGGTTAGGTTTAAAGGGGTTCGTACAAACGTTGGTTAAACCCAAGACAGGCCAATTTAATTGATATTCTCTTTATGAATTAGAATATTTGGAAATATCTGATCAAATTCACTAGAAGTGGGGAAAAATTATCCATCTTTGGGAACACGCCCACAATACACTTCTATCCATTTATCTCTTCAGGAGTTCTGGGTAAAATTCAGACTTTTTTATTAAATAAGTATTTATGTACGGCCTCCAAGGTCGAGAGGTAAGGCTCTCGACTACGAATCCGATGGTCGCGGGTTCAAATCCCGGCGTGGGCGAGTAAATATTATTTAATTAATTTGAGCCGTTTCGCAATTAATTCATTTAAAAATAATATATAATATATTTGTGCACTGGAAGATACTCTCAGTATCGCCCTGGTGAAAGACCATCATTCAGAATTGAAACGTTGCTTGAAATGGCTTTTAGCCGTGTTTGGTGACCAGATCTGAATAGCCAGGTATTTCCCCACCTTCCTCCCCCCTTCTCCTTCTCTTTCAATACCTTCAGCCTCACGA
The DNA here is from genome assembly GCA_022606495.2 of Halesus radiatus. NCBI lineage: Eukaryota > Metazoa > Arthropoda > Insecta > Trichoptera > Limnephilidae > Halesus > Halesus radiatus. The sequence goes on along the minus strand of JAHDVE020002006.1, from coordinate 170,222 downwards.
CATTCCCCAATTGGGGATGCCATAGTCTCACTGGTTCCAGACGGTTGGGAGCAGTTGGGACTCTTGTGTGGTATTCATATAAAAAAATGTGTTCATCAGTGGCGTCCAGTCCATAAGGGCTGAAAACGTTGAAAAGATAGTAGCGCCCTTGAGGTGATTTTTCACAAAAACGGCGCTATACAAATCATCCAATTATTATTATTATTATTACAAAATAGTAGTGCCTTCCATATCGTTTCGAAAGAAACCTATTTTAGCCTTTTGGTTCTAGCCCCCCAAAAGAGTTAATGAAAATACTCTATTCATATGAGCCATATCTCCCTTGTACTACCTGCATTGCATATCACCATGTCATTTGATCGAATTGAAATGATGAAATTTCTTTTTTGTGTTTGAAATTTAAGAAAATAACGGCCAGACTTTTGAATCACGAAACACGCCCACATCGCGTTTCTTCTGTTCTTCTTTATTCTATGGCTGTAAACCTGTGCCTACCCCAAGATCAACGAGCCATAAAAATAAATTAAAGACACTAGAAAAGTGCAATAAATTTCTCACAAAAAGAGTTTTACGAATTTGATAAGGAATTTCTACGGTAATTTATTCAATTAGCCACAAAAAATGGCGAAAGAACACAATAAAATGTCAAATTTCATATGTTCAATGTACAAATAATACTCAAACTTGAATAACTACATGCTGCATGCACTGGTATTCATGATATGATTATTGTAATAATTACTGATAATATTATCTACTAATAAAAAACCTAATAATTTTAGAGTGTACTTATCACCCCAAGGAAGATCGGTTGACGTAGAAAAAAATGTATTCATAAAATATAGTAAAATCACCTTACAAATACTAATAGGTTTTCACGTAGATAAGACATTATATGTATATAGTACGTAGCATCTATGTATGTACAGAAGTTGAGAACCGACGCGATGAGCTAAAAGTTGTGGGACGAACCGTCAGGGATAAATAAAAAAAGGCGTGGAAAATCGAAAATTTTTATGACTTCAGTAATTATTTTTGGACGCAATTTTCAGAAATGGATATAGTCTAGCAATTCAGAAAGTGTTTTATTAATATAATTCAATAACATTATTTAGTGAAGCAGCATTTAAAAACGTGGCCGACGAAATGAGAAACTGTTCTCGGAGGAGGCTGGGTTCGGTGCGGTGTGAACCCCGAGGCTGGGGGTGTAACTCTCCGGCAATCAACGGCTAAACTTTTAATTAAAGGACTTATTGCTTTTTATATTGATGGAAATATTTCAAAACCATTCGAAGGAACGGACTTCTACAAAGGAATTCTAGATTCTATCCCCAGAAATCGATGCTGTTTCTCTAGAATTTTTAGAAGGTCATTGACTTAAATCTCAAAACGGCAGAACGTGTGAACATTATTATCTTAGAAATCAGTAAGATTGTTAAATTTCATGGAAAAAGCGCGCTTGCGTCGAAACCGGTTTGCAAGTTGTTATTAAGTAAAGTGATGTTCACAAAGTAACATGGAGACAATAATTAAATCCATTCGCTATTATTTTAAAAAACAAAAAGTGTTTCATTAGACGACGTTATAATTCCAAATAATAAATAAAAGACGTAAAAAACCGTAAAAACGCAGTTAAATACTCGTCCATCCATAGCATCCATCTGTTTCCAACGTTTATTTTGTTATCTTAGAAAGGTGAAAAACTGCATCAATATGACAAAAGGTCGACAATATTATGAGTTATATTTTTTTACGAGGTGGAACGATTTTATTATCCGTTCAGGGTGGTTTCACGGTCATTCATTACACCAACATGTCTTCTTGCAGTCATGCTCTGGGCAATGTTCGTCAGGAATCTTTAGAAGCCATTTACTCCATGAGCGACATATCCAATCAACTGCCAATACAGGCACATCACTCACATCTCAAATTCGTTTGCCGGGAGCGCAGAGGAGCGAGGGGTGGCGTTTAGGAGGGCATGCAAAACTCTTCTTCATAATTATGCCCGACCAACGCGCACTCGCTGTTAAATGGAATCTTAGTGGATGCGTATTGGAAGATTTCACGCACTGCTGATGCAGGCATATTTAAAGCTGATTGCGAGTCGGGAAGGTTGAGTTATGAATATGCAGGCATGTCTAAAATAACCATAAAGTAAGGTATTGCTGTATTCATGGTTAAATTATGCAAGTCATTTATACAAAGGGATAGATTTCCATTGTACTAATGGTTTCAGAGTTTTGAAAAATAATATCACATTTGCTTTCAAGGAAGTAAGGCTAGCTGTCCTCAGTTGAGCCCTAATATCAACCCTGTAATTGGCAGAGCAAGGGTGAAAGTAGACTGATTGCGGTCGAAATGTTATGTCCCTGCATGCATTGCTTTGGAAATAATTAGAAGAAAGGAAAGTAGCGGCCTTAATCATTAATATTCTGACAGTCTGGCATCATCAGCAAGAAAACAATAATCTGTAAAAATAAAATGTCCAAACCAGTGAACATGGGATATGGCGTTAGATATGGGGGAAGTTTATTACCGATTATATTTAACGTTTGTATGGAAAATTTAAGTGACATACCTACCTCAGCAAATGTAGGATGTTATTTGGGAAATACATGCATCAATAATATTGCGTAAGCAGATGACATGGTAATTCTATCGCCATGCATCAAAGTCACGAGGCAACTGATAAAGATGTGAAAAAAATCTGTGTTGATAGCGTCCAAGGCGGGTGCAGGACCTACAAAAATATGACCAGTCAGCCTAAACGATACAAAAGTATCAAAAAAATCTGAGGTCAAGTACTTAGAACAAATCATAATAGTGGGCTCAAAGATGATGCAAATGTTGAGCGACAGAGAAGTTCACTGCGCATTAGAGCAAACATGATTTCTCGAAAATTCATCGAGTGTAGCCCAGAAGCAAAAAGGTAACTTTTCAATGGGTACTTCACCAGCCTATTTACTTCGGAGTTGTAGACCAACTTTAATAAAGAAACTCGAAAAGGTAGTTAAAAGGTAGGTAAAATGGTAGTGCAATATAACAACTAGTACCGTATGTTTGCAGAAGGGCGCATTCCCGGATTCCGAACCCTAATTAAAAATTAAAAAAACGGATCGCCAAGTACAAGAGCCAAAACACCCCCGTGATAGCAGCACTGGACTTCTGGCAGGGTCCTATTTACAAGCGATGGAGCCATTTCCTTTGGGTTTCTAAAAACAATTTTTTTTATTATTTTATCTTGTTGTTTTTTCCCCTTTCAATATTTTTATCTTTTATTATATTTCGATATACATATTATTTTACATCGAACTCGTGGGATGCACCACCCTCCCCGAAAAAAACTTCTTTTTGTGTGTTGTATACCTAACCAAAAGATTAAAAAAAAAAAAAAATCTTTGGATATGTAGAGCGAACGTAGAAAGGGGTCTCGCACATGTAAATGCAAGAAGAAATCGGGGGTACCCAAGGAATACATGGCAGGAATGAGGAAATCAAATACTTGAATATGAATTACAAAAGAATCTATTAGACGATGTATGAAAGGGTATGATAGAAAGGTAGATTATGTGTGCAGAGAGAGAGCGAGAGAGAGTTGTGGGGAGTTTCATCCTCCGTAGATATAGCTACAGGGAAATAACGTGATAGTTATTTAGTTAGTTCTGCCATAACATCACACACTCCGTTCGAACACATAATATCATTTCAATGATCATATAATTGAAACGACAGAGGCTCTCTTATTCGTTAAGAAACGAGCTTGTGACCTATTTATCTGAAATAAGCGCTTTGCTTACATGTCGAGGAATGATCAATTCGTCTCGCGCAATAATGAAGAAACTAAATAGCCACTTAATTCATTTCAACATATCGACGCATAAAAGGAAGCCCGTAAGTGGAGCAGTTTACAATGTGAGGGTATTATTATCGGCGATATTTCCATAAAGAAAGTGAGCGCTGCAGAAGGCCGAAGAAAAACATTCCGAAGGAAATTACATCGAAATTGTTCCCCTTAAGTCGCCCCAACGCCTGCAATTTATTTGCGGCGTCACGATTGCATTGTGTGGAGCTGAACGGCTTCCAAGTGAAAATGGTCATCTTTCGAGGTAAAAATTATCTTCAATTGCTGTAATTAGATACAATAATTGTTGTACTGAAGTGAAGTGCATTAAATATTTATTCAAATGTACGAAACTCATACCACTTCAGTGATAGATTAAAATGCAAATGGTAGATATTTATATGACGCCTTTTCTGATTACAGCGTGTATCTAACCTCTGATGGCAGATGGTACCAGAAGAATAATAATATATGAAGAATTTAGGATTCATAACGATAGAACGTTGTTCAGTCTATATCTCTTACGGCCGTTCTTTCCAAGTTTTCAATCGATCAATCTAAGGCACTGAATAATCAAGTACTTTGTTGAGCAACGCTATGTTCGCCTGTTTTCGCCAAGCATTTTTTTATCATTGATCATCCTAAGGTGCCCGCCCACGTTCATAAAAAATAAAATGTCGTAAAAGTAAAAACTTTCAATGTTAAATTCACATAAACGAGTTAATATTGTACTTATTATGAATATAGGGCATTTGTTTTGTATACCGTAAGACACAAACCAACATTTTATGTTTTTAAAACGTATTCTTAAAAATGTGTTTAAAATAAGGTGTTAGCGACTTCTGTTAATGCCGCGAAAGTATATACGTTTCGTACATTTGACGTTTCTGTTACTCCTCCGTGGGTGAACAAAAAACAACCCAAACGTAGCTTATAATAAGTAGAATAAGTTATGGTTTTTTCAATTTTATTTAAAACATACAAAAAACATGTATTTAACATTCGAAAAGGGTTAAATAATTTGTTATTCAATATTTGGATGTTAAATAATTCGCGATACGAATGGCGTTTGATATTTCTATGTAATTTTTTCACTCTGTTGACATTTTTCATAACCAGTATTTTATTGAGCGGTGCTTAATCCAGTTGTTTCGGTCTCTTAACTTGATCGGTACTTAATCGAGAGTTATATTGGGAAGAGCGTAGTTGTGCATTTGAGCAGTGTTGAGGCTGGGTACAACGGCCGTTAAAGTCATCAAAAGAATGTCACAATGAATCCTGAATAATTCTTCAAAGCAGATACAATACTAAAGATTATGCATTGTAAGTAAAAAAAAAGACATGATAAAAAAACAAAACGTTGTACGACGGAATAGGAAAACGACATAATGCAGTTTAGATTAAACTCTTTAAAGTTATTTTGCGGGGAGAAGTTAGTAAGGTAATTACTTTTTATTACAGCTGCCTTATAGCATTATTTCGACACAAAATGCATCCAAAAAAGGAGTCGATATTTTAGTACTTTGTATACACCACTGATTTTAATATATAAATATCAACATGTTTCGAAAGCAAAGCTTTCCTCACCAGGACACTCAGTATACTAAAAAAAATAAAGTAAATATTATTAATAATATTTAATAAGTGGCTGTCTTTTAAATTTATTTTCACATTAATAACTATATTTAGAGTATTATTGAAATAAATTTCATAACTATTTCTATTTTATTTTTTATGTCGTGTTATTTTTTTCATTTTATATACATTAATAATAATTTTAAAAAAAATAATTAATTTTTAATAAAGAAAATTTTTACTTAGTAAGTATTTCATCACCATTTTTTTTATTTTTTTAGTTAGATTTAGATTTTTTTTAAATAATTACTTACCTGCTTTCATCACTTATTGTTAATTTTTGTTTGTGTTTGTAATTTGTCTGTTTGTTTATTGCTTGTCATTATTTTTTAGTGCTTTTTAAACATGTACAAATTTATAAATTAAAAACAGTGGTGTGAACAAAGTTCTTCGTATTAATTATGCTCTTTAAAGACATTTTGCGGGGAGAAGCTATTTAAGTAAGATTTATCACAGCTGCTTTACATCATTCCGTCGATACAAAATGCATCTAAAAAGGAGTTGGTATATTAATATTTCTATTATGTGAGGTTGTACGTATATATTCACCTAAGTCACCCTTCGGTACAATCTCCGTCGATGAGAATGGCAAATCTGACTTAAATTTACATAATTTCCATTAGCGGTCTTAGCACGTACGGCCGTTATTATAATTCTCTCCGCACCTGTGAGGACCTATCATCCGGGCTGATCATGCAAGTGATCCCGTTTGACAGATCAGCACACTTCATGGAAAGGGTTGGGGCTAATCGATCGAAGGTAACATCGACACCTTGTTGGGTTGATCCCCTTTTCGGTTTTCGGGAGGTGCTTTGCACTTTCTGCTTGATGGGCTTGGGTCGATGGCGAAAGAACTATGGACAATAGAGGACGCTATATTTCAACAAACGATCATAAACATTTAAAAAATGCGATCACACGTAGGAAAGATGCATTCCAAACGGTTGAGTAAATTTGGTCATATAATTATTTTAAAGTAGAGTACTCTTATTTCATAGGTCATGTGACAGAACAACGTTTAATTATAATTATTGTGTAGAACTTGCGAACAATTGTGATGGTGAGGTATGGTGTCCTGAAATTCGCACACATTTTTTTCGTCTTGAATTTATCGGATAACGTAACTATACTCAGCTTGCAGCGTCGTTTCCATCGTGAGCTATGGATCTGTGTATCGATAGCTCACGATTCATTTATCTGTCACGTTATTTATTCCGCATTTTTTTTAAGAAATCGATGAAACATGGTGTTTAACCATTTAGAAACTACTAGTTATCATTAGAAAATACTGTGCAGTCAATTATAAGAGTATTTCAGGTATGCATAGGTGAAAAGTCACAAGAAGGAACCGATACTTTGTCAACAAGTCGTGTTAGGTAGTCACTGGTAGATATTTAGATATTTTCACCGAGGCGTTATTTCTGTGCCTCTTCAGTTACATGATCTGTTCGTACGTAGTCTGATAATGGTTCAGTTCGCGAAGGTTCCTCTTCCCACCATAGGTAGGCAGGTTGGTAGTTAGGTCGGTAGGTAGGTTGGTAGATAGGTTGGTTGGTTGGTTGGTTGCGTCCCACTGACGATGATAATGAGCGCGGTGGAACGATCCCGGCTTTGTTGCCGCCGATCCAAGATGTAAATCTTCCCTGTAAACACACCGTAATGTGCCTTAAAAGCTTTTCAATTTGAATAAGTAGCGGCCGTCCGTGGTCTAAGAGGCAATAAACGGAAAATGCCGATGATCCGCGGCAAATCGTTCAAGGAAAGTATTCGCGCCGACAAAGGAATATATTACACGGAAAATTTCATTATTACTCACGGCTACCAGGCGCTTTGCAGAATGGAGACTTCACGGTCTTTCCTGTGCTGCTCCTGATTTCTCCAGATTTGAAATATCACCGTACTTGATAAGACTGTATCCCCATCGCCACCCCTTCTTATAACCTTCAGCCTTACAACACACCCTAATTAGGGATGCCAAAGTCTCACTGGCTCAGATTAGCAGGGAGCGGTTGGGATTCTTGAGCTGTATTCACATACAAAAAAAATCAGTCAGCATATTAGCTAATTCGGAAAGTTATACGTCATAGATATGGTACAGCAGCCTTAATTGGGTAATAATAAAAGCACTTTGCTAATATTTTTTCCGCCATTTTTATATGATATATCTAGGTATATATATATGTACATATATTTTTTTTGTGAATACCGCACACAAGAGCTCCAACTACGGCTGAAGCAATTTCTAGCAGGGTTTCTATTCTGAATGGTGATCTTTCACAAGGGCGATATTAAGATTACCTTTCACTCTAGAAAAAAGTACCTACAGGTAATAGTAACCACAAAAACTAGTTAATCAATATATATATATATATATATAAGATATTTGAAAATCTCCTGCTACCATCACAGTAATTCGAAGATATTGCTTATGTCGTGATGGAGGACTTAGGCAGCTAGGAAATTGAACTCACGACGCCATTGACCTTATTGACTTTATAAAATAAAAATTTCAATATTTTTACAAATGTCATGTGCGATAATTTTAAAAAAATAACAAATAAGATTAAAACAGATGGTCGAGGTTTTGATAAAATACTCAATCAAATGAAAAACTTGTATTTGTGCAAAAAAATAAAGATTTCTAGTTATGAGCCAATAAACGCGTGATTTTAATATTGACAGTGTCATTTCGCCACATTTATATTCTTTTTCAGTTAAATGATTTTAAAATTGTTTTAAAAACGGTCAGGCCAAGCCCTTGCGTAAGTTTTCAAAAAAATTGTTGGTAAACTTCTATTTTCTTTCAGGGTCAGGGGATAAATAAAAAAAATCTTGTCATCTCCTTTCGAACTAATTGGAAAATGTCTTCAACGTCGATGGCAGTAATTGTGTAAAATGTACCAAGTAAGAGTATCATGCAGCCACGCATGCAGGTATGTCCCAGGTGGGTACCCTCATGTCCATCAGGAAAGAAGGTGCCGATTTAATAGGGCATTATTATCCGATCATGTTTCATCTACATCGCTCGCTTCAATCAGTTTCTTGCGTCTTTTTATTACTTTAATATCCAGGCCGTACATTCCCCATGAGCTACAAACAGCAGCAGGTGATGTTCCACAAAACATCGAATTTAAAAATGAAAGAATATACTGAAAAAGGTAAAAATGTTATGATTTAAATGTTATTTTCATAATTCAACATTTCGTTAAAAAACTAAGCAGGCATTCTAGTATGACTTATTAATAAATAGTATTAATTGTTATTGAATAATTTTGAATACAAAAAAAATATATATTAAGGGAATTATGTCATAAAAATAATTTGCAAATTTCTTGATAACATTGTTTAACGATATTTTAAAGATCAAATTACCCATAACAGCGTAGTAAATTTTAAAATTTATTACTTAATTTATGTTTTTTTAATTCATTTACGTATTAGCGCGCCTAGATAATTGGCTGTCATACATCCTGTTTAACTAAAAACGATAAAAGATGTTTGCAAATAGTGTATTAATTTATCGATTAACTTTTGTTTGGAGTAATAGAGTGGCATGAAAAAGGATATCGACACCTTTTCACCGATGAGATCATAATATCTCGTGAGTTGGCATGTCGGTAGGTACCCACTTTAGGGGAAGGGGAGGGGGCGTTGGGTAGGCACGAAGGGTTAGCCCCTTCAAACCCAAGTGGAATGTTAAATAGCCCGAATTTGCCTAAACACCCAGAATTCAACAAAGACGAGGGCTATTACCACTCGCGAACAATGCATTTAAAATCAGTAATGGGTGTGCTAAAAACAAGCTAAATAATTTTTTTTTTTTTTAAATATCTTTTTCTTTGTTCGTAAACGGGAAATCAAAAATTAAATTAATTACTGTAAAAATGTGATTTAACATCACAAGTTTTTCCAGCGATTTCAATTTTAAAAACTGCTCTAAAATTTTAACAAAATTTAAAAATTGTTTTTCAATACATTTTATAACAATTCTTAGTACATGTTGGTGTGATACTGCACTATACATTTTAAGTACGTGTTGGTGTGATACTGCACAATACATTTTAAGTACATGTTGGTGTGATACTGCACAATACATTTTAAGTACATGTTGGTGTGATACTGCACAATACATTTTAAGTACATGTTGGTGTGATACTGCACAATACATTTTAAGTACATGTTGGTGTGATACTGGACAATACATTTTAAGTACATGTTGGTGTGATACTGCACAATACATTTTAAGTACATGTTGGTGTGATACTGCACAATACATTTTAAGTACATGTTGGTGTGATACTGCACAATACATTTTAAGTACATGTTGGTGTGATACTGCACAATACATTCTAAGTACACGTTGGTGTGATACTGCACAATACATTCTAAGTACACGTTGGTGTGATACTGCACAATACATTCTAAGTACATGTTGGTGTGATACTGCACAATACATTTTTTTGAGCAGTGTCATCACTATCTAGAGGATTATTTTTCAAAATTATTTTTTGCCCCACTTCAATGCTTTAAAAATTTCCAAGCCCCTCCCTCCAAAATGAAAGACAATAAATTTACGCCAACAGGAAAACTTTCCTCGTGTCAGGGTAAAAAAAATGTCATATTGGTATTTGTGCTAGTATTATTGCTTTTTCTTTTTTCTGCGAATGGAATGCGAATTTTTTTTATGTAACTACTAATAGTAATTTTCCACAAAACATTCGAATTGCCTCCAGGTGGAGCATGCGCCCCACATTCAGAAACACTAACTTCCCGAATGCTGTAAGGCTTTAGTAGGTGGGTCCGAAAATTAAGATGATACTGAAGAGGAAGCCTGGGAAGTATCCAGCTATTCAAATCTCCTCACTAAACTGATAAGTAAAGCAATTTCAAGCGACGTTTCTATTCTAAGTGGTGTCTCTCAACAGTGCGATAGTTAGAACATCTTTCACGAACTTTTAAAATTCTCATCACTGTTATTTGATATGACCAATATATGCTGATGAGAATAAATAAAATAAAATCTTTGCAACCCACCGAGAAGGATAGTTTTTATCTTCATCACCCGAGATTAGTGGGATGGTCAATGGCTACAAGGATGAAGGTCCCTGGCAAACCTTCCAGCCACGGTGAATGTAGTCAGTAAGTACGTAGACACTGGGATACGGGGGCCGGCTTATCCCCGATTGCCAGATTGATCGCTTATTAGTTATTAGCAACAGTTTAGACCATTGAAAACTAATAAAACAACCAGTTATTAGAGCAAATTACAGCACCTTTTTTATGACACGGTTATTACCGGCGATGAATCTAACGCGTCCAGGAATCTTTTATGATCATGTCTCGGAGACATGCCAATGTTAAATTTTATGTCGATAAAAACTTGGATGCGTTTAAAGGTGAAGGTTTATTATCGTTGAGAATAGTGTTTAGGACACAATCGACTATTTTACACCGATGAAAATTCAATAACTCCAAGCTTAAAATTTTGATAATGAAATTTTATTAACATATTATTAATAGCTTCAACGGTCCTCTACAAAAAATATCAAATAGCAAAAAATGTTCATGTTAAGAGGAACGGCTGCGCTGCCTGTTTCATAGATAATTTAATTTTGGTTTGAGGCCAAAATACCCATCCAAACTGAACGATATATATTTTTTTAAATTAAAGGTTTAATAAATATTTAGTCCGGATGAGTACTTTTTTGTTGTTTTTGTTTTAAACCATGAATTTCAATTACATGAAAATAAATCATTTTTCATAATTTTAGAGGCACCTTAGAGAATTATTTGCGGGTTTATTGTATTTTGTTACAAAATATCATATTTGATATTTAAATATGATTACGTAAATAAAAAATATTTTATTATGTTATATTCATTATATTATTTTATTATTATATTATATTATATTATTTTATATTATTTTAAAACAAAAAAAAATCGGTTATGTAGCGCCAATTTATGTTCCAACGTAAATAGGTCGTTTTTAATTTAATTTAAAGTCCACCATAATGCTTATTTTATTATTTTTTTAAAACTTTTGTTTTATGTTTCATTATATTTTCAAAGAAGACTGGGTAAAACTTTTTTTTTACATCACCGTATCCCCCAAATAATTGTTAAAAGTGCCTCTAAAATTGCGAAAAATCAATTCCTTTAATGGCCTATATTTCATAATGTAAAACAAACATAAATAAATTACTTTTGATCCGTACTAGATATTTACTACACTTTTTGGTGAAAAAAATATCATTAGGTTTAAGTGAGTATTTTGGCCTCAAATCCAAAATTAAGTTTTGTATGAGACAGGTCGCGCAGCCGTTCCTCTTAATACAGTCGGCTCTATGGCGTGGCCGGGAATTGTTAAGGTGTTAGAATTTAGCGATTACATTAAATAAAAATTAAATCATCGACCCCGAATAAAAATAAAAATAAATTGTAGATTGCTGCGATATCGATTATATCGCGATTTATATGTTAGATCCGATAGAATGTGAAAATTTTCGTTAATATTTTACGTTTGATTATTATTGTAGAGAACAGTAAAAATGATACGATATACGAGTATACGAGTGTTTCTTCAATAAACGCAAATTCACTTTGTGGCATTATTTAATTTGTTTCATAAAATTATTTTGTTTAAATCATTATTTAACAAATACATATAAACATGTTTCTAGACCAATCGTTCCCTCGTCCGGACACAACCATTGCGTACATTGTACCCTAACGAGGGAACTATTGGTTTTGAAACACGTATTTTTAAAAAAAATATTTAATTGTAGATTAAACAAAATAATTTATGAAATTTAAAATGCGTATTTATTTAAATTTTTTTATTTCATTTTATTTCAAGGTCATTTTTGATGTGATTTGAAAAAAAAATATGACCCTGGTAGGTACCCCCGTTCTAAGGCCACATTGTATATGATTTTTTATGGGTAGCATAAATTAGGTATTTGTAAATTACATTTCAGTATCGCCCTGGTGAAAGAACACCATTCAGAATCGAAACGTTGCACGTAATGACTTTAGCCGTGTTTGGTGATCAAATCTGATTAGCCAGATATTTCCCCAACTTCCTCTTTTCCCCATATCCTTCCCCTCACTACTACCTAAGCCTCATAATATACCCCAATTGGGGATGTCATAGTCGCACTGGCTTCAGAGCGTTGGGAGTATTCTGCGGTACCCAAATAAAAAAAGTATATGATTTCATGTAGGTGTTATTATTTGATAGGCAGGTGTTAAACAAGAACTTCTAATAAGAAAATTAATTATTTCCATATTTTAATAGATACATGCTTGCAGATCTTGATAAAAAAAAAAAACAATTACTAAAGTCATATAATAAAATCGTAAAAACTTTAATAATTAGTTTCGAACGCATTCTAGTCGAACGATATGCAACACGTAACACAGCCGACGTTTATACCATCGGACAACTAAAATTTACTAGCGTATTTTATATCTGAACACGTATAACACATTTATACGAATAATCCCAAGAGGCTGCGATCGCATTTACAAAACGAGTTATCTCCCAACGGAGCCAGATTAACAGCAGCCCAAACAAAACGGTCCAAATACAGTGAGATGATGTCGAAATCAATTTATTACAACATGGCATTAACTCAAATTAGTTGGCTGATGTGTCTGGCTGTATCTATATCAACATGTTAACGTAATGACTACTGCTTCCGGTCACAGTCTGTTCTCCCGGCGCGTTGGGTGAAAAAAAATCCTCTTCTATTTAATTCTAAGAACAGTGCTTCAGTATAAACGGGGCTTTGGATCTGATAATGCAGCGCGAATAGCAAAACCGCGGAAAGTGAAGCGCGAAGCTAGCAGTCCACAATGGAGTGCTGATACCAACTCTGATGTATGGCAGTGAGGCATGGAACTGGCAGAGGAAGGATGAAAGTAGACTGAATGCTGTAGATATGAGATCTTCATGTGTGGTAAAACCACGTATCATCGTATGAAAAATGTTGAGATTCGTAAAGAATGCAAGGCTGATGTAAGCGTAGTGGGCGAGATGAAGAAAGGGAAGCTTAGATGGTTTGGGCATGTAGAGCGAATGAACCAAGAGAGGAGTGTAAGGAGAATATATGACGCTAATGGAAATATGAATGTGAACGGAAGAAGAAGCCGGGGACTTCCGAGGAAGCCATGGCGCGATCAAGTGAATCAAATACTCGAGTCGGGCCATGTCAGAAGTCAGAATAACAGAAGAGAATGTATGAGACGTTGTATGAATGTGAATGAAGCAAGAAGTGTATGCCAAGATCGAGTTGTTTGGCGGTCTGTCCTCTCTGCCTATCCCTGCGGGGAAACGGCGTGATGGTTAGTTAGTTCGTTAGTTAGCGGAAAGTGAATTAAAGAATAAACGAAACGCAATATCCACTGATAGATGGCGCTAATTTAATTTTCTTGAAGAATAAAAATAAATAGTTTTAACATGAAATGCTTTTAAATATTGAAATGAATTGTTTTTTAGCGGGTTTACACAAGAAATATGAAATGGAATAAATATTGATTTAAAGCTCAATTCCTTCAAGAAACTTATAAAAATACAATATAATAATAATAATAATAAATGGATTATTTCTATAGCGCCGTTTTCGTGAGAAAATCACCTCAAGGGCGCTTTACAACATAATTTATCTAACCTATACCGTATCACTTATTATCAATATATTATTGGAAAACTAACAAATGTGTACTATTTGTTTGTACCCGCCAACAAACAATTCATATCAATATTTAAAAGCATTAATTTTTAAACGTGTTTTTTTCAAAATATTTGAATTGGCGTCATCTGTGAGCGCGTATCACGTTTCGTTTAACATTAAAGCCAAAATGTAATCGTTAATTTGGTGCAATATTAGTTATTCTTTTTTATTCTTCAAATTAAAAAAAATTAAAAACCTCTAAACTGCAAGAGCTGTTTGTCAGTTAAGAAATTGATACAGAAATTATAATTTTCCACAGAAAATAATAATATCACCGTAATTCATTTAAATTAAAATATTTATAATTTTAACCTTTTTATTTCTTATAAGTTGAACTACAAGTATTTTATAAAAAAAATAATTAAAAGGTATTCTTGATCGTGTATACCTTATCAGAAAAGAGGAGTACTTGGGTTTGATAGGGGAATATTTATACTACATAATTTATATTATACACTTTATTTTCACGTTAGTAGGTGCAGCACATCAGTCCCAATCTCTAGCGACTACCTAGAGCCAGTGGGACTATGACATCCCCATTCGGAGTATTTTGTGAGCCTGGAAGAAGAAACGGGAAAGTAAAGGAGATGCAGAAGTCCCCAAACATCCCTAAAGTCGTTTCAAGCAACGTTTCTAATATAAATGGTGGTCTTTTACCAGGGCAATACTGACAGTATTTACCACTGTACAAATACACAGTGAAACCTTTACAACTACAATTGTTTTCTGTTTCTTTCAATGTACTTTTGGACCTCTTGTAGGACTTCACTGAATCTTTTCTTTAAGCTCGATGATACGATTTAACACGAGAAGTCCATCAGTTATCTACCACGAAAATGAAGAAAAAAAACCCTGGCTAAAATTCGTTTCTTTCAGTCTAATTTTCAACAAAAAAAAAATTCATCTTGACCGTGGATAGGGGAAATCGCTGATTGAAAAATCACAGACATTGAAGAATTATTCTTCAAAACGGTAATTGTGTATATTGCAGTAAGTCTTCAGCACCTTGCCATGAGCAGGATGAAAAAAATAAAATGATTCTTGAGAAGAATCGTCTTATTTTGCATGCTCCTTACCGGCCGAGACGTATCCAATCGTTTTCATCGCAGCGGACATGCGCTGTCGCATCAGACTAAAAATTCAAAATAAAAATTTTCCCGAGAGCAAAAAAACAGCCTCAAATTATTATCAGGTAGCATCATCATCGCTGTAGGGGACGTACGTACAAGTTTTTCAGTCGTTAGCTTTTTGGTTAAGCTTCTCGTCTCGTGAACAAGATTTTTATTTTTAATCGCAGTGTCAAGAACTCACCCGAAAAGAATCGTCAATCACTTTTTTTCAGTGACATAACATTTAAATGTGATTTGGTTGAATGTAAGGCAAACAAAAACGGAATTAATTAACCTTTCATGGAAGTATTAACAGTGCTTTAAGCTTTGATTTATAGTTACGAACGTAATGAAAACAAATTGTTAACGTTAATACTTGTACTGTTTAAAAACTTCATAATGTGACGTACTTTTCATTACCTTATATAAATTTGGATTTAAGTAGTTAATTTATTTTATGTATGGATGTTTCACCAAAATTTTAGTAAAAAGGTGAATTTTATTTATCTTAATTTTGTTATTATCACAATTATTTGATATAAAATAATAAATATTACTCAATTTTGGAATAACTTATTGAAGTTTATAAACCTCATTGTAATATATTTTTAATTATTGAACATAATATTAATAACTCTCAAAATAAAATATGAAACCGAAAATACACTGAAAAGAAAAGGGTAAGGGTAGCAGCTGGGATTCGAACTAAGGACCCCATGGTCTATCCGGGACTTTGCGCTCTAATCGGTCAGTGGCTGAGTTGGCATCGCGTTTGGATCTCACCCATGCGTCGTGAGTTCAATTCCTCGTCTGGCTAAGTCCTCCATTACCACACAAGCAACATCTTCCGCTTACTGTGATGGTAGTAGGAGATTTTCAAATATTTGCCTTTATTTTAAAAAACAAAACAAAAAATCCACTGAGCTATAGTCACCCCAATCCAACCCGTCATTTTTATCGGTATCATACTTCAATTTCTAAGAACTGTCAATATTCAAATCTCCTTCCTCTACCCATACCCTCCAGCCATAATGCCATAGTCTCACTGACTCCAGTTAGCAGTTGGGTCTCTTGTACATCCATCCATAATGCCGAGCAACGCCGGTTACACCCAAGCTAGTCTTCTACCATAACCCATAAACTATGTAAATTTAATATTTCTTTTATGAAACGCATTGATTTGCCGATGATATTTAAGTGGGACGATCGAAGATCAAGGGTGACCACAAGTGAGTTGGGGCAAGAGAGGAGAAGGGGGAGGGGGTATATTAAGCTCGAGATTACAGGGCGGCATCGCTACACACAATAACACCTCAGCACCGCAAAAGCACACACGGGTATTTCACACGACTACCTGCATTCCTACAATACCTGCCTTTTGGTCAATTACTTTCACGGTCAAAGAAAAAACGTACGTACTGTATCGAAAGATATATAATAATAATACTCGGTGACTTGTATAGTAGTGGTGGGCGAAGCGGCTCGGTTTAGTGAGCCGGATCACTAAATCAGCTCTCTGTAAAGACAATCCACATGAAAACTGAACGAAAAAAGTATCGTGTAAGAGCGTCTTAAGGACGTCTTTAGGAGGGCCAAGGGAGCGACGGAGAGGGCATGCCGCGAACCGTCGTTCAATCGAGCCGGATCACCGAACCGGTAAACTACAAAGAGCTGATTTAGTGATCCGGCTCACTAAACCGAGCCGCTTCGCCCACCACTATTGTATAGTGCCGCTTTTGTGAAAAAACACATTGTAATTAATGTTCACAAATTGAAAGCTTTGCATACACGGTGACTTGTACGTGATACGAAGTATTTAGGAATTTAGCAGAGGAGACATATTTCAAGTACAAAAACAACTTGTGAATTCATACCCATTACAGATACGTATGGTAAAAAGTGTGAATTATAATAAAAGCTACGAAACACTTCTACTAAAAATTGATATTGCTTGTTTACGTGAAAGGTGATACGTAGTCCAAGCCACCATATATGCAATTTAAGAGACACTTTATTTATAGAGGGAAAGGTACACCAACAATAATAATAATTTGATATTTTGTATTCCTATCCCCGTTTTTGTGAAAAAACCACCCCAAGGACGCTGTGCAAATATTACTTCATATGTTATATATTATTATTTATTTATTTATTTGATTATACGCCCATTTGGGCTTTTACATGGATTTTAAAACATAATATAAAGAGCTATCAAAAATTAGTACACAGAGATTCTAAACCATAAATTAATAAACAATATTTTTTTTAACGTTTAACAGTGACATAAAATAGAAAAACAAAACAATACCCACGCTACAATATTAAGTATTTTAGGACTCATCAAAGTGCTGGTGTAGATGACCGTTTATTGTATAAATGGAGTCAGCAAACACATCCACAACACCTCCAAACCTGTTGCCCAGATCATTAATCCTATTGGTTAATGAACGAGACTGATAGTTGGTTGTGTTGCAGAAAAATGTTACAGTTTGTCTTATATTTAACTTAATAGTGGCGATAATAATACATTATGTGCAAACAGACACAGGAAACACGCTTACCTGATATTTCGTTACCTGTTACACATCAAGAGACCTAATTTTTTCAGATTATAAATGTGAATAACTATTGAGATTTGACAATAGACATGTTCACTTTTTTGTTTCTTGTCTATTGCGCACCAAGGTACTTATTTTTTTACACCGAGTTCCTTGCACCCTGTACAGATGTAAAAATATCAAAGCATCTGAATAAAATACAATTATATATTTATATGATGGTCACGTGCTAAAAGCATTATTCTTTCATTATTATTTTTCATTCACACTTTATTTTTGTATTGTACTGAAAACCATTTAATATGATGTGCCCCTAATGCTATTATCGACACCCTGATTAGAGCAGATATTGTGAGGTTCGATTGAGGGACCAAATTGACCGATGATTGCAGGCTCCATCAGATTATCCTAATTTATGTAATGCCAAGTGTCTAACAGCATATCACAGACGGAGATGTATCGCGGAACTGAAGCGGGGGATCATGAAACTGCGGTAAATATCAAAGCTGATGAGTTATGTCGGAAATCTCAAGATACCTACCTCGAGTTGCATAAATACGCCTACACAACACGATCCAGATAGAATCTTATAGGAATCTGCATAGATTCTCATGTTTCGGAATAGCACTATTTAAGAAAGGTCGTGTCTAATAAATGTTTCTAATGATTCATTACAAATTCAACACCTAATATTAAAAGCAGAAAATGTGTTAGCGTGATATTCATAGTAGCAAAAACTCTCCAACGGGAAACTCTGACGTGTTGAAATTGTACATTGATTTTTTGTCAGGAATATCTAGGTCAATTATTTTCAGCTTGCAACGTTATTTCCACCATAAGATGTGGAGCTTTGTAATATCCATTTAACAGGGTTAACATAATACAAGACGCAACATTATTTGTTTAATATTTTCAGTTATAAGAGAACATAATTCGAAAGAAGGGTTCCGAAACTAGGGCTTTTACAAATAAATACGTATATTTCATTTTAAAGTCTCTTTTATCAAACAATGTGTTATATATTCAAAAGGTTTGAAGAACAAGTGTAAATGTCCCCAAAGTGGTAATCGGGTGACTGAGGGTAAGCCTTTAACAAATCTAAATTATGCAAATATGTTAACAATGATAGGCAATTTGCGAGGTGACGACCCACCAACGTATTAGCTATTAATTACTTTCTGAAGCTTTCAGGTAAGTATTACTAGAAAAAGCTTAGGAAAATGTGTGTGTTTTTTAAACCCAACAGGCAGGTACCAACATGAATTCTCTGAATTAACAATTTTTTTTCCATTTATTTTTTTATTTGACTTATTAAATAAATTAACTAAATCATGACATAGCTAATTTATAATATATCGATAAGAATCGATTAAATTAAACGAATTAGACGAAATAAATAATTCGTTTCGTGAATATTGAGGAAATCGTGGTAGCAGTGCCTTTCCCATTAATAACTCGTGTTATAACTCGTGTTATTAATGCGAAGTAGTGCCACCGTACACACAAAACGAATTAGCTGCTATTGTTTGCGTACCTCCGTCAAAATTTGACAACCTTCTGGTAAAAAGTTGGTCAGAAGTCATGAAAGGGGAATTATATAAGAAATGTGAAAAAAAATTCTAAAAACCTCAATAGTAGAGGTCACAGAACTATTCACTTTACCCACAAGCAGCATTTAGTACATGCCTTGAGTATCGAACTCGAACTATCAGACTGGTTTCTGAGCGCCCTATCCACCCAGCTATCAATTTATCCGCCTTCTATCCCCCACTGAATAGATTTGCAGATTGATAAAACTGACTGATTGAATTAAATAAGGTCTCGATAGCTCAATTGGCAGAGA
The DNA here is from genome assembly GCA_022606495.2 of Halesus radiatus. Classification (NCBI taxonomy): domain Eukaryota; kingdom Metazoa; phylum Arthropoda; class Insecta; order Trichoptera; family Limnephilidae; genus Halesus; species Halesus radiatus. The sequence goes on along the minus strand of JAHDVE020002006.1, from coordinate 150,498 downwards.
CGTGACTCCCGGATAAAGTAATGGTTTTTAGTTCGAGTCGCAGTCGCGACCGTCCCTTTTTTAATCTTCGGCGTTTTTGTCTGTTTCATATTTTAATTGAGAGTTAGTGGAACTATCTTCAATACATAATATTTTAATTTTTTTAATCATCGAAAATAATATGAGTATTAACATATCTCAAATAAAAAAAATAAAATAAAAAAACAGAAAATAAAAGTAATAATGGTCGCATCTGAGAGTCGAACCCAGGACCTCTCAGTCGATCTGGGACCTGCACTGTAGTCAAGTGATCTAATGCCACCTCATTGCTCTCCTTCATTTTTATTGACATCATGCTTCAATGATTTTTAATTATTTCCTATATATATTTGGCTAATATCTTTCTATATTGACTGCAAGATTCTACCCGGATTTATTTCCAATTTAGATAGTGTCTCGGATATCTTTGTGTCTTACCTATCAAAATCGGTGAGTCTGGAAGAGTCCCGGAAGCCCTTAGCGAAGGGGTTGCTATCGATCTTGAGCTTGGTGATGAGCTGGTTCTGGTAGGCGGTGACCGCGGTGAAGACCGTCTCGGGGAAGATGTAGGTGCGGTACTGCTCCGCCTCCAGGTCAACGATGGGGCCCGCGTTGTGCTCACGCCACTTCACCAGATGGATGCGCGGCTGGTAGCGGTGCATGGAGTTCAGGACGATCTGGGGAGAAGGAACACATTATAAAATGAACAGTTTTTATGTAAAGTACCGAATTGAAGAAAAAAAGAATATATGAACACACGAGCAGTTATAAGAAACAGCATATGTATCTGTAAAGCGCGCTTGAAGTGAAATAACACAAAACTGCGCTATATAAATGTTTTATTATTATTATTAATGAAGACATGTACAATTGAATTCTTGTCAACAAGCGTTTATGAATTATTTTTCTATGATGTTTTATAAGTGGTGAAGTTTCTGATGGGCGATAAGTAGGGATATATTAGAATCCTCCATGAAAAACCGCAATAAAGAAATGTGGAGAAAAATAACAAATAAACAAATGAACAAAGCTAACCTAACACTTACCTAAACTAGCCTAATTTCATTTTATTTTAACGTGTTCTGTTTTGTCACCTTTCTGTTTTATCCGATTACTATAAATGTGATACGTGTCCAATGTATCCATTGTATACATGTAGAACAAAGTGAATAGATTGCAAATAAGTAATATGTACAGACATCTGTTAAGGATTGGTGACATTTTTTAACCAAACTCTTTATTTTCGTGTACATATGCACATGTATTATAATATATCTACGATTTTCGCAGTACGTCCAAATATTAACTAAAGGTAAGAAACCCCTAACATGGAAGACCAATTCGAAATTCCTATGATCGTTTTAAAGAAAAATCTACAAAAAAATACTTATATTCGACCCTAGCAATTTCACTTTATTTTTTTTATTACATAAAACAGGGAATATACCCAAGACTTACATACATCAATGCTAAAAAAATTATTGTAATTAATAAGTACATTAAATTACAGTAATTATCTCAGTTGAAGTTACCTTAATTAATGGAAGCCATTTATCAAAACCTGTTATTTTCATTAGCGATGAAAAATCAAATCATTAGGTACAATCCAAATAATATGTCTAAGTATATAATCGAAATGATAGAAGTGTTCGTGGTACTTAGTTCATTAATCCACGTTGTTCCCCACTGACTTGTCCTTTCAAATCATCTTTTGTTGTTCCATCTAATTAATTGCGCACAATCATGTCATGCAGATAATAAAGCACACAGCCAAGAGCCACTTTCATCAGCGTAATGAAACAATACGGTGTGATTGTGGCCGGAGAATGCAGCGGGTAATTACCGCGAGGGGCGTGATAACCTAACCCCCGGTTACTGATGACCCCGAATCATGAAAAAGCCGACGTGTTTTGGGCAAATTAGGGAAACATTTTCCACAAGCCATTAAACGCGGACGTTACGAGCGCGGCTTCGAAAACGGAACGTCATCGTATTTCATTACACAATGTAGGTGTAAACTCGGCCCAATAAAAATATCGTCTACGTTATTATACAGGAGAATTGTTTTAATACTATAATGGAAGGTCGTGGAACCTACAAAAACATGTATTTTATAATTGGTTGATGCGAATAGACAATTAAACGCACTGCCCGAAGAGATTATTTTAGTAAGGAAGATAGTAATGTGGATTATTTCTAAAGCGCCGTTATACAACCTTTAACATATCATTTAGACTTATAAGTAATAACCTATAGCCAAGATATATTGATAGCGACTTACAACTAAGATTTATAACTAGTGACTTACCACTAAGAATTATAACTAGTGACATTCAACTAAGATTTATAACTAGTGATTTATCAGCTCGACCCTTCCTACGTAAAGTATCGTAACTTTACATGAGAGTGGTTTAAAGAGACAGAAGTTCAGTGCAAGTCGAGATTTTAATTGTTTTAGACCAAATTTGGGACCTTCATTATCAATTAAGTCCAAAAATCGGTGCAAAACGATCAAAACCTCAACACACACCAACATCAGGCTCTCTAAACCACTCTCATGTAAAGATTCGATTTAGAAGTTAAAATACTTTACGTAGGAGGGGTCGAACTATTGACACAGATAAACATTATCTACGTACGCATATATATTTATGTCAAAGTTGGTCCTAATAAATAATATTACTATCTTTTATACCTTGGCTTAAAAATTAGAGATTTACAACATAAGTACATTTACAAATACATGTTATGATTATTGCCTGTTGTGTCATTGGCAAAGCATAAAAAAGTTTAAATTTAAGAAATTATATAACCTTGAAGTAGGTAATCGAGGGGAAAAACAAATCGATAAATAAATAAATCTCTTGAATTGAGTAATCTGAACATAACTGAAGCAATACGAACATTATTCTAGATACGACAGTTTTTAAAAAGGTGAGTCCTTAGTGTTACACTGAATTCAGATGAGCTGAATCAATTATGCTCATATTAAATATGTCAGTTATATAATCACCATAAATAGCTCATAGTTCGATCAAATGATAATGAGAAAAATTATAATTAGATATTTCCAAGTAAATAAATGCATGTGGATATTATTTTTTTTGGGGGGTATTTTAAAATGGCGTGAATAATGCTTTCTGATCCCGCGTAGTTTTGGAGGTCTAACTAATCGGGGTTATGTTTATTAATTTATTTTTCTTCCGGGGTGGGTCCGCTGTGAAATATCTAGCCTCATTAGTCCACTTCAGGCTGTTGTTACTAACGACCTTTGAAACAGCGGAAGGCGCGCGTTAATTAGCTAGTTCTACCAACTACCCACTAGCTCTTGGATTTAGCACCCCGCACCCGGGTTTATCATTACATCGCGTCGTTTCACCCTGGACGAAATATTTGGGGAATTTGAAAAAAATGTTAACAGGAATTACATGGATTATAAAAATTACATGCAAAATTTCTGAATTAATTCATACCTATCGGTGTCATGATAGTTACATAGAGTTATATATTATAACAGTCTGGTACTATATTAGGTGTATAAAAACTTTATGTAGAAAATGGCTGTATAAAAATGTTATCCAAAAAGAGAAAATAACGCAATACTGTTCTATCAGCTTCGCCTATCCACGAAAACAAGGTGTGATAGTTAGAGGGTTATAATTTTCATGAAAATTTAATAAAATTACCTCGTAAGTTCTAAGCAGTAAAGTGTGAAGAATATTTATTATAAATTGCTCAATCTCGCGTTTAAATTAAACCGAGAATTCTTGTTATAGCCGGCAACAAAGATGTTATCAGCGGCCGCATGTTTCGGCGAAGCCTTACGCACAAAGCCTCCTTGGGGGTGGTGGGTTGTTGGGTGGGTGGCTCGCGTGCCGAAGGCTCCCACCCCTCGCCAGCCCTTCCGGCCGCCGAGCGCCTGCGCCCCTTAAGGCTCTTTCGACGCCCCGAGATGTTGAAATTACGTGATAAATTGTAGAGATTTCCGCCCGTTTATAGACGCCTACCGCAACTCACCTAATCCGGCCAGGTAGTTTTATGAATTTCTACGTTTTTAAGTGTTTCAAAGGTGTGTTTTCGGGTAATTTTATATACGTAAGCCTAGTAACTTTTATGAAAATGTCTTTTACAAACATGTTTACTCATTGTTTGTCTACTTTTTCATAAGATCATTATTTGTTTATCAAAATTCCTCTCGATCACTCCAAATCTTTTGTGGTAAGTTTCATCCGTATGAGTGATAATTTTCATCAGATCATTCAGACTGGAAAAGAGTCATATAGCATGATTTCTCAGATATGCCTATGCAATAAAAACTTTAATCACAATATAGATAACGTCATTTTATTGCTGCGGCGGAAAACGAACACGTAACCTCTCGACTCAAAGGTAAATGCGTAGACCTTTGCGCTTCGGACTCCGCTTACAAAGTTCTAATAAAGAAAATACAAAGTTTTGTAATGAAATAATTTAAATAATGTAAATACTTTTTTTGTCAAAAACGATTATTTCGTTAGCAAATAATCATTACGTGCATTCACAAATGAGTCGATTATGATTGGGTTTCGCTCATATCGAGCGTTCAAATAATAAATTGACTGAGGGGAGGGGGACTCGTCTACTTTACGTATTTATGAAGTGGGTAGACAAGACAAATTTAATTTAAAATATGCAATTCATAGAAGAGGGTATTCTTTCACGCTAAGTGATAGGTGTTTAAAAATTAACAAACAATTGTTTATTTCACTCCGCTTTCAGCCTGTTCACGACCTCACTAATAATTCATTTCTGCTTTCTTGACGAATGGTAATAAGAATAATTCAAACAAAGTAAAAACCATTTTGTCAGATATTTAATATAATGGAGGGTTGAAGGTTTACATTACTCATTTATTAATCCGTACATTATTCAAAAGGCGTGAGTTTAAAAGGGAATCAACATATCGTGTTCCACTACTGATCGAAGAAAACGAAAAATATTACTACAAGGAGTTGTAGGTTAGATCAATTAAATTGTAAAACGCCCTTGGGGTGATTTTTAAATGAAAATGACGTTACAATCGTCGTATTTTTCTAAACATAGTACAATATTCTGTAACATGACCACCACTATACCTATATATTAATAATAATAAATCGTCGCTGCATGTATAAATATAGCTTATGTGCCGTTTCGTACATTCTGAGATGATCGAGAAAAACTGCTTTAAAAAATAATTGCAAAGACTAGATTTGCTAAAAAGAGTAGATTTGTTAAGATGGAAAGCTTGCCTAATAATTATAAAAAAAATTTTTTCAAATCTAGCCTGCAATTATTTTTTATAGCAGTTTTTCTCGATCACCTCAAAATGTACGAAACGGCAGATAAGCTATATCATATATGCAGCGACGAAATGGACTATTTTTATGGCGCCGTTTTCTTGAGAAAATCACCTCAAAGGCGCTTTACAACATAATTTATATAACCTATATCTTATCACTTAGACTTATATCTAATAATTTACATATTGGATTAATTACTAATGGCTTACAGCTAAGACTTATAACTAGAAAAATTTTAAATTGTTAAACTTATTTGAACATTTTTAATTATCCATCAATATACCAAAATAAAATAGTATGTTTAAAATAGTTAAGAGAACGACACGAAAAAATTTGGAAAAACAGTGGTGATTGCATTCCTAAACGTGAATATATGATTAATAATGTTACAACGGAAAACTTTTGAAAGTAAAATAAAACTCATATAATAAAATAAACGGTTTTTACAATGGAACACGACTTTTTTCCCCACAATCTTCACATCTCGCGAAGGTAAAAAAGTAAGTACATGTAATTATTCCCGAAAGACATGCGAAAACGTCAATTATTTGTTGTACGTGTATTTACATATGTGTTGATGTAATCGGTTTCGGGACATGAAACCTCAAATAAATAATACAGTTGGCAGCGACTTAAAAATGCGTGTCTTTAATGCATGACCGAAAACTTCCAGTTTTTTTTTAATATTTAAATTGTTGTTTTGGTTAACCCTCTAATTGACAGTCAATTTTAAAGAATATCATCTGCCGGAAAATACAACTGCCAGGGTTTTTAAAATTGTGAATAATAAATGGTCTGTAACCCTCTCGAACCTGGCGTAAAAAGCGGTTTCCCACCCCCCGCCGTCAACTTAGTTGTTACCGAGGTAGTTGAGGAGGTAGTACCTATGCGGAAATATTTGTCCCCGAACATGAAGGGGTCAGAGCCAAATTACAGGGTGCACAGGTGAATTAAATTTCCAGGGGATGTGAACTCACCGAGTAAAAAATGGCTATTGTCATTGCTCCCTAAGCAGCGGGAGGGCGTTGCTAGGCAACGGGGGGATTCAGCGCGGGAGGGTGGCAGAAGGAAAGGGGGAAGGAGGGTGTTGGAGGGGGACAAGATGGCCGCCGGTGGGGCGGGAAAGCGACGCGTCTGTTCCCTTTACGGCGCACTATAGCCTTACGACGCGAGCTAGAGAAGAGTCCATAAAGCGAAAGAGTTCACTATGAGAAAAGTTGCATAACGTTAGAAGTATGTTATTTTCTTTGTCTTTCTTCAAATTATTTACATCTTTTCACGTGGAACGTACACTGAAGGTGTTTTACGTTCTTAAAATCATAGCTAAAACAAGTTCAGCCAAAAAAGATCTTTGGAAAAATGGTTAATATTTGCTGTTCTTACGGTGTTTCTAAAACTCGCGTTCATCTAGTACGCTGACTAAGCAATTTTTATTTCCTCATGGCTTTACTAACATGGCTTTACTCGTTAAAATACATATAATTTACGATGCTGATAGCGATCTTGTATGCTCACAGAGAGTCTGTCTGACGAGCAATTAAGTGCGAACACAATCTGACGCTAATTGACAGTATTGTGGGATACTCATTTAAGACAATGAGTTTATACAAGAGGTCACTTGTGAAGCAAACATGTTCACTTACTACAATGCAAATTTAGAAAAATATATCTATTATTTGTATGCAGAAATAACATATTTTATAATTTCTTCAAAAGATTGTTTTTTTCTTTGTGGCTTCATTATTAATAAATGAATTAAATCATATACTTCGTTTTTCTCACATTACTAATATACACATACATACTACTTGTCCATGTTTCGTAAGCGATGCTTTCTTAATTAGGAGTAATACTATAGTGTTACTATTAATTTAGTATTTACTTTTGACGAAGAAAGCATCGCTTTCGTTACATGTAGATGTCTTTATATTAATGAAGTGGTGAATACATAGAATATTATTTAATTAATTTATTAACAAGTTTGAATTAATATTGATAATTTTTATTATTTATATCAATAATAAAGAAAAAAATATTGACAATTATTATTATTAATAATAAACATTATTTATTTATTCATTATAAAAATAATCATTAATAAAAATAATGATAATAAAATAAGAATAATACACGAAAATAATAATAATACCTAGCAACAGATTTTTTTTTAAGATTTTGGTTCAATTTTAGAGTTCAGGAAACAAAGAGGAGAAAGCTATTGGTTTTATTTGATTTAATAAAATAATGGTGATTTTTTTATCACTATGATTACCCTGTATATATTTACTTCCATTCTTACGTTTTGTATAAATTAAGGTCATCTTACAGGTTAGTACTAAAAAATGCACACTTAGTAGTCTGTTAATGCAATATATACTAGGAATTATTTATCTAAATTTTATACGAATGATTATAAAATGTATAAGGTGTTCAGCAAAAAAGTTTTTAGACTGTCAGCTTTTGAATTCTATATGAAATACGTACTTGAATTTTACGTGAAACGCTCGAAAATACATTCACTAGTTTTCAATAGAAATTTTGGTTTGTATTTCATAGAATTTAAAAGATTGGAGTTTGAGGTTTTTTTTTTTACTGCAAACCTTAATCAGATGTCTAACTACCCGTACAGAATTTACGGTTAAATAATTTGTAATATTTTTTATGGTTAACAGACTCCAAAGTGATGTTTAGTGTCACTTTTTAGTGCAAGTGTTTTTATTTTATTATTTTGGTTTGCGTGTCATATCGACTATGTTTCGGTCAAATATATTATACCATCCTTTTTGACAAAGACACATATTCTTAAAAACTGTTTTAAATATTTAATAAATAACTTTAAATATAATTTTAACCTACGTTTTTTTTACATTATCTGAGAATCTATGTATCAAACATTTTGTAAGATCTGATCCAAAACACATAAAAATTTGTTTTGTCTAAATTGACGTTATATTTCAACGTAAAATTCATATAATAAAAATGGTCTAATTTTAATGATGTTTTGTGGGTGAAGAAATAAGCAAATGGTCAAACTCCTCCATTTTCTTACAACCGAAGGGTATATCTAGTCTATCATATATCACTAAACCCGTATACAATATTTCCACAACTAACAAACATCATAAACGCAATAAAACCATATATAAAAATGCTTGCACATTGCACACAGACTAGTTGCAAGCTGAGACTTTTACTGATTTAGATGTGAGATTAAGGAGGGCAACGCATTCTCTGAATATGATAATAAACAGAGCTAACGATTGAATTGTTAAAACAAAAATCAAAGCACCGTGCAATCAAATAATTACATTTTCTTGCTCGCAAATTATCGAGCGTGTTTTTTTTATCTATCAGTGTGTTAGTCCATTATCAGGCAGTTTTATGTTGCACCGGGATCGACTTCATAAAGAATTTTTTTTTTAATGGAACAAAATGCACCCGTTCCTAAATTAATAGAAACCAATTCATTAGATTAGAATATATTTATAAGCAAAACAAGGTAGTCCAAAAATTAATGTCTTGGTCATTTAGGGTGACCAGATACTTGAACACATGTATGGATCGGGACACTTGTTAAAAGTGATATAAATTCAAAGTACCACAAAAAAAAACTAGTCAGAAAACCTGATCTAACCTAATAGAATTAATCATTTATTTTTTTAATAGATAATTAAAAACAAAAAAATGTAAAGAAACAAAAAAGGTTAATTATGTCAGATCGGATAAGGTTTTCGGGCTAGTTTTTTTTTCGTACTTTTAATGACCTTATATCGCTTTTAAAAGACTACCGATTCATATTGAATTGTCATGGAACCATTTTTAGGTATACAAAATGTCGTCTGTATTCGATAAATTCATTCAATTATAAAAAAAAATTAAAAAAGACTATTTAAATGTTATGTCTATGTCATTGTCCACCACTGTATAAAAGGGGCATTTTTTACCCTCTCGATTAATAGTGTATATTTTCCTTTGCATATTTCACTTCATTTCGATGACCGATTTCATCGAGAGTAATTCTATATTTTGTCTCAAAATGACAATCAGAACATATAATTGAAAAACATGCAGGTCTAAGTACCTCTCAAATCGTTTATCCGTGGGTACTTTCAGAGTGGATGGAACGCCACATACCTACCACTATTATATCTTCATTCAACACGACCCGCCTCAAGTATGTTCTCTTTACACAAATTTCGTCGTCCAACCAAATGATATGTAAAACCAACAAAGCGTCCCTTACATAAACTTATTCATCACGCATCGGCATTGTGATCTGTCGTATCTTCGCATTGAAGTTCTAGTGGGAAAAATATTAAAAATATTTTAAAAATTTAAAAAGTATTCATGATGAATGCGTGCTCTTGTGAGTGACTTATTAATTCTACCTTTCATTGCCGGTGCTCTCAACTGACTTTTACATGTTTCCAAATATTGCAATATCTTTGTAGGTACATCTACGAAGCGGATAAAATGAATAACAAATTATTTATTTACACCAACTTTTTATACATAAATATCAATATGTTTCGGAAGCGATGCTTTCCTTATCAATATAAGTAATAGACGAATAGTAAACAGAAAAATAATAATGTAAGAATAGACAAAATACAAAGAAAACAAGAATCAACAATAAGTGATGAAAGGTAAGTAATTAATTAAAAATGAAAAAGTATTAAAAATAAAAAATAAAAAATAAAATAAATTAAAATAGTTCAGAAATGTTAAACGGTTTTAAATTGTTTTAAAATGATTTTTTTTATATAAATATAATTAAGAAAATAACAAAGCATGAAAAATTAAATAACAATAGTCATTATTATTATTAAAATTTGTATTAATAATGTTAATATAGATTGTAATTTTTTTATAAAGGAAAGATGAGCTAAGGAGTATCTAAGGTGAAATAGTCATTCTGAATTTGCGAACAATTTTTTGAAAACAAATCATTCTTTTGACATAAATAAACGTCTAAAATGTGTACGTACGAATACCACTGGTTTACAATTAGATATTTTTAGAAATTAGGAAAAGTGTTAATAGTCAATTAAATATTAATAATAATCAAAAAATATTTTGAATTGTTACCTCTTAAATTTATTTACACATTAATAACTAAAAGTTGTATTAATAATATTCTAAATATAGTTATATAATAAGTTTTATAAATAAAATGATTTACATAAGTAATACATGTGCAATTATTCATTTTTATCGAAATGAAAGAACACAAAATTCTATATGTGTAACCTGTACCCGATTGCACAGCACAGTAGTTTGAGGGATTTTCTAGTACCGTAAGGGAAGGGCTAAACTTGTTCCCCTTTTAAAAAAAAAATTACAACATTATTCTCAAACTTCGTTACGAGTACTTTAGCATAAATCATTAAGAAATGCTATAATTTACTGTATACTGTTTTTCTTTTATGAATATTTTAATAAATCTCCTATCGGACAATATAAATGAAATGATATAAACAACGAATATTTAAAAAAAAAAAAGGTTTGCAGATGACAGCTGGCATGAACAGTGAAGACTGTAGGAATGTCATATAATATTCTCTTGCTCTGTTGTTATTTGTCCCTACTTGATATTTGATTATTTAAACCCTTAACTTCTAAATTGTTATATTATAATATCTAAAATGTTCATCTAAGTGAGTCTGCTACCGTGAAAATTTAAATCGTGTTTTAAAGTTGCATGCATGTAATATACGAGTATATATGTTATTTTCTAATTGTATTAGGTTAAGTTATTTTGTGTAGATTTTCTTGCTCTTTTAATATTTGTACTATACATTTGATTATTTATATCCCTTGTTTATTCTAAATTGTTAAATAGTATTCTAAATTGTGCATGTAAATGAATCTGCTGCTCATGAATATTTCATGCCATAGTTTTAATTTGCATATATGCACACTATAATAACAGATATGCTATGTAGTATATCTGTTATTAGTTTTAGTCTTTCACAAACATTATGTATATTACATTCTTGATGGACTTTTATTTCTATTTCTTTTATTTATTCACTACTGTCGCTAGATGGCGGTGCTCCGCAACTCAAACACGAGAAATCTTTCTCTATTGAGTTGGGCATTTTTTGTAAAATAAATTTATACTTTTGTAATTAGCTATTATATCTGTACTATTAAATATTCTATATGTATTTATATAAAATAAAATAAAATATATCCGTTGTTTTACAGTTACATTAGGTTAGGTTAGTTAGTATAAAGCGCACTTGAGGTGAACTTTTACAAAACTGCGCTATAGTAATTTATTATTATTATTATTATTAATAGCTTATTGGTTTAGAGTAGTCTGCCAGTTCACAGAGTTCAAATGTCTTTCACCGCAATAACCTTTGGCTCATTTGTTTTTGTAACGGGCACGTATGTTTTTTTGTTTCAACGTTTAATGCCACAAAAATATCATTTTCAGCTACGGCAGTTCAAGTTTTGTGACTTTTATTTGTTATGTTTAAAGGAGAATCAGGTTTGGAGCTTCAACTTAATAGTCAAAATGAGTGTTAAACATGAAATGATCGCACTAAGTAATAATCTGTCACAATAAATTATATACGAAGTAAAACATTTCGTGGAAGAAAGAATGTGTGAAGATTTACGGCAGTTGTTCCTCCGGTAATAAATGTAGCTATCCGATAGCGTGATAGTTGACAGTGTGGCTAGACCGGCCAGGAGGTAATCTAAATCTTAAACTTCTGTTCAAACTTTTAAACGGCCAGATAATAAGGTAATGTATTATCGCTTTATTGAATATTTCTTTTTAAGCTTTCTTCATATTTCATCGTGGATCGTGGCTGAATTAAAATTAGAATAAATTTTCACGAGTGTCACATAATGTGATACCGGACGCGTGAAGAAAAGGTGGGTGGGGTGGAACCGGCCGCGCAACAGGGGGCACGACCGAACACGAACTTCACTCTTTTTTTTCACAGGAGATTTGAACAAATGACGTTGGGGGGCTCCGCCGTTGTCCCCGGGTCGCTCTCCTAATTTATAATTCCCCACACAAATACGACGCATTCCTCTCAGTGATAAGCAGATGAAATTCACGTGCGTGTATCACTAAGATTCTTATCAGATCTTTCGGAATTCAAATGAATAAAAAATTAGTGCAATCAATAATGAAAACATTGAACCGTTTGATTGAGTGGTCCTTCATTGTATACTCAACTTGTAGAATGTAGTAGTTGTGTGTTTTTTATCGATGATAGATACGTCGTAATCTCTTTTTCTATTACGCACATTGAAAAGAAGAGATAGATATGCTACAACTGAAGTATCAGTGTAATATGTACCTATCCTTTAAATTTGGTATTCAATAACGAAGTGTGGATGCAGACGAAACTACGTTGTTCATAGGGTCAGGGATCAAGTTAAAAAACCGGTAGCATAATGTATCACCCTTTTTTAAAATGATGTTTGTTTTCGTGTTTATCTCCATACTTGAGCAGAAACGTTATTTGAAATCCTAAATTAAATCTCACGACTATCTGATAATTTCAATATGTAATGTTATAATATTCAGACATGTTTTTTTATAGAAATTCTTTTTTTACAAATGAATCGTTGATTCAACGTGATACAAATGGCGCGTTGAACAGGCAAGAGGAGAATCAATCCGACAGTATCGGACGAGATCGATTGAATGCTAGTTGGAATGTGATGGTCCATGGAATTCCTGCCATTGTGCGGACTGAGGCAATCCAGCCTCGGGTGGCCGTAAATTAGCGGGAGGTCCCCGTCATCGGACGGGTCCTTACTCGTGATACACGGACTCGCAACTCGCAACCATTTGAATAATAGATTCTCGGGATAAAGGTGACTACAAATAATAATAAAAAGAATCTATTTTTAACACGTTGAGTGTAGAAAAAACATCATAAAAACAGACAAAAAGACAAATTTAACTGCATGGTATTTGAGTAGGCCACCTATCCTATTGTAGTTAAATGGTTTGATTAATATTAATGTTAATAAAATTGTTATCAGGTAGTTTACTTAAATTATTAAAAAAAATAACTATAGGGGTCATTTAAAAAAAGAAAAGACCACCCTTCAACAAATTTTATCAATTTGAATGTATACCACCCATCTATGGGTTAAGCTTTCAGAAATTCATTAAGTTAATCAGCATTGTTATGACTAATTTTCACTGTAAGGTCTTGGGAAAAATTATCAGAAAATAAAAATTTTCACAGAAAAACGCTTTGTAATCTGTAATTTACCCATAAATAGAAAAAGACTGAGCTTTTCGGGTTTAATTGGTTTTGTGGATTATTTGCTCATAATATCATAGTTTCTTATATAATAAAAAGAAAAATAACAACAAAAAATATGAAAGGACATACCCATCATAAAATAACCAGTTACCTTCTCAATTTGGGCTTAGATAGTAAGCAGTATTGTAGTAATATTATTTTTAATTTGTCTTTTCTGGCCAAAAAGAACAATGTAATCGACCAAATATTGTGTAAAATCAACTTGTCGTAATTTTATCTCAATTATCACAATGCAGAATAGGCTCCTTATCGAGACACATAAACTATTAGAAGCATTACATTAATTATTTGTGGTTGATATCAATTCGACGAAATCGTTTCATCAGTTAAGAGCGCTGACAAATTTGTTGTCGCGGCTAAGTTATGGCTCCAGCGACGGGCTTTATCTCAGTTCAGCATCTCTCCCACATGATCATACCGATTAATTACTGACTTGTATTCAGGTACCTCAATTTCAAGCAAACGGTTGTTTAAGACTTTAATTGAAAACAAACTAAATTGCATATTTTCACTAGAATATAAGATACGTAAACTACAAAGAAACTAATTTTCCAATAATTCAAAATGGAACAGACTTGGAAACTTTTGCTATCATTAACGCAATACTTGGATTTTTTCTGTTGCCTCTTTGTTGTAAAATATTACATTAATAGTGCTTTACAATGATAGAAACTCAAATAATAATAATAATAATACTTGGATGATTGGTATAGCGCCGTTTTTGTGAAAAATCACCTCAAGGTCGCTGTACAAATACTACTTGCTAGGGTTTATCTTATTATGTACATATACAGAAAACATACTAACCTGGTAGGGCACTCAAGATTAAAACGTTAAATTACAATGTTTTGGGTTGAGATGATATGACTTTGCACGCACAGGACACATACCATATTAGAAAACACGTACTATAGTACTATAATTAAACATTATACCTATGTAAAAATAGATTTTAACCAATACATAGATGAAAACAGGAATAATAAGAATAAAGTAAAGGAAAACTGGTAGGAATATTTTTACAGATGTTGCGAATTGTTATGCTGCAAAAAGGTTCATATTATTAGTGCGATAAACTATCAAGAATGAAAGAACAGTCATAACTGGCCAAGCGATACTCGTGGGTAGGTTTTTAAAATAAAAAAAGTTTATTTGTGAGGTTTTAATCCTAATAAGTCACTGGTTACAATTTGCTACTTGAAAAATTCGCGATATTGAGAGAAAAGTGGTGTTATTTTTCGGTAAAATTCGAGCTATTTTTGGCGAAATTCACGTTCTTTTGGAAAAATTCGCTTTTTTTGATAAATTTGCGTTATTTTTGGGAGAATTTGATTACTGTTAATAAAATAATGGTATTGTATATTCCCTTTTCTGAATTTTGCTACAAAAGTGGTGCATATTCTTTGTTATTTTTTTTTTAAATATTTGGTATTGTTATTATTTTTTTTTATCGAAAAAATAACTACCTGGCAGTTTCACCATGAACTTAGCTTCGATCCATTTAATTGCTATTTAAGTTTGTCAAAGTCATAGAAATATTTAGAAAAATATGAAGATTGGGGTTTATTTACCGAAAAATTGCGAAAATCACATTTTTCGCATAAAAATATAAATTTCGCGTAAAAATTTGCGCTATCGCAAACGCGAAATTTTCGGGTCCATAGCTATAAATAAAGTAATAATTTTTTATAATCTTTTTTTTCAGCATCCCTGCATAACGCCGATTTTCGTGTAAAAGGTTCATTAGTAATTAGTTAGTCTTGTTCTCCACCTTAGTACATAGTTAACTGTGCCAGATAACAAAAAATCCCTACGAATTGTGATAGTAAGCAATTTCACTTGAATTAAATAATAATAATGAAAACAATGTTTTATATTCTTCTTTTTTATAAAAAAATAACAAATAATGATATCCTCACTGGGATTTCCCGTGCTGAGGATTTCATTTACAAAATATGAAATTACATTATATTAAAATGATGTGCTTAATGAAAAAAATAAAATAATTATAAGGTGAGGTGTTTTAAGTGCAGTTGAGTGGTTTCGGTGTTAGTCTGTATTTGGTGTTAATAAATTTTCTATTTCAGATCTCCCTATGTAAACGTATCCAGTGTTTTATTTGATTTTTAAATTTATTGTGGCTGTTGTGAATTTTGAAGGATAGTGGGATTTTGTTTTAGAGTTTAATACCATAGTAAAAAACGATTTTGTTTGTCAAATTGTTGTATTTGTGGTTCCTTGTTGAATATATTTTTTACTCTGAGATATAATATGATCAGTATTTCTGATATGTGTGATTGTCATTATTTCTTGTTTTTTGTATTTACGAATGCAAAGTAGTATTGTTTTAAGGTAATTATTTTATTGACATAATGTTAAGTTTGTTGAAGATTTCGTCGGTTATAGTTCTTAGAGGGACTTTAACCGTTTTAGTACTATACTTATTTTGTTAGTATGTATATAAATTGCTACAGATATTCTGTGTTTTTAAATTTTTTTAAAAGTATGGTATTCAATAAAAATGCAATAACTTGTACAAATATTAATCAATTTAATATTTTATTTTTTAAATTACACAAGTAAAGAATGAAATTTTACGAATATTATAGTTCTAATTAAAAAAAAGTTACACAATAGAACTACAAGAAATATTAAAAATTACAAAAATATAAGATTATTTCACTTCACAATTGTGTTTTTGAAAATGAATCCGAAGATTCACATTCTAATCTTTTATAGCGATATACAATAATGTCACTTCCGTCGTCACTGTCTTCATTTATGGGAACAAAGGTCTCGTCGTCAGTAGTGCCGCTGTCATTTGATAAATTTCGATCATCCGCAATAGAACTAGCTTATATGGTGAATATGGTGAAATATAATACCTCGATATGGTGAAAAATATCAATTCGCTTATATTTATATAGGGTATATTTATTTTAACAGGATAAACAATAAATACCGTTATTAAGACACGCGCCAACCGCAATATACCACGCTCAAATTGAACACGTGCTCTCCCGAGGATGACAAAAAAATACACTGAAAATTGCAGCGCTATAGCAGTACGTCGCAATTTATGTATCTAAAGCTTACAGCGCGGTGGCGCCGGGCAGCACTTTAACGGTTAAGTATAATTTTTGTAATGGCTTTTTGTGTTATAATGAATAAATTAAGAATATAATCGTTAGCACTGCCCCATCCGACAATATCATATTCTAATAGTGATTGAAAGAGAGCCATGTAGATCTTAATAAAATCTTTTGTACTGAGAACATTCCTCTTTGTTTTAAAAAAGTAAGTTTTATTTTTAAATTTTGATATCTAAATAAATAATGTGAGTCCACTTTAAATTGTTTTTACGCCTAGAAACGTTATATGGTTAACATTTTTCAATGACAGACATTTTAAATGTGGTAAGCTATGAATTTTTAAGTTACGGTTTGTATCTGAATTTTTAGTATTGTTCATTTTAAAAGTTACGAATTTGGTTTTATTAGCATTAAGTGCTAGTGAGTGATAGTCTAGCCATGTTTTGATTCTGTTTAAAGTGACTTCTGCTTTGTTGAATGTTTCTGACCATTTTTTTCCCATTTAATAGAATAACAGTATCATCTGCAAAACTTGCGATTTCACCTTCACATTCTATGTGACATTGGTCATTTTTGAAAATTATGAACAAGATTGGACCCGATAAAGGTCTTAGGATAATTTTAAGGAATTTATTTTTCACCACTGGTTAACGTTCTTTATTAGAATGCAATGGTTGAAGGTTGTTAGACAGATCATACAGGTTTTTCTTATACCTTACCCATTCAGAAATGAAACTAGTGGGAAATATAAATCACATTAGAAAGCGGCTGCCTACTTCGACATGAGTTAGTTAGAGCCCTGCGTGGCTGCCTGAAGATGCCACCGTGCCGTGCGATAAGTAAACACCCGATTAGCATTTCCATGAGTTACGTTAATCCCCACCAAATGATTGTAATATTATTCGGCCGAGCGTAAGCGACAAGATTTTTACGCGATGTTATTTAAATGAATGGACAATTCGCGGATAAAGCTGTCGTATATCCATAAATTAGAGGCGAATGTATTACGTTCATAAAGACTGGGATACGTTTTCGAACATGACATCGATTAGGTGACTATTTCGATGGAATATTGTGAAATACCATAAGGAATACTATGCTCAAATCTTTAGAGAGATAAGAACAATAATATCTGATACCGGCTGTGTACCGGCTGCACAATGAAGGTAGCTATCAAATTTCCGGTAAAACATTACTACCTGTTTTTTGTTTGGAATGATTTGCAGCTAAATCTCTCTACGCGCGTGTGGTGGTATGTGATATCGTGTGGTTGTGTGCGGTTGTGTGCGGCGGTCGTGTGGTGTAACGTGGTACGTGGCATGAGCGGCGAGGTAAGAATGCGAGGTGTGGTCATCTTCGGACGAGGTAGCTGTTAGCTGTTGGGGGATATCCAGTGACAATGTAATATCGTTGGATATAAAGTCGTAATGTAATGGGTTTTGTAAATGTGATGCGTTGATTTAACGCCGAATCACGGCGACACATCGGTGTGGCTCCAGCTGTAAGATATTTAGAAAACTTTACAAGACTTGCCGTGCCCGGATCTCCCTAATATCACCACATTATTATTTGTTGTGACGACCGTACGACTGACGTCTAGCATGAAAGAGACGGCATGAATGAGTGAGTAGAGTGAACTATAAAAGGGTATTAACTGTTGTCCAATGTCTCTTCTTCATCAACTGTTACTCGAGATAATACATGGTATTAATTGGTTATTATTCCATCGTCCATTGGAACGTCCTTCCACCTTCCATTGATTTTATAACAGAATTTATAAAAACCGGCATTTCCGCATATCTGTGGTGAGGTGAGTATATAATAGAAACTCCACGAGAGAGCTTTAAAAATAATTCAATAGTTTAAGGTTTTCCCACATTTCTAACATATAACTAACGCATAATAAAGTAATAGACGGCCTCCATGGTCGAGGGGTAAGGCGCTTGACTACGAATCCGAAGGTCGCGGGTTCAAATCCCGGCGTGCGCAAGTAAATTTTATTTAATTAATTTGTGCTGTTTCACAATTCATTATTTTAAAAATAATATATGGTATGTTTGCGCACGTTCCAGAGTGGAAGATACTCTCAGTATCGCCCTGGTGAAAGACCACCATTCAGAATTGAAACGTTGCTTGAAATGGCTTTTAGCCGTGTTTGGTGACCAGATCTTAATAGCCAGGTATTTCCCCACCTCCCTCTTCCCTTCTCCTTCCACTCCCAAAATACCTTCAGCCTCACAACATTCCCCAATTGGGAATGCCATAGTCTCACTTGCTCCAGAAGGTTGGAGCAGTTGGGACTCTTGTGCGGTATTCATATTAAAAAAGTGGATTCGTATAAGTTTTTATACCCCATCGTTCAGAAATGAAACTATTCTGAAAGTCGTGTTTTCTGACAAGAATTGAAAAGCAAAATAATTTAAATGAATGCGCGACTAAAGACTTGTATGGAAAGATGGCATGAAAGCGAGACAAGTGTAGGAATTATGTGTATAAGAGTATGTATGGTTGTCCGATCTCTCTTCATTATCACCTGCCATCCGAGATAATGTATTGTGGTAATTATCATCTCATTACTGTTATTCCGCCATCACAATATCACAGAAAAAATATTATTTAAAAGGCCACAATAAAACAGGCAAAGGCATTACACTTACAATCCTTCCATCATCTTCTCTTCTTCTTCATAACCCTAAAACGGGAGTACCTATTTTGATTCTGTTGGCTCTATACTGGAATCTTGGCTTTAGCTGGAACTATAAGCGGCAAAAAAAATCGAAAAAATCATTTCCGTCACGTTTTTCTTCGTTCTTCCGTTTCTACGATTCCAAGGCGAGAGCAAGTCGCGTTTCTGGTCGGCTGTCGTGGGCGGAAAGTAAATTGAAATGAATACTTTTGGTAAGCTGCCGGGAAGCCCGGCCTCACATTAGATCGCCTTTACAGTTTAAATGACCAGGGAAACGCGGTTAGCATGTGTTTATAACACATCAAGACATAATGCATGAAAAATAGCGGTTATGCATGCGATAGGCCGCCGCGGCCGCTCGGTTATTGTATTACCGACCCCTCCGAGGCGCATTGCGTTTAATGGGATACGTTTAAAAAGGTAAATTACAAAGCTTCATTAAAACTACGGCTTGACATTTGTGGGTGTAAGCAGGATAGAATTTATTCAGTAACATACTGCTATGAAAGAAAGTGTTGCTGATTGTTATCGGGCTTCTACAGTATCTATAAATTATGATCGCAAAATCTTTCATCTGGCAATACAGGTGAGTTTTATGATAGATTTTTCCTTGGGTGTGGGAATTTGAGTGATACTCTTTGTACTCTCGTATCATGGAACTTTTACTTGAGTTTTTATTGGTATATTACTGATACCCCCTTTACACAACTGTCCCGTGTTCATAATACGTCTCTAGTCGGGAATAAAAACCGACACTGGACTAGGCAACCAACCAACAACATTCGCGTGATCGGGCTCTATTTATCCCAGCATTTACTAAGTTATGTGATCATAAGAAGGTCCTGCCACTAAGAGATATATTGGATCCGTCATTTCTGTTCCTTGTGTGGTTTATGAGGAAGGAGAAAAGGAAACAGCGAATCTTAATTTAGTAAATGGTTAGATCATTACCTGTCCGCTTTTATCCATCTCGTTGTTGGTGAGCTTGACCTTCTCGAAGGAGACGACCTGCTTGCGCAGCTGCTCGCCCGTGAAGGGGGAGTCGGGGTGCGCGTAGAGGCGAGCGGGCGCGGGCGGGTCCGCCTTGCCCGCCACCAGCCACGAAGAACGGTGGTAGGCGTAGCGGTAGCGCTTACCGTCCACGGGTACGATGTCCAGCAGGACGGCGTAGCGTTGGCTGGCGCTCAGCCCGGTGAATGATACTCGGAGGGTCGGGAACATACGTCTGTAACAATGAGATGGATAAAATTAGTGATGAAGACTGACGGGTCAAACAGAATTTTAAGTTTTTGATGATGATGACACACGACACTCGATATGTTGGTATCAAATAATGGAATAAAACTCTTCTTGGAAGTTGGAAGGCATACAAAGAGACACAAGATTCGCATTCGTAACATACGCAATACACATGACCTAGATCCTAAAAGCCCGCTCTACACTCTTGGCGAGATCTCTCGGAAACGAGTACAAGTGCTACCTCAGCGGTTTTGGGTCCTTTGAGTCGACAAGGGACCGAGAGCCGACGAGGTTATACGAAGAACGGCAAAGCGAGGTAAGAATTAACTTCCACTATCCCTTGAATGAGTAAGTGAAATCGACTGATTATGTTCTACCAGAAACGTTTAAGCAAGTACCAAAAATCAATCAACCGACAAGTCTCCATCGATTCAATTCAAGTGGATCAACAAACTAAATTGATTAGCTAAATTCGCGTGTTCGTATAAAGCCACAACAAAGAGTCGGCTGTCCAAACCTCAACATCATCATCACAATGTATTGATTGATTTGGGAATGAAACTAATTTCCAAACCACCTGTTGGAAAACGAAAAGAGGCGTCAACTCTTGCAAAGGCGATTAATCATCCACTGGCAGGAGGTAACGGAAGAATAGAGCAAGAATGTGAAATTACATAGCAAATCAAACAACGTTTGATGCATCGGATTTTAATGCACCCGCTAATAGCGCGGTGAGGGTCTTCTCTCGAGCAAATCGAGATACGGATCTCGGCTCGGAAAAAAACACGAGGGTCGTTTTTTTTACAGGTATTATTTATTTTATTTTATTAATACATCTATCATGCCGGACTGCAGGTGTAGTCGGAATGAACTTTTTTCTGGACACGTAAATATTTTGTTAGCGGCTTATGCCAGTTTGGAGGATCGTGAACAACTTGGCCCGGGGGATTAAAAAACTGATTTTATGAAGTGTGGAAGAGAATGACATCATTAAAACTGTCAGCATCGGCTTTAATCTTTTTTAGCATTTCTGCAACAGCATCAGAAACCCGGAAACTTGTTGTCATAACTATTAATATCACTATTATTATTCTCTTTTGATATGATGAAAGTCAGTAGTTTCTGTTGATGCCCATCATAAACAATTTTAGTGATCATTCATATTATTATTTTTGCTCGTAAATGTCCATGTCAAAATTAATTTTAGAAAGTAAATCTATTAAAACAGGAGTTATTCTCATTTCAACATGCGAAGACAATAAAGGTGTTTCATTGTCTCAGAACTATGGACAGGTAACGTAGGAATTCAATTAGTCCAAACTAATGAATTTTATGACTACCCACATATTGTAAATAAGCATAAACCAGCAACTTAAGAACATACTTATGGTTAAAGGCAGGTGTTTCCAATTCTGGTAACTTTAATATTCAGTTTCAGTTTTTTTGTTTGTTTTTGTTTTGCTTTGTCAGGGTTTACTTATAGATAAAATGATTGATTATTATCAAAATGTAGACAACTTCTACTTATGCAGTATTCGGGAACTTTACTTTTAATAGTGTTTTCATAACAAAGTAGCTCAATTAAACTTTTGTAGAAACATAAATATAAAGTTGATATACTATCAACAAAACGAAATGGAAAGTAACACCTTTTTATTACAATTATAGTATCACAACTTTCTCAAAAAAAGAAAAAAAAAATTCCCAGCCTACCTAGTTGAAAATTATCAAAACAAGTTGTCTCTTTAGTACAATTAATCTAGAAACACCCCTGAATTTGTATCTGGATTAATTTGGGTCAAGACTTTCAGTAAAACACCACATCGCCAAACAGCACTAATCACTGATGACTTAAAACGATGCGGTCTAATTAAGGCTATTACCTTTTCTGTGCAAGATCTTAACCATGCCAGTTCCTCTCGCGTCCGGCTGGTTCGGTTGACCGTCTTATTGCGTAAAGCTCGCGCGGGGTGAACACCGCACATGTGCGGGCCGCTATCTCCTAGGGGCGATCTAAAAGAAGGCCGCTACGAGTAGGCAGTTCCCTATCGCCTAATCGATACTTAATTATAGTACCACCAGATATTTTTTTCACGCTCCAGTCCGGCCTACAACTAGTTTACGGCCGATCCGGCGATTTTTATTAAGTAATTTAACTCGGGTGTCTACCGGTGTGTCAGGCGGTCCGCTCGCTTTTATCGAAAGGCTGTAAAATTTTCAGGAACAAGAATTACCGTCGTATAACACGTTGACTTTGTGCGTGTGTGTGTGTGAGTTTTTTTTTTGTTAAACGATATGTTCGGAATGTTAACCATTTATACGATCGACATTGTTTTGTCGACCATTAGCGCGTAAAAAGGGATTCATCGGTTGGAATACCTGATTGTTATATCACTCTTTGACGTCATCGATATCGACTTTTTTGATCGACGAATCAATCGAACCATAAGTTAAAGGACCACTAAATTAAAGCTGTATGTCTTCTTACTGTCTTTGACGGTTTCACAGCGTTGGTATAATGTTTTAAATAATTCAAAAAAATAAAACGAATTGTTGGTAACTATGAAGACAAAAGCATTTAGCACGAAAAAATAATCTGAACCGGACAAAATACTATGCGAGTTTACGCATTTAAAATTATTTATTTGCTAAATATTTTGCATTAAACAAAAATGGCTTGATAATGGCGCCGCAATAAAAACGCATAACTAGTTTCTTGCATCTACCCATTTTTTTGATCGTTTCACAATCTGGTTGTATAATTAACTCCCATCAACTGAAGCAATGACAAGTGGGGTCAGTGTTGCATAAGGTCTTCCAGTCCGGCTGTCAAGAATTTAAAAAAAGCTATCAACAAAAAAGAAGGTAGCTCCTAAAAGCCAAAAAGCATTTTTGTGACTGATTTAAATTTATATATTTTTTATTATTTTTTTTATTATTATTTAGTTGTAATCACTCAAGCGTTCTGTCACTTGTGACGTCAAAGTGATGTTAATTCAGTTGACAAGAGCAAGCAGGTTGAAGGTTCCCAGTGCTTTTTGATTCACCCGTTTACGGTCGATTTCGGAAGCTATTCGAGTTATTCCGTTCAATAAACACCGATGTTCAACTAGGTGTATCATTCCCGCTCGCCTGGAATTATTCTCATGGTGCATAGAAACGACTCTTGACTGAAAATATCTCAACATCTGATATTGAAAAAAAAATTAATTCTCGATTTTGTCGAATAAATAATAAGGATATAATAATTTTTTACATGGTTGCGAGACATGCGCGGTAGCAAATTAACATAAAATAGGGTTTAAAAAAAATTATAAGCAATTAGTTTTTTTTCACACTCTTCGTGGATACTATAAAATTCAAGATAAATTATTTCCTAGGTATGTTCAAAGTGCCTTCGTAGTCACGTTAACACATTGTAATTGTTTCCTGTCATGCAATAATTATTAAAATGGCTTGCACTCTGGGGAACAGAACTCAATGTGGCCAGGTCATAATGTGAAATTAAACATCTTGCCACGTGGTAAAAAGGGTTATTTCTGGCAACATCAAGTGCCGGACTCGAGTTTTATGAAAAGGAGAATATCATAACCAGCAATCAGAATGTTGATTCATCAACCGCGAGATTATAAATTTAATTGGATAATTTATTTATGCCCGGTTTTATGAATTATCAGATCGACGGCGTTTTGCAATTTTATCCTTAATATTTATTTTTATAAATTAAATACGGATGGTTTATTTTATTTTTATTATCGTACAAGAGTTGAAACTTCCAGAAGCAATGAGACTATGGTGTCACCAATTTGGGATAAGAAGTACATGGGTATTCAGTTCTGGTGTTTAAATATAGCCAAAGCCATTTCGAGCGATGCTTCAGTTGAGAATGGTGATCTTTCATAATTAAATGTAGATTTTTTTTTCATAAATGAACCCATTATTGAACACGGGCAATAAATACATCGGTAAGTAGTAAAATTACATGTCTTAGTTTACAGTATGCAGTTGACATATTAAAGCTGTCAGTCAAAGAGTGTACTAAATTTCGAATTCCGAATAATATTGTAGCTAGGTTGGTACTTGGAACCTAATATCAAAATAATGTTCTTTGACAATAATGTTTGTGTTTCGACCAAAATATGTCACGGGAACGAACGAGAACGCTCGAATCGATTAGCGGGCGGGATGTATTTATATATTTTCTGGAATACTGGGGCAATAGCGGAAATGCAAGTGAGGAAAAAATGTCCGCATCTGTTCCGCCACACACAGCGCGTACTAATCGACGCCAAGCCAATGGGCCGTCAAATTTAGCGTGCTCTCGTTTTCCCTCAACGAAAACTCGTCAAATTTTTCTTAATATCGTTTTCCCTCGATGAAATCTAGTCAAATTTTGTTTAGTATTATTTTGCCTCAACGAAAACTAGCAAAATTTTACTTAACCCTCCCTTGCCGGTGCCGTCAACTGAATTGATATGTCTATAATTTTTCAAGTATCTCTGTAAATAAAAAAAATACGGAGTTCTTATTTTGAGTGTTCTCCAGTAATACATTTACGTAATGGATAAAATAATTATTTATCGACTTTTGTTGTAATATCTGGAATTTTTTTTTGCGGGAGTGAGAAAGGGGGTACGGGGTTTCGCTCACCGTACCACGATGCGCGGTCTCAATAATAGCCGGTAGTCTGCCGGCTAAAATTGATTTTATGCGTGGACTATGTGTTTTCTTCACTTTCAGCACATATATTACTTATATACACACATATGCACATTATGGACTATTAATAAAATGATTTACATAAGTAATAAATGTAAAGTTTTTTTTTCTTAATAAAAATTACAAATTAGTAAATGTGTACCCTGTACACAAAGGGTTACAGCACTGGAGCTCGAAGATTTTTCCAGCGCCGCGGAAGTATTTTGATAATGTTTTCCTTCAATGAAAACTTGCTAATTTTTGTTTACCATTGGTTTTTCTTATCAAAAATTCCCCCGTCGTCACAACGGTTATTCTGATTTTCAGCAGAAACCCAAAAATATGTACAAATATTTTTTTATGTAGGTTACCTACAGATAGCATAAAAAAATCTTACCACAATGCCGGCGTATTTTATTACGAACCTAATCTATAATAGACAAACAGAATTATTAATTACACAGAAGTAAGCCTTAACTACAAAACAGAAAATCTGTTTGTTCGTCATAGCATTAACTCACGAACGGTAAGTTATTTTATGTCTTGTATTTCTAGGTCAACCCAACTATTTAGCTCACCCCGTCGCTTCCATCATGAGCTATTGAGATCTTAAGGTCGTATTTTTTTGTCAAGAAATAAGACAAACACTTAACAATTAAATGAATAAAAAATATTTTGTTCAAACCACTATTTACGCATTTATGCATTCATTCAATATGTTTCGGAAGCGAAGCTTCCCTCATCAGGATACAAAGTATACTTTGTATGTATACTATATATATATATATACTTTTTATCTGTATACTGTGTATCCTGATGAGGGAAGTTTCGCTTCCGAAACATGTTGATATTTAAATATTATATGGTAGTTACACAAAATATTGCTTATTCATTTGATTAAAAATAACAGCACAAATTAATTTAGATCTATTGAAGAAACGCTTAAATATTTGTCAATTAAATAGAATAGCTATTGCGCGAAAGCAAAATCCCAGCTTTTTTCGGTAAAATATAAGGGAGTATTAAATGAATGCACACAAGAAATCACGGGCAAGGCCGGATATTAAAACTATTACAATGTAAATCTAACGTTCTGAGGAAAAGTGCACACCCATTCACAAATAGCGTGCCAGGGAGCCATAAAGACCGTGAATATGATGCACATTGAGAAAAATCTTCGTGTATTGTTAGAGCAATTTAATTAACTTGTCTCCCGTGAATTAATGCGCGCTGATGGCCGGGTACACCACGTACCTACCCGTTGTCGGTAGATGAAATTTAGAATCGTTTGAGTAATGGGTATGTAACAATATTCTTCACTCTGCATTGGTGAAAGTGAGAAAAATACTTATTATTTCATAAGATAAAATGAAAACTAACTAGTTCACTGTGTAGCGTTGTATTATTAGAATTAGAGGAAGCGAGTAACTAATTAGATACTAATGAGAAAACAAATTTATGAGGCGACTCTTTGTCAAAAGTATTGGATTATTAATAATATTTAATTCAGTGTTCCTTTTCGCTTTTCCTAAAATTTCTAACTAACTAACTCACCATCACGCAATTTCACCGCAGGGGTAGGCAGAGAGGACGGACCGCCAAACAACTCGATCTTGGCATACTCGTACACTTTTTACTTCATTCACATTCATACATCGTCTCATACATTCTCTTCTATTATTCCGACTTCTGACATGACCCGACTCAAGTATTTGGTTCACTTGATCGTGCCATATCTTCCTCGGGCGTCCCCGGCTTCTTCTTCCATTCACATTCGCGTCATACATTCTTCTTACACTCCTTTATTCGTTCATTCGCTTCACATGCCCAAACCATGTAAGCGTCCCTTTCTTAATCTTACTCATTACGCTTACATCAGCCTTGCATTCTTTACGAATTTCCTAAAATTTCTAATTTATTTAATGCTAAACCCCCTGTATATATGTATTTCAATTTCTATACCCTTATTTATATCGAAAGAATGATTTGTTTCCAAAAGATGGTTGGCGAATTCAGAATAGTTATTATTATTTAAATACCTCAGTTAATTCTCAGGTTCTGATTAATTTAAGTATTGAAAATTTCTTTTTTTGTGCAAAAGTAGTTAAAATCGTTACAAATTAATTGGTGGATATTAGTGGTGGGCGAATCGGCTCGGTTTAGTGAGCCGGATCACTAAATCAGCTCTCTGTAAAGACAATCCACATGAAACCTGGATGAAAAAAGTATCGTGTAATAGCGTCTTAAGGACGTCTTTAAGAGGGCCAAGGGAGCGAGGGAGAGGGCGTGGTGCGGGGGTCGTTCAATCGAGCCGGATCACCGAACCGGTACACAACAAAGAGCTGATTTAGTGATTCGGCTCACTAATCCGAGCCGCTTCGCCCACCACTAGTGGATATTACAGGGATTTATAATTATTACCAGTTTCGCGATGAGAAAAATAAAGTTTATAAAATAAAAAATTAAATAAATTGTTTTGTATGTAGGTATGTATAACAGGGGAATCATTCTCAATAGTCGCGAATTGAAAATTATGTTTTAAAAGAAAATTAGTATCCTAAGTAAAAAGAAACATTTATAATCTATCTATTAATTCTACGTAAATTTTATTAGAGTCAATTGAAAATTTATGCAAGAGGCTCAGCAGCCGTGAGAGTGTTGCTACATTGCATTGTTCAATATTTCGCTAACAGGAATTTTTATTGCTCGCTTCATAGCCACTCCACCACTCAGAGCTGTCTATAAAATCGTTTAGCGTTGAGTCAAAGCAGAATACTATCGGCTAGAGAGGAGTATTGAGAATGCATCAGAGGTCTGATAAATACGTTGACGTAGGAGCGTTAATTGCTACCAGACTAGATAAGAAATAGTGACTTGAACCTGCCGATGGGACCTCCATTTGAATATCACTTTGTGTTATATTTGTACTTTGTGAGAAATAGAGAGAAGTTGCCTAAGAAAAACAGGCTAACTGCCTTAAACAGCCTTAAATTTCAGATGATGCCAAGAATACCAAACAAATTTAAACTTTTTTTCAAATCCGGACTAAAGCAAATTTTCAAATGGCTTTCAATTTTTCGTGATGGTGCCATCCTTTCATGAGGCATCTGAAAACCAATTAATAAATGTGTCACCTTTGGCACTCAAAAAGTATGTCCCCCCCAATGTATAACATATCAAAAAATAACCTTACCATAAGATATCCTTTCTACATTATTAGATAAATCGCCTTGTATAACCGTGTTAAACTGACTACTCAAATTGCTGCTATCTATAAAATATTTGATGCACTTGATCATGCCATACGTGGGACGTTCACAAATTGTTTAATAAAACTGTCATATTTGGCACCTACAAGTAAGCCTCCCTCAATGTATTCATCCGATACGATGCACGCAACATGCAACTGCCTGAAAGCAACAACACCAATGAGTAGCTGTACTATAAACTACGTTCAACGTGTTTCAGAATGCACCATCAGTTTATTCCCGTCGGTTGAGTCAGTTGAGTGACAGACACCGATAAGTTGAATTATTCACTTTCCAATTGTGAGAAGCGAGAACCTATTGGCGAATTTAGCAGCACTTGGCAGCTGATAATGCTGGGGAACTCTTGAAACTCTGTTTAGCTTCACTTCAGATACGAGCTCCAAACAAAACGCGGTATTTAATGGCCGGAGTAATTGATTGCGGATTGAACATTTCATTTTCCAATTACCACTTAAATTTCCCCGCGCACGTAAATTTACTTCTGCATTTTGCCAACACGGAACAATTGAAGCAAAAATAGTGAAATACACTTCCTATCGAACGTATATCTACATAATTATAGAAAAATTGCAAAGAGCAAATAATAATCATAATAATAATAATATTTATTTGAAACACACATTATTTTACAGAAATATTTAAGAAAACTTTGACTGTCCAACTAGGAACAAATCCCGTTTTAGGACAGTCAAATTGATAAGTTTAGTTCATATTAATATACATATATATGAGAGAATATAAAAGAATCCATAAAGTAAATTAAATAAAAAAGAAAAAAAATGTGGTTTTTATGTTTTTTTTTGTTTTTGCTTTTAAAGTATGTTGCGTTTTTTTTTGTTTTTTATTTTTTTTATTTATTGTACTGTATTGTAGAGTAATAATTAATTAATAATAATAATAAATGGATTATTTCTATAGCGCCGTTTTCGTGAGAAAATCACCTCAAGGGTGTATCAACTTATATATGAGATATAAAAGTTTCAAGTATAAAGTACAAAAGTTTAATGTATGATATGCATTTTATATCAATAATGTTGTTTTCTGATAGGTGCATGATTCATCACAAAACCAAAGTAGTTTCTGATGGTGAAAAAAATTCATGATTCCAAAGTCAAATTCTACAGTCAATTATTAAAAATATTACGTGTATAATTTTTTCATAAGTCTTGACAGCTTATCGTACAATTTCGGTTCATTTTACTGTCGTACATCTGTTTGACGGTCTCCGTGGTCGAGTGGTTACGATTTTTTGCTACGAATCTGGAGGTCGCAGGTTCAAATCCCGGAGTGCGCAAGTAAATTTTATTTATTTATTAAATAAAAAATATGCTTTGTTTACGCCACTTATAAATATACATAAACATCTACACCACTTATACATACATAAACATCTACGTGCCATCTTCAGCCTCACAACATACCCAAATTGGGGATGCCATAGTCTCACTGACTCCAGACGGTTGGGAGCTGTTTGGACTGTTGTTTGGTATCACATAAAAAAAATAATTGTATTGTCCTTTTATACCATTTCATTTATTTTGAGAACAGCAGTTTCTTAAGGTAATTTACGTCTTCTAAAGGTAATGTAACCGTGATATTAAGTTATGTTCTAATTTTATAAAGAATTTGTGGTGATATTCCATCAAAATGAGTACTATTATCTTTGATTGCTGAATGAAACATACACTTGGCTTTAAACCAGCTAATTAGATGTTTTTTTTTACAGTAACTCCCCACAGGAGACCCTGAGGGAAATAATTTCCCTCAAGGCCTATATCATCTTTGGGGATGCTGTGTGGAGGGTCTTTTAGAGGATAGGAAGGAGTGAACTAGGGTCTTGAAGAGACCCATATTATAGGATGGAGGAAACACAGAGGCCGGTAGATCATTCCACAGGCAAGCTGTCGAACACAACAACGAATCGTAGAAGCGACCCGTTCTCATGTGACAAATGTCAACCGTGTGCAAATGTTGGGCGCGCGTTTGGCGTGTTTCCCGACTATGCACCGGTGCCGAAGGGATCAATGATGGTAGTTACTCGGAGCATCTTCCATTAAAATACCGGTAGAACAAGAACAGCATTCCCACCTGACGTCTGTGCTCCAAAGATTGCAACCCATTTGTTAATATGGGCGAATCTATCAAACGGACCGCCCGTTTCTGCACAGAGTCAAGGGTTGGCGAATTCCGAAGAATGGTGTCTATTTAATACATCTTAGATGTTATTTGAATGTATGAGGCATTGTATGAATGTGAATGAAGCAAGAAGTGTATGCCAAGATCGAGTTGTTTGGCGGTCCGTCCGCTCTGCCTACCCCTGCGGGGAAACGGCGTGATTGTTTGTTAGTTAGTTATTTGATTCTAATATTGACATAACATGTTGTCTTATCGATATAAAATGCCAAAAAGTTATAAGAATTCAATTTATATTGTAGATACCCCGGTGGCTTAGTTGGTCGTCCTTATCTTTTGAACTAATTACAAAGTAACCTGTATTATTATTGTATAAATAAATTTAAACAAATTAGTGGTTTAAAAAAAGCTGTTTGTTTCATTCAACAATATGCCAAACCTCATAATGGTTGCTCTCTACGAAAACATTGTTATCTGTATTTCTTGTCAATATAACGACATCTAAAAAACGACATGTTGTCTGACGCGAAAGCAATGAAATGCAGTCCTACTGAGGGAAAGGGGAGAAATCTGTTGCACCAAACGACATCTTGCAGATAGGATTTGTGGCAACGCCACAACCTGTCACTTCTCCCGTAAAGGCCACAATAATCAGCACTGTGGTTGACCCAAGCGGATTCGTGTTAACAATCATTAGCCAGGCCGTCATTTCGTAACACCCTTCCTTTGTGGAAGTAAATATACTTATTTCGATGATAGAGTACTGTCTCTCAACAAAGGTCCTCGGAGTATAATAGGAGAGGGACGCTTTTATCACGTCCGCTGATCCATTGCAGTCTTCCTAACCACAGCTTGTAAACCTCGTTGAGGTCTTCCTTCGTGGTTACAAAATTACATTTAATAATATTTTGAGGCAGCTTGTTAAATAAACGGTTAATTTTTCTTTGTGTTTGAAAGTGGTTTTAAAATGAAAAAAAAATGTACCTATTTGTTTGTGTGTCAAACTAAAAACTCTCGAACGGTGAGTTCTGGTGTCTTATCCATCAGGAGATACGGGGCTTAAAAATAAGATTTCAAGATGCAATTTAGCTTGTTCTGTATTTTTCAATTATTTAATTAGGACAAAGACTCTTGAAAATCCACCAAAGAGTATACGGAAGGCCCCGAGGAAAAATAATTTCACTCGAGGCCTACGTCATCTTTGGGGATACTGTGTGAAGGGTCTTTTTAGGACAAGAACACATGTTCACATGTTGTAGGAGGATGGAAATACAGAGACCCGCAAATCATTCCACATCCGAGCTGTTGAACACAAGAACGAGTTTTTATTTACGGTGTTTAAGTTTAATTTGTAGAATTACATTTTTATTTAAAGTTTTTTAAAATATTTTTGTAATAACTATTATAATTCAATTTAAAAATTGGTTTATTAATAAAAAAAAGTTCAGATAGCTAATTATTATTAAGCGTGACGGCTGTTTCGCCTTCCGAAAGTATTATTAAACTGTGTCACGCGTAATAATAATTACCCAGCAGAACTTTTTTACATATAAACTGATTATTAAATTGAATAATATAATTATTATTAAATCTTTAAAAATAAATTGAGTAAAAGCGGTGCATTCTCGTGCGACAAATTTTGATGATTAAAAATTCACAATTATTTTTTAATTAAATTAGTTTTACCGGTAATAAATCATTTTAAACACCGACTAAATTAAAACGGGGCGGGAGTAAATAAAATCATATAAGCAAGTCGTCTCAATGTGGTCTAACCAGTTCTTGCAGAAATTAATAATAACATTATTAAATTTTATTCAGTTCATATATATACATATTTTTTTAATTAAATGAAGTTCTATCAATTAAACACAATAACGATTAATACTTCAAGGGGTGGTTGATAGCCTGTTGCTTGCAGTTGGATGGGCCGCGTTCGATACTTAAAGCAAAGAAATCGATTTGCTATCTTTTAAATAAAATATTATGCTATGTGAAAGGTCTGCAATATAAATCTTGTGGACTTATAGTTTCTTTAATAAAATCAATGAAGGAGTGCTTGTTTGATGCTCGTTGAAAGGAAGATATCATTGAATAAAGAGGTGGTATAATTTTACTACATATTAATGTTTTATTAAATTAGACTAGTTACTGTCATTCATCCGTCTAATTAACTTCGGGGCACTTATTCGCGTCCCCTCGCCTGCCGTGTGCCAATACTCCCAGGGCCATTCTGTGAATAACTCCCTCTGCCAACTGGCCAGGGAATTACGAGACCTTTCTTCTAATTGAGAAGGGAATAAGGAAATTATCCCCATTTAAGATTATACAAATGATTTCTTAATTTTATTATGGCTGTATTATCTTCAACCGACATAGGAATCTTCTGTAGTTCCACCTAATTGTTTAAACTATTAGTATTATAAGGAATCTTATAGAATGCTTACCTATGCTTTAACGTGGAAAATTATAAATAAAAAATGCGGCCTTTAAAATAAAAGCTTTATAGCTCATGATGGAAACGATTTTGTGGGTCGAAAATAGTTGAGTTGACCATTAGTCAGAAAAGCAATGCAAATTTAATTACCCCAGAGTTCCTATGCGAGTTTTTTAGTGAAAGATACAGATTCCCTTAATAACAGTAAATAGTAAATATAATTCCTACATTGCTAGGTTTTTTTGATTTTATAATTACAATTACTTTCCTATGGGTAGGTATGCATTTAAACGACAGAAATTAAAATTAAAAAACGATGTTCTGTATTGAACGTTTAAACGAGCTTCCTTACATAATTCTGCTCCACAGTGGAAGGCATTGAATCTCACACACTTGATCCCCTTTAAATTGAGTCCGCCAATTAAAATAATAAAATGCCGCGGACGCCATCTGTAAGAGTGTTTATTTCCAAAATTACGATCACTTAAAATAGCTGCTGTACAAGTTGCTGCTAACAGCGTCGCGTGGCGGTAGTTCTCGGAAACGCGGCTGCAAATTACCGCGGCCGCACTCACACGAGGAGAAATAAAACGCTACATGAATATCGCGCCAAGTGCTTCCCTCTTCGGCCTGTGTTTTGTATTGCGACTATTACGTATGTTCGATTCAGGGAAAATATTCATTACGAGTCTTTGCGTTCTGGGAAATTCTTTGTGTTCAGAAATCAAGTGGAAGGAATAACTTTACTTTCCCATTCTGGAATACCATTGATATAAATCTTGTGATCTGGTCGGTGGAATTCTTCACACTGCAATTTATTGAATGATTATTAATCTGTACATACATTAACGCACCTGATTTTCTTGATTAAACTATACATCCATTCATATTTGTCGGTAATTCAGATTTTTGTTTTATATTCAGCCGACTGCGTCTTATTAGAATCTGCTAATATATATTGATTACTGCAAATAATAATAATAAATGTTTCAATATCTTTGTTTTTTTATAACCAGACATAAAAATGCTATCCTCACTGCGATTTCCCGTACTGAGGAATGCATTTAATAATAATATTAATAATAATTGGATGATTTGTATAGCGCCGTTTTTGTGAAAAATCACCTTAAGGGCGCTGTACAAATATTTATTAACCAATTATGTACAAACAGATACAGAAAAACATACTTACCTGGCAGGCCGCTTCAGATGAACACAGTTTAATTAGAAAATTCAAGTATACAGATGATAGTTTTACAGTTGCTATTTGTTACTCCTTTTCTATCGATGTTACATTTATTAGAAGATTGGTGGAACAAGAAGAGATGGTCTTTATTGAAATACTTACGTAATATTAAATTAATATTTAAGTAATATTAAATTATATCACTTGAATTTGATAAAATTGCTGAAAGAATTGTAATTTCACATGGTGTGTTTTAAGTACAGTAGAGTGGTTTCATTGTCAGTCTATATTTGGTATTAATGTTTTCTATTTCAGATATCTATATAAGGAATCCGGCTTTTTATTCGAGTTTCAAATGTAATAACGTTATTGTAGTTTTTGAAAGATAGTGGGATTTTGGTGTAGAGTTTAGTACCATAGTATAAGAAGCTTTTTTTATCCAAATGTTAACATTAAGGGCCAGCACTCGAAAATGGCCATAAACAACACTTTGCAGATTGCTAACTCAACCAAAACCACAAATGATTTATTTGTAAATTCTATACAATGTGTAAGGTTTCAAAAGACAAAAATTCTCAAACGGTAATCCATAAATTCTATAAAATACCTACGTCCCAAAAATGTTTGAAATTAGGTGCGGTTTGAAAACCAATGAAAGCAATTTTGAACGTTTTACCTAAAATTCAAGTACGCATTTTATACAGAATTTAAAAATTTCAGTTTACGGATTATTGTCTTCTGAAACCTTATACATTTGACTAATTTCCCGTATAGAATTAACAGATAAATCATTCGTATTATTTCTTGAGTTTTCAACCTGCAAAATGTATATTTTTGGGTACTGACCGTTAAATTGAAATTCCAAGCTTGAAAATTTTTTTCGCAGAATTGACCTTCAAAACAAGAGAAGGTTACTGTCTACATGAGATTTAGAAAAACCATCTCCCTTTCCAACCCCTTAAAGCAGAATTTTGGTACTTCTTGATGAAATTTTGCACACTTGATATTCAAAATAAGACGAAAATTATTGGATAGGGCTAGGGGTAGGGAGTAGGAGTAGGGGTAGGAGTAGGAGTAGGGTCAGGGATTATAAAACAGTACTCCAAACTATTAATAATCCCGGGCAATGCCGGGTACTTCAGCTGGTTCATGATAACATTCGAATTCAATATGTTTATTATAATAATAATAATAACATTTGGGTGATTTGCATTGTGCTGTTTTTGTGAAAGAGTATGCTATAAGCAAAATTAGCAATTTACTTTATAATTTTAATTAATTTTGTGCTGTAACATTTCAATTGAGATAGCGGTAAATATATTCCTACCATAAAATTTTGCAAATAATTATTTATATTGTGAACTATTGCCCCAGTTTATTACATTGTGAGTTTGTTGCTTCGTGTGTGAAAAGGGAACAGTTCCAGAATAATAATTTGCGTCCACCGTAATAATAATGTCACATAAATATAAATTCTTAATCTACACATCAAGATGCGCTATTTTTCGTCGAAAGATAAGGGCATAAAAGCTAGTTTTAATTTATTCAGAGATGCGTATCTGAATGACATTATGATATTAGTAAAGTGCTGTCCCCACACTGCGCACTGCGCACGACGCACTGACAGAGGACCGATGCCGCGGATGTAGTCGGTTATAAAATATTATTTATTGACCGTAATCGGGCCACTCTCATAAATGCATCGGATGAAAAGTGCATCCGTATGTAAAACTTAAAGCTCCTACTTGGCCGCTTGTCATTTACGATCTTAAAAATTTGAAGTGACTCCTTAGGTCCATAACGCCGCGTGTCATTGCTTCCTGATTAATTAAATCAACCTGGAAGTAATTACTGATAAAGGGGTTATTATGATGTAAAACCTTTATTGACAAAAATTGCAAATCATTTGTTATGTAAAAAAACCTCATTGAATACGATAAACTTACTAATAGGTAACCTAAGCACCAATACACACAGGCACACACATCTTGTTTAAACCACATTTATGCATGCTGTTTATTATTCGGCTCTCGAGATAGCCCTTCTTGAGTGTTTTCTTCTTGGGACTTTCCCAATTTCTTCTTCCATCCACTTAGGTACGCGTCATATCTAAGTGGTATCAGTACTTGATACTTCTTTCTCTATGCATTCGCTCTTCATGTCTCTATGTGTGTTCTTTTCTTAATCTATGTCACTACTATTACATTATTGTTGCTATTATATAATTTTACATACGACAATTACCCTCCCGAAATTGTGAGGATTCGCATGTAAAAAATTGTTTGTGGACTGTAAATAACGAGAATAATAACGATGGCTTTGGTTGATTGTAGCAAGGGATAGTTTTAAGGTTTCAACGAAGCTAGGATAACCAAACACTTACCAAATAATGTAGGGGCCGAACATGCTCCTCGAAAATAAGTTTTTCTTCTCTCAAAAGAGCACTCAAAACAATTACTGTCAGTTCACTGATCACTGAGTGTTCCATTTTTCAAAACGTTGCGTTTGGTTTGGAAGGTAAGGACTGGATAAATGGCAATTAAGATAGGAACCGAACACAACATCATTTTAGAACCTAACAGTTCCAATATTGAAGCGTTTTACCACACAAACGCCCCAAGAATACTTTTTTTTCCTCCCCTTGCTAATTGCATGTTTTACTGTCATATCAGCCTCTCGCGAAGATGCCTACATGAGAATTCCAGATTACAACTATATTACACCGTGTTTTCATATCCCCCTTCCAAACTTTTATTTATATGCATTCATCATTCATCATATTTTGGCGCTCTCGTAGCTGCCGGCAACTTTTTTAAGCGCTCCAGTTTATCTGGGAAATATTGGGAAGATCTTAATTTTTCCGGTTTTAAAATACCGTAAAATAACCGCAATAATTTATAGTATAATATTATAAAATTATATTTCGTAGCTGCCGAGAAAGGCGCAATAGGAAAAGACATTTGACGAGAAGATCTTCTGCTGTCACGGCGACCTAAGTTCTGATCTCCAGTCTACAGAGCAGATCCGGTGCATCATGCGGCCCACGGATGTGCCCGACCAGGCTGTTCTACGACCTGCTGTGGTCCGACCCCGACAAGGACACCACCGGCTGGGGCGAGAAATGGACGACACGCTGGTGTGCTCTTTCCAGATCCTGAAGCCGGCCGACAAGCGCTACCTGGCGTACGGGCAGACCAACACCAAGCGTCCCGTCAGGCCGCCCAGGGGCGTCACCAACAAAGACAAAGAAGATTGATATGGATATGGATCAGTTCCCCCGGCCCCCGTCCTCACCCGCCGCCCAACTTCACATAACTCCTATCATTTGTATTAGCGTTTTTTTTTTTTAACATGTATGAAAACTTAAATCAAGCCGTATTTAGTTTTGATAATTTAACTGCATCTCTTTATATGGTCTATAAATAATGTGTAATGATAGCCTGTCCAAAAAAAAAAAATTTAATAGATGTAATATAGGAATAATGTAAGAGTAGGAAGAAAGATTTGTACAGCGCCCTTGAGGTGATTTTTCACAAAAACAGCGCTATAAAAATCATCCGATTATTATTATCATTAAATAACAGATAATATTTTTCAAACCCAGAAATGATAAAATAATTATGCAATAAACTCATGTTTTAAAGTTTTTTCAAAAAAAATTCCATCTAACAGTATGGCAGTAAGACATAAAATATTTCATTAAGGTCGCTTTTTTTCACAAGGGGTCATTCTTTCGAACAACTTATTCGATCAGAACTGACGTGGTATCTTTTTAACCTGCGCGTCGTACATAAATGCATAAATAAGTCGTACGTTTTAATAACTGTCACATATTTTTCGCATGGCGCTCATATCGTCGGACAAATTAATGTTGACGATCTTTGTGAGGGGTGGTCCCCGATCCGAATAAAAGAACTATCCACTTTTTGTTCCGTCGCGCCAACAAGAATATGTACAAAAAATTATGACAAACAGGAAGAATAACTTAACGCGGGGCATATCGTTGGAAACATCGACCATTACTCAGTGAGGTCGGCCCCACACCTCATGCACAACATGCAACCTTGTCTGAATTATTAACAAAAGCAAGTTGCCTTTGGTTTCTTTCAGCTATTTTCTAAACTGCTGCCAGTTTGTTTCTGCTTCTACCAACCACTTAAATAATCGAATATTATATTTCATTAAAAATATCTGTTAGGTACTGTATTTTTTTTCTTACTCGATTGTCCTAATGTCGTACCTAAGTACTTGTTACTCTTAAATACTAATACTTTTAAAATTTACGTATTTTTGTAGGATTTGCCATATTAATCCCGACTATCTAGAATAAGTACAGCTGTAACTTACCCAATTTAGGAGTTATTATTGGGATATTATGTATGAGTGCCTGGATTATTACAGCAGCAAATGCGTATCCTATAAAATACTGAGAGTATCTTCCACTTAGATACTGTCGGTACAGAGTTATTGTGATGGTCACCGCTAGTACGTGCGATAACTATGTATAGGTTAATGTTTTACATAAATATTGGCATTATTTTTGGAGAAATCATTTAGTAAAATTAATTGATATCCCCAGCGGAAGTTACCAAAAACATCCGAATGCAAATATTAGTATAGCCGAGTAACCCGAGGAGCGGAATAAGGACCTGTTAGTGGAGCTTTGGGGTAGGAGAGCAGAAGAGGTGAAGGGTGTTAGCCCCGGGCAGCTGCCCACTGGCCACTGCCCGGGCAGGGCACCTGGAATCCGAACTAAAATTATATTAATCGTACTCCTTTAATTGCGTTCACAGGACCTATGTAAGAACCGAACAGGCTAACATGCCACAGGTGAAGGGATTGGAATATTGTTTGAGGTTTGCTCTTTTGCATCCACAAATCAAGAATAATTATGGAGTAAAATACACATCCCTTTGACCATTGACGATTTCTACAGCAGCGATTTCTACCAGATACTTTTTAAAAGGGGGAACAAAAATGGAACAAGAACGGAAATCTGAAATTTTAAACACAATTTTGTGTTTATTCAATTATACCCAAATGGCTTTAAGAAATGGAAGATTTGTTTTTTTATAAAATGATGTGTACTTATACAAACAAAACGGCGTAATATTGCATTTATAATTGTAACAAATTTGTATTAAAAAATGTTTTAGAAATGTTGTCAGAATAGGTGCTCTATTAAACAATTACAGGTAAGAAACTTAACACATAAGAAGATAAAGCTAAACGAAATGTTCACAAAATGTTAGGTATGGTTTAAAGTTCGTAATATCTACTGTGCAAATAAATTATCATAGTACACAAGAGAATCAGATATTTATTACTGCGATCGCATCGATAATCTTGAGCGCCCTTGCGGTAATTTTTCACAAAAAACGACTCTATACAAATTATCCAATCATTACAATTTATCTGCTTTTAGATTCCCTTTCCTAAAAACGTGTATTTTTTTTAAATACTTTAATATTTCTCGCTAGATTCGGTAATCTAGAGCGCACAAATTTTTGTGGGATAAATTTGTTATCTTTAATTTTTCTTCAATCCCGCAATCACCGAGTTTAATTAACGTGGTGAAATCTTACACGGCATTAAATTTGTTGTATTCTACGTGTAAAAAAACGCGTGTAAATTAAAGTTAATTAACGTAGATGAATCATCAACAAGAACGTTAATAATAACCCAGCGAAACGTATTCATCAAATAACTCGTAAATAACGAATATCCAATTCACTTACGGGTAATTTGACAAGTTTCTGCGTAAATGCGTGACGAATTATTCTATTATATGGCCACGGAACACAGAGATATTAGGCCGTTTCTACCTGCCTGAAATTTATACATCAAAAGGTACGCGGCAAGCCATAAAGAAGCAAGTTAAGGCCATCCACCGGTCACCACAAAATTCATAATGGGGCGTATTTGGACTAGATCGCCCGTATCGTTTAACCAATTAGAAGAAAGGGTGCCGAAAAGACGTACCCGCCCCTTATAACGAAAATAACACAGTGGATACGCTTGGTAAAGTCGTGAAACATAAAATAACGAAATAATATTTTGTTTTATTAATTTATTTTGTTTTAATATTATTTAAATACATAGAAAAACTCCAGTAAAGAACGACAATATTATCTAGTTTATTATTGTAATTAAAACATTTTTTTAACGTTTACGTTCAATATAACAGTATTGGAATATGATGTAGATAAAAATGTAGAATTATCCCGTAATAGGCTTCAAAACAAATCCCCTTCAACTTCCAGTTCTGATAGTATGCCCATTCCCACCGTGCGCCTGTTTACTAACAATTTATGAGTTTTATTACAAAGAAGAAACTATGGGAACACAACTACATAATAAATAGATAGACATTTACAAGTTACTTATTTTGCCTTCTTTTTATTGGTTACTTCACTCTTTTTAAAAGTATTTATCAAGATTTTATTTATTTGGGATACAGATATTTTTACATTGATTTTAGTTATTTATCCAGTGTTTACCTAATTAGGCCATTTGTGACCTGTTTTAATGAAAATACAATGAATAAATAATAATAAAAAAAAAATTATCTATAAACAAATTGTGTTAAATAACATAAATATATGTAGGTGAAACATATAGAAAAAACAAATAGTATAAGTGTATACACAAAGTGAATTTAAAAAACATGTCATAAATTAAATTATTAAATTAAATTATTTTAGAATTTGCGTGTACAGTTCTCTAAGCCACGAGAGTTTTCGTAAAACATAATAATTAAAAACACAAAATAGCAAAAATTTAACAGAAAGACAATCACAAAATATATCAAACATAACTTAGGTAGTTACCCAATTTTAATAATATTAACAGGTGGACAGAATTACAATGTGCATAAAATAATATCTTCAAAAATATGTATGTTAGGAGAATTCTAAGAATGACACACTGTTAGATGATCAGAGTAGTAACCGCCTGCAAAGGTGGTTAGGAAGGATATTAATGCTGGAGTATGCAAATCTAGGCAAAGTATCATTTCCAAAAGTTTTGGAAAAACCCATTTTACGATTGAATTATTGGCCAATTTAATGTGGGTTAAACCGTGATTTAAGTGCTTTTAATATTCATAATGAGGATGTCGGTACGTGATGTGATTAGGCGAGCAGGTGCAGAATGAATATTTAAATTCAAGGAAAAACGCGGCCGAACTATTTGGCTGGAAGGGATAATAATATTTATGAGATTTCATATGATGACGTCAGTGGAAAAATAATTTTCACCTCTGTACAAAAAACAATATAACAAATAACATAAATACTTTTTTTAATTAAATGGAGATTAAAAGAACGGTGATTTTAAATGATTCCCTCTTATCAAGCGGTCATCGAGAGAAGTTTACAAATGTTTCAGTAATTATCGAAATTTATTTTTTTTGCTATGTAAGCAGGTATGGTTGCAATAACTGGAACTGTCGCGTCAGCCCCAACAGAAGTAAACTTGGCAGTAGAAGTTGACGCGACAGAAGTAGTTGAAGATAAAATAGTAGTTGACTCTGTGGACTGTAAAGGACTTGAAATTACTGCACTAGCTTGCTCAATGCAGTCGAGTTTACGTTTAGTTAAACTTAGTTTTAATTTTTTCCGTTCTTGAGCTTGGAGAATATAATCTGATTCTCTAATGGGCATATTCCTTTTAGATCTTGAATCAACAATTTCTGGTAATACGCACTCCATATAGAAACGAACTAATTTATCTTCCATTTGGTCTGTCCAAAATGAATCGTCTCTTTTAATATATTCGACTTTCAATGGCACATTACTTCCCGACCACAGACCAAAAAGACAGGTACTCTTTTCAGTTACCCGTAATTGACCTTGAATCTGGAAGTACCATGCGTGGGCTCTATTTATACTTCCGTCCCTGTTCCAAAATGTGACCTTCTTTCTTTTAATTGCTTCTTCTAGTCCGAGTTTGAATGATGTAATGGGGCACTTGACTTCAACTACCATATCGTCTGTAATGCCGTCCGGTGTAGCCCCTAAAAACGGTATTTTGCTATCAATAAACAGACCACATGGTTTTATTTTAATTCCTTCTTGCATGCTTAATTCGGCTACCGCAAGTTTTTCGCTTCCCATGGCTGATACTCGCTACATGGGACAGGTTATTTTCATTAATCAAACTTCGAACAAGAGGGCCACAGCCCGTGCTGTCTTTTCGTTTAATTACTTTCCCAAAATTTGACGCTGTCAGCATCATACGTCTGTGCTCACGCCATTCATTCGAATCGCTTTGAAGAATAGTAAGTTCCTGAATCTGACTCCTTACTTGTTGCTTTTCCCCTAATAAACTTAAAATATGTTTTTTCCCATTTTCCAATAGTTCTGGTTCCATATCCACTTGTGCACTTGCATCGCCGTATTCTTTGTTGCCCTTTTTAGGATCGGAATGCCGAGACCGATTCTTTCTTCTAATAAATTTTAAATTATGTTGGGTTTTTTCAAGCCGTTTCCTTTCAATCTTATTAATGACATTAGATTT
Source organism: Halesus radiatus (assembly GCA_022606495.2). NCBI lineage: Eukaryota > Metazoa > Arthropoda > Insecta > Trichoptera > Limnephilidae > Halesus > Halesus radiatus. Next base: position 107,590 of record JAHDVE020002006.1, on the reverse strand, counting down.
AGGACTTCTTCCTAACATGTTTTTTTGCAGAGTATAAATTGGTCTACGCGTGTTAAATGATACAACGGCAGCAGCATGGCAGCGGGCTTGATAAGACTGTCTACAGGAAAAATTTAAGCGTTTTCCGCCAATAAATTTAGCCACTATACTGTTATATCTTTCAACAACATTGCTATCGACGTCATGAATTATGCTTCGAGAGTGAGCAGCGACAGAGTTGTTGATCAAACATAGTCGTAGCCAAATTGGAGTACATTTTAAGTCCAACACAAGATTTTTCCCGTCTGGCTTTGGACCCGAACAAAAATAAGTTTTGCACTTAGCGTGATCACCAAATACATGACTTATAGAGTTGACAATATCAGAGTAGAGGTTGTTAATTTTTTCCGATAACGAGATTGACTGACTTTTATTGTACTTAACAGCTGAAGTAACAGCAGTTCTAAGAGACATAATTCGACCTGCAGTTATAAAATTTCTCAACTTTTTCGGATATTTGGTATCAATTGTCAAGGCGCGTAATTTGTTGCAATAATTTCTAAGAACATGATTTCGGCACTCGACTTTCTCGACGGTATAATCGGTATAAGGTCGAGCAGTAAGAATTTTAGAGTAAGTACTCGAATCACCGTCTGATATTATTCTAGCGAACAATAGATTATACATTGAAATGGAACGCCTGAATCCTTCGAGAATAATTTCACTTTCCATGCCTGAAGAAGATCCCGAGTAATTTTTGTAACATGTGTGGTCAGAGACGGTTTTGTTATTTTTTTCTGCAAACGAACAAATCGAGCAAAATTTATTACGAACCGCCATAAACAGGACTTTACCCGTTTTCCTGCCAACAATTGCAGCTGCACCCGATAAAGATGAATAGTTGGCCCTATATGACCGTTTTCCCCAACAGCCGTCTGCAATGACATCGATCATTGGAACACCATTTCGATCCAAACGTCCTTCCTCTATAGCTGCATCACGCTCTTCAGCAGCAGCGTCTGTCATTACATCGACAGAAGTATTTTCCCAGTGCTTTGAAACATTTTCATGCAATATTTGATACGTAGATTGCGACATTGCTGGAATGTCCAAAGCGCCTAAAAATTCTTGCAATTGAAAGAAACCCCCCCCTATGGCCATAATTCCTGCAACTGCGGACTTATTAATATCGAGTTGAACACTATCCATTTTATCATGTGTCGCGATTGCGAAACTTTCGTTACAAAAATTACACTTAAATATAATTTTGGATGATAAACCACTCCTCCTTTCAGTGACCATTTTTAAATTTTCATTGCGGCATCCTAATTTAGATCCATGTTCAAAAATATTTTTTATCTGATCAAATAGGAACATTATGTCTACTATCCGGCGTCCACTTATTTTGAAGTCGTCTTCAACAGAAGGCGTAGTTTCGACCTAAAACAATTTTTTAATGCAATTAGTACTCTCATTTTTAAACGTGTAAACAATATGTGTGTATGTGTTAAGCATATGTTTTCTAAATGCTCCAAAAGATCTAAAGGAAAAGTAACTCACTATAAGAGAATGGTTTTCAATGTCCATATCTTCTGTCTCCAGAAACGAAGAACTTTCTTCTATCTCCTGAAAAGAAGATTTTTGAAAAACAAATTGTGGCGGTGTCATGTTCTCTTTGTCACATTCGATCTGCAATTAAAACACATTTAATTAATTTTGTACACGTTTTGTAAAGTAACATTTTATTAAACAAGTTATGCACGTAATAAATTTTACATAAACAAATATTTTTTTAATATGCTAATATTACCTACACATTAATAAAAAAAAAATTAAGTACTGGTAAGTTTATTTAATTTTAAGATCTAAATAAATAATAACTCACCGCAAGAGAATGGTTTTTAAAATCCGTGTCTTTTGTCTCATCTAATGAAGATATTCGTTTTTGATTGAAATTTTGTGGCAGTGCATTATTTTCTTTGTTACATTCGCTCTGCAATTAAAACATGTTTCATTACTTTTGCACTTATTTGTTGTTACGTGTTGTTTTTGTTAAAAATGTATTATTATAAATGCACGTTCATCAAAAAATAAACGCTAAATCCATAAAAGTAATTTACATTCAATTTTTATGAAAAATTAAAATAATTCAAGATAACCAAATAATTGACGATTTCATAATTTTTTATCGTGACCACTGTGCGGCGGTTTGGAATGCGCGCGAAGTGGAATGATTTTAAACTAAAATTGATACCCGCCGTCAAATAACAAAGACGATGTTTTGGGAAATTGCGTTATTCCAAACGTATTGACAAAGATACTTCATGGTTGTTTCAATATTGAAATGAGTATTATAATATAATACAATTTTAAAAGTGGATAGGTAATATGTTCCAGCTTACCTGTACATTTTCATTGACAGTTAAAAGTTCTCCGGGAACTATCAGCGACTTCTTTACGAGTTGTTTTTTACGGGTTGATATAGTTTCCTGTAAAAAAAATACATTGATGAAATAAAAATTTATTCAAATTTTCTGAGAATATTTAAATGAACTATTTCTAGCAACGGTAATTATGTGTAAATCCCAATTTGGGCGTAAATAATAAATAAAGATGATTGGAACTTACCCAAACATTCCAGCGTTGATTTTTCTCTTCCTTAGTCCGCTGAGTGGACCCACTTTTTTATTTCCTTTGTTGCCCATTATACTATATCACTCGGGAATCTCAAAATCGATTGCGCGTAAACTATATTGATCTTAAAAAAGTAGCACGGAACGAAGCGACGCGAACTATAAAGACGTCTATTCGCCACCGAAGTTGGGCGTGAACTAACTCGGTATAGAAGTGAAACATTGAAATACGTCCTAACGTTCAGTAACTATAGAGTTGAAAATTGTATGACCCTCCGGGTACCTGTTCGATATTGCGTAAGAAATATTTTATTAAAAACACGTATTTTATGTTATGCTGTTATATTTAGGGCTAAAATTCAAAATGTTTCACGGTCATCTAATGGGTAATAATTTTTTCTACATTACGCAATAAAACAAAACTAGATAAATTGTTGTTAAGTGAGAGATCTTGGATATCAAACCATTTTTACAGCCCTCACTCTTAATTTTTTTCTAGGCTTATAAAGAAACAAATATTAAAAAAATGTTCGGTTAAATTTGGGGCAAGGATGTGTTCCATTCACAGTAATTTACTGAAGAACCTAGAATAATTATAAGTAATCAAACTTTCAAAGCAAAAAAACACCATTTTCATGATTTTGACGATTGCGAAACAAGCGATCGCCTTAATTACTTAATTCCATCAATTTTTGTTCATGTTTATAATTTGTCAATTCTTACATTATTGTGTTCTATGTTTATTATTTGTCTATACTTGACATTATTATTTTTTAGTATTCTGTATATTCCTAATGAGGAATTCATCGCTTTCGAAACATGTTGATATGTATATATTAATAAAATGGTGAAAACAAAGTAACTTATAATTCGTTTATGTATATATTAACAGTGAAATAAATTATTATTATTACTGACAAAACCTAAAAACCCGTCCGATTTATGACGAAGTAACATCGGACGGGAAACATATATAGACCCACACCATGCGACGATTTAAAAAAAAAAACCCTTCCCCCTTTCCCTGTTCACCCGCGAGAGGAATGTTTTCCATCGGTGTCGGACGGCAAAAATATTGTGTATGCACACAAACATATGTATGGAAACGCCCCTTTGTTTTTTTTTGTGTAAATGTTTTAAAAAAACAGTCCCAGGAGACGCGGCTTTACATCTACTTTACTGATTACCACCCCTTTACTTCCACCAGAGTGGAAGATACTTTCAGTATCGCCCTGGTGAAAGACCACCGTTCAGAATTGAAACGTTGCTTGAAATGGCTTTAGCCGTGTTTGGTGACCAGATCTGAATAGTCAGGTATTTCCCCACCTTCCTCTTCCCCTTCTTCTTCCGTTCCCCAATACCTTCAGCCTCACAACATTCCCCAATTGGGGATGCTATAGTCTCACTGGCTCCAGATGGTTGGGAGCAGTTGAGACTCTTGTGCGGTATTAATGTAAAAAAAAAAAACTTACTAACTGTCCCGCAATATAACGCATGTTACAAAATCTGGCTGATGTTATCAACCACAATTCATTGGACCAACGAAAAAGCTGCGTTCCCAAACATTAAATGAAAAAAAAACCGTTGAAAGAATGAGACCTTTATGGGCGGATGCTGTACAGGAATATGAATATTTGACGATGAACATTAGTAAGTCCGAGGCGGCGTCGTTAAGCAACAAGTAATTTTGTAGAAAAGGAAAGTGATAGCTGCTAACTGCTCAGTGTGTAGTGTAGTGGGAAGTAGGAACTGTACTATACTTACTACACGCTATATTACGCGATGAAGTGATACACGCATTAGATTAGTCCACACTTCACACACGAATACGATCATCTAATGGCCTTTCGTCTGCTGCTTGAATGAAGAAGCAACTGCACACACGAAAACAAAACGACATAATGGCAAATACCGCAGAAAAATGACAATACCTCCAGTATACATTTCCCATACATTGCGATGCCAACGTGCCACACTAGCGCACTCTAGCGGCCCGAGTTGTACGAATTGTTTTTTTTTCATTCATTTTCTGTGAAATATAATATACCAGACGTGACTATCAAAGTTTGTAATACCCTCCGTTTGCATAACATCAACCAGTACATAACTCAGTAGGTGGTACGACTAGATACGAAATCAACTACTGAGTTCGTGCAGCTTCGAACGAGAGACGACTCGATACGTTTCTCGATCGAGCTGGCATGTAGTACTGGTCAGGCTCACACAGACGACCTGACCACAAACGAGAGAGAGAGAGAGAGGCGACTAGATACGCGTCTCTGTCTTGTTTGTTATGTCTGCACAAATAATTAATTGTGCAACGCCCGACTTTAATTTTAACCTGATAGAAGCGACTAGATACGCATCCCTATCTTGTTATGTTTGCACAAAATGAGGATTTGTGCAAACGCCCCATTTCAGTTCATATTGGCTTTCGACAAGCGTAGTTCCGGGGGTTTCGAAGAAGTGAATGATAAACAGTGCACGTTATCGTCTTCTTTTTCTACGCCCCTGAATGTCGTTTTAGTGCCGAGCCGCTACTGGCCACTAACGGGACATTTCTCCGACCCCCGCCACTTCTACGGTCGCTCTCGGTGACGGTCCCGAAAGCAGAGCGGGCTCTCATTGGTTGAGCCCCTGCGATCCACAAAAACTTGTCAAAAATTATTGTTCTATCAAAATTGTCTCTCTCTGTAAGCGATTCCTGCGGCTGCGGTGACTGATCTAAATAAACGACCTTTTCTGATCTGTTCATTAGCACCCGCCGAATCGAGTAAACTTACTCAATTTATGTTTGTACAATGCATTTTTTTGTAATTCGACGGCAAAGTATCACCTGTCCTACTTTGACCTCCATGACATACTTTGTAATAATTTTGGCTTCTTTAATAAAAAATAGGTGAAGATTGCAATAGGCTCAATTCAAGCAGAAGGTCGTGATTTACATCCTAATTTTTTGATCAAGTCGATCCAAGATTGACAGAGTCTACGGCAGCTCGCGAAACATTCACGAGTTCAAACTGCCCGATTCGCCGCACGGTATCGCACCGAAGTACTTGAACGACGAGTGCATTTCTAAAATCAGAGTATTCTCACGGATTCAACACGCCTTCTACCTACTTCGCCTGCATCTTCACCCGGCCTGAAAACCGACCGTGACTTTCTCTTCGCCCTCACCACCTCCTTGCAAGAAATCGTTTGCCCTTTTCAAGGCATCTCCCCCTTCCTTCCTACCCTGCTCTGAAGCGTCGAAGTGGCCAGCCTGATCTTCTTCTTTTAAGGGACGACCCCATCGCCCCTGAGCATGCCGAGCGATGGAGGGACTGGATGAGTCTGCTGAGGGAAAGCAGCGTGTCCATCCCGAGACGGTCACTCCGACACAAGCTGAGCAACGTTACACTGCACCTCTTCAGTGACGCGTCCGAGCAAGCCTGCTGCGCCGTCGCCTACTTCGTTTAGGAAGTGCAAGGCGCGCCGCGAGCCACCTTCATTGCAAGCAAGTGCAAGGTGGCGCCACTCAAACCGCTATCAATTCCCCGCCTCGAGCTGCAGGCCGCGCTCATGGCGGCTAGACTGGCCAAGACTATTAAATCTGAAAGTCAGGCACGAATATGCAGAACCGTCTTCTGGACCGACTCGACCACTGTGCTGTGTTGGCTACGCACCGACCCACGGACATACTCCGCCTTTGTGGCGAATCGGTTGGGCGAGATCGATGAACTCACCAACATAGCTGACTGGAGGTGGGTTCCAACCAAACAAAACCCCGCTGACATCGGCACCCGAGACTTGGCACTACCCGACCTGTCCCTGCAAGGAGAATGGTTCTGCGGACCTGCTTTCATCACGAAACCCGACGAGGACTGGCCCGAAGAGCGCGCCCTCACCACGAAGCCCGATGACTCGATCCTGGAGACTAGGCCCCAATATGTCGGCCCCATATCCACGGCCGGGGAGGCCCTGCCCGCTATCGAGAGGTTCTCCTCATGGGACCGCCTCATCCGCGCCACAGCATGGATACTGCGCTTCATAAGGCGTTGCCGGATGGGGTCGGGCCGACCTACCGAAGGCCCGCTACGAGCCGAGGAGCTCAAGGAGGCTGAACGCAGATGGGTGATCAGGTTCCAAGAGAATGCCTTCACCCCCGATCTTCACAACATACAGCACGGCCAGGCGCTGCCCGCCGCTAGCCGCCTAAACAGCCTGACGCCTTTCCTCGGCCCAGACGGAGTCATGCGGATGCGCTCCCGTTTGCAAGCAGTAACCGGAGCCACGAGCGTACCCAAGACTCCGATCATCCTGGATGGCGATGACCCCTATACTCGGCTGCTGATCCGACACTACCACCAGAAGGCGGACCACCCGAGCACCGAGAAGACCATCGCAGAGGTACGGGGCAGCTTCTTCATACTGCGGCTACGTACCACTAGCAGGAAGATCGCCCACGATTGCCCAACGTGCCGAATGCGGAAGAGCAAGCCCGTCCCACCCATTATGGGAGCGCTCCCAGAAGCTCGCCTGACGCACCATGTCCGCCCGTTCACACACTGCGGACTGGACTACTTCGGCCCTATGGAGGTCACGATTGGCAGACGCCGAGAAAAGCGCTACGGGGCCATATTTACATGCCTCTCCACTCGCGCCATACACCTAGAACTGGCTGCGTCGCTGAGTGCTGACTCGGCCATCATGGCTCTGCAACGGATGGCGGCCCGCCGAGGACAACCAGCAGTGATGTACTCCGACAACGGTACCAACTTTCATGGAGCAAACAATGAAATCCGAGATGCCGTGGAGTCGCTCAGCCAAGACGCAAGGATGCAGGATACCCTAGCCATACAGGGTATCGAGTGGCGCTTTACCCCACCTCTGAGTCCCCATATGGGGGGAGCCTGGGAAAGGCTAGTACGTTCAGTGAAGCGAGCCCTAGTAGCTACACTGAAAGAAAGAGCCCCGAGAGAGGAGACGCTTCTTACGGCGCTTGCAGAAGCCGAGTTCGTGGTCAACAACCGACCCCATCAAAGAGCACGACTTGGTGGTCATCATGGACCCCGCTCTACCCCGAAACAGCTGGCCACGCGGACGTGTAATCGAAGCTAAGCCCGCCGCTGACGGACAAGTGAGAATTGTCCGCATACAAACAGCCACCGGCATCTACGTGCGCCCAGCGGTCAAAGTCGCGGTCATACTCCCGGCACCGACGCTCGCACCAGCTTCAACACCCGCATCAGCTTCAACACCCGCATCCGCTGCAACACCCGCATCCGCTGCAACACCCGCATCCGCTGCGACACCCGCATCCGCTGCAACACCCGCATCCGCTGCAACACCCGCATCCGCTGCGACACCCGCATCCGCTGCACCACCAGTACCAGCTTTGACGCCCGCACCGACCCACGCCAGCCCAAGGGTGCCGATGAGGATCGCCCTCCGACGGCCCAGAGGGACTGGCCGGCGAGGTCACCGCCGGAGTACACGTCTTCACAGCTAGGCACAGACGTTACTGCACCGAGGGGAGAATATACCAGACGTGACTATCAAAGTTTGTAATACCCTCCGTTTGCATAACATCAACCAGTACATAACTCAGTAGGTGGTACGACTAGATACGAAATCAACTACTGAGTTCGTGCAGCTTCGAACGAGAGACGACTCGATACGTTTCTCGATCGAGCTGGCATGTAGTACTGGTCAGGCTCACACAGACGACCTGACCACAAACGAGAGAGAGAGAGAGGCGACTAGATACGCGTCTCTGTCTTGTTTGTTATGTCTGCACAAATAATTAATTGTGCAACGCCCGACTTTAATTTTAACCTGATATAGAGGCGACTAGATACGCATCCCTGTCTTGTTATGTTTGTACAAAATGAGGATTTGTGCAAACGCCCCATTTCAGTTCACATTGGCTTTCGACAAGTGTAGTTCCGGGGGTTTCGAAGAAGTGATGATAAGAGTGCACGTTATCGTTTTCTTTTTCTACGCCTCTGAACGTCGTTTTCGTGCCGAGACGCTACTGGGTGCTAACGGGACATTTCTCCGACCCCCGCTACCTCTACGGTCGCTCCCGGCGACGGTCCCGAAAACAGAGCGGGCTCTCATTGGTCGAGCTCCTCCGATCCACAAAAAACTTATCAAAATTATTGTTCTACCAAAATTGTCTGTCTTTGTAAGCGATTCCTGCGGCCGCGGTGACTGATCTAAATAAACGATCTTTTCTGATCTGTTCATTAGCACCCGCGGAATCGAGTAAACTTACTTAATTTATGTATGTACAATGCATTTTTTTGTTATTTGACGGCAAAGTATCACCTGTCATACTTTGACCCCCATGACATACTTTGTAATAATTTTGGCTTCCTTAATAAAAAAATAGGTGAAGATTGCAATAGGCTCAATTCAAGCAGAAGGTCGTGATTTACATCCTAATTTTTTGATCAAGTCGATCCAAGATTGACAGAGTCTACGGCAGCTCGCGAAATATTCACGAGTTCAAACTGCCCGATTCGCCGCACGGTATCGCACCGAAGTACTTGAACGACGAGTACATTTCTAAAATTCAGAGTATTCTCACGGATTCAACACGCCTTCTACCTACTTCGCCTGCATCTTCACCCGGCCTGAAAACCGACCGTGACTTTCTCTTCGCCCTCACCACCTCCTTGCAAGAAATCGTTTGCCTTTTTCAAGGCATCTCCCCCTTCCTTCCTAACCTGCTCTGAAGCGTCGAAGTGGCCAGCCTGATCTTCTTCTTCTAAAAACGTGCGGCAAGAGTTTACAGATCTTGTCCCGTACATATATTCTTAATAAATTATAGAAATCGAAAATTCAAAAAAATAAATATTAGGTAACCTACATACAATATGATTTTACAATTTTTTCTCATAAGTGAAAAAATATTAAAGAGGCTATTAGGTTTGTATTAACAGTTATAAGTCTCGCCGATGGGTCAGGTGGTTTAGAAAGGAAATGAAATATTTATTTAATAATTGTGAGAAATTTTCTATAAAACCTTATTTTTAGACTTCTTTTGGCTTAACATATCACAACTCCCACCATTATTTTATTTATTTATATATGCGTTAATGAGGACGTTTAAATATTTATATAGTTTTCAATCATACATAAATAAAAAATAAAAAAAATTTAAAAAAAAATTTAATTTAATTTTCTTTGTATGTAATATTTTGAGCAAAAAGAAGTCTAAAAGCAAGAAATTAAAGAAAATTTATTACATAAGTTCTTTTATTATGTTTAGGATTCACCAGACTGAGCGCGACTGGCGAGCGGCGAGGCTTATAAATGTTAGTACAAACCAAATTGCGTGTTTCATATTTTTTCATTTATAAGCAAAAAAAAAAGTTAAATCGTATGTAGGTTACCTAATACTGAGTTTTAGAATTTTCGAATTCTATAATTTATTAAGAATATATTTCACAGAGAATCTATTAAAATGTATGAAAATAAAATATTTCGTACAACTCGGGCCGCTAGAGGGCGCTAGTGTAGTATGTTGCCATTAAATGACAGAAGCTGGAGGTATTTGTCATTTTAGAGTATTCGATGATAGTAAGGTGAAACATTTACGATTTTAGTACGAAACATCTCTTGACAATATTTTAATTCTCGTTACTACCATCAATAAAACGCTCTAACAGAAGCTACATTTTTTCTTCTGTTGTTATTTCTTGTCAAAGATCGGCTAACATCAGAGCAATTGCATTTAAAAGATTAAATTAGATATTGAAGTCATGAAGTGCGTCTGTTGCGTCTTCCACCAATTTAGTTGAGTAATCTCACAGAGCAAATAATACATAGAGATACACTAACACGCAAGGGGAAGAAACCAAAATGAGAGGGGCGGGGGGCGTGCTGCCAATTTAAATGGAACGGCAACTAAGTAAAAAGGTTCGGCTTGTTTACAAAAACCGAGTATTTAGTTTGATCATTTTTTATAAATGTTTGTAATTCGCTTACAAACAAAAAACAAACGTGGACGGCAGTGAACCAAAGCGGTGCCAAAATGGGTAACAAATGAATGAAATCGTACTGAGGGCAAGTCTATCAATTCTGATGTCAGTAGGTAATCTTGTGTTTGTCGCTTCCATTAGGTAGTAAACAGTGCTAAACATTTTCTTTGAAGAATGCTGATTCGATTCCATTTCCCCGTGAAGTCAACATCCTCTTAGAATTTACACAACTCGAAGTGGGTACGAAAGACGGACGTTGAGAAATTGGGCTATAATGGATGACGTTATGGTGCAGACATTCGGAGTAATGGCTGCTTTTATCATCAGGCCAGCCGTGCCCTCAATTCATCGTCCATTCGGCACACTCATAGACTTACTGCTACATGCAGAGGTACAGGGTATGCGGGACGGTTCTGCAGTGGATTTAGTTAATATATCGTATTGTAAAATTAGTGTGTACAGTGCCAGGGAACATTTCTCCCGCTTCCTGTGTCAACTGTGGTTAGAGGTGCATACATGTGGAGATAATCTGCTCTATCCAGTGAGCCGGCCGCCTATTGCTACTGTAGGTACTAAGGTAATGGAGGGTATAAGATGGAATTTGGGCGGAGATGGAGAGGGTCGGTGCTGGGGGTCCAGCGAACGAGGTTGGAAATAGAGGGATTCTAATTTAGAGTAAAATGTTTTGGATAAATCTATTATATGTTTTCGGAGTGGAGGAATTTTCGAGCACGTATTAATTATGCTATTCCTGACGAACCAGGGATTTTTGGATTCAGTACGGAAAGAATTACTTGTTGGAAATTAGTAAATTCAACATGTAACCACCATGCGATTTCCTAACAACAGGGGCATGGAAAGAGAGGATGAAATGCAACACATTTCTGTCTTTGAAGACACTCGTTGCACCAGTGGCGTGCATCCCATATAGGCTGCAAAACTGTGCCTACCTTAACGGGGAGAGGGACGTCGGAGAGTTATTATTTATTAGTTCAAAATAATGTTTTTAAATAGAAAAATATTTATTAAATATTTTATAAATTTACATAGGCTTAGCATTTATCAAAATCTAATCAGAAATATTACTTTTTTCTGACCGTCCCAGTGTGTTTGTTTTACAAAATATTTAAAATACGAATATGATCTATAAAGTAGAGAAAAAGCCACGTGCTGTGATCCGCTTCCTACTCGCGGAAGGAATAACATATACCGACATTTCTTGAGCGACTTGAATTCGAAGGTGGGGATTTTCTGAGCTCTATTGTGACTGGAGATGAAACGTGGGTGGCTCATTACACGCCTGAGACAAAAAGACAGTCGTCACAGTGGCATCACACCAATTCCCAATCTGTCAAAAAATTCAAAACCACAATATCGGGGAAAAAAACCATGACCTCAGTGTTTTGGGACCGAGAAGGTATTATTTTTCCTCAGGAGGAGACCATCAATGCACAACGATAAAATACTCAAAAGGAGGGGAATGCAGGCCTCAAATGTACTCACACTGCCTTAGCCACGAAGGTTCTCTTGAACTCATTTGGTTGGGATGTTTTGAACCACCCCCCCGTATTCCCCTGACTTGGAGCCTTCAGATTATCATCTTTTCCCTTCCCTAAAAGCACATATGGGTGAAATTAAATTTTCAACCGACGAACAGGTGCAGAAAGAGTTCCTGAAGTGGGGGAGGAGTTCTTCGAGGAGGGCATAAAGAAGCTTGTGCCACGGCTCACCACATGCATTGAACGGGATGGTGATTTACGTGGAATAATAGTTAACAAGGGTATCAAATCATTACATTACATGCTAATAAAAAATTACATATCCTGAAATTTTTTTTCAAATCCATTTTTTCTAAAATAATATAAAAATCTAGTACTCGTTCTGAACATTCTTCGTAGTTCCTGCTAAGCAAATATCTCATTTTTAGTTCCAACCCAATTGAACTGGTCCTTCAAACGTTTGTCCTTCTCAAGTTAGCTTGTTTCAGCTTAGTTCGTGAAGATTCATTCACACAAAATGCACCATGTGTCAGAATAAGCCGCAAGTCATGGCCTAAATATTTTTTATTTTTAATTTTTAATTTTATTTTTATTTTTTTTTTTTTAATTAAAACAAAATAACTTTGTATACATCACTTTATTAATATACAATATTACTACATGTTTCGTGAGCGATGCTCACATCTTCAGGTATCAATGTATAATGTATCAATGTACAATGTATACATTGATACCTGAAGATGTGAGCATCGCTCACGAAAAATGTAGTAATAAAAGTGATGTATACAAAGTTATTTTGTTTTAATTAAAATACATAATGACATCACAAAGTGAAAACCTTCTAAAAGAAGAATTCTTCTTCGAAAAAAAAAAAAACTAAATATTTTGGTTGACAGTTCGAAAAAAGTTTAGCTTTTATGGCTAGTAATTTTTGCAGAAGAACTATATTAATGTTACTTTGATATTCAAGTCTGCTCACTTTAGTGGTAATTTTATTTTATTGTTTTTATTTGGTTACAATAATTATTAATCTATTTTTATAAATATGAATGTTTGTCTGCGTGTCCTCGATTTCCTCGAAAATTACTTGACTGATTTCGCTGAAAATAGCACAGCTTGTGTTCTTATTAGTGACGGGAAGGTTTAGAGAATAGTTTGAATGAAATTCAATACGTAAAAATGTTGCTATAACGTTTAAAAATTAGTATGAAAAACATTGAACCCGACATGTTGTATTGAGGTTAGCCCATAGATATACCACTTTGGTTAGCCGCAGATTACATATTCAAAAGAAGAAAGTTTTGTTTGGGTAAAATATTTTCAGAATGGAAAACACAAGTAGGTAAGAACCTACGTAAGAACTTTATTATTTCGATAAATTATGAAAAAATAAATGTTTGGAAAGAAACAAAATTTCAAAATGAATGTTTATTTGTTTAGAGATAGCAATAGTCGTACCAAGGCATTACTGTCGCTGCCAAATCAATTACGGCACGCAAACGACAAGCAAGAATTCACAACCACATAAATTTATTAAAAAAAAAAACAAAGCAAGGCCGGGTACAATCAAGTATAAAAGAAATAAAACTGAAGTAATAATAGGTTTGCACTCAAGTGTCACATTTAAAGATGTCAAATATTTCAATGTGGTTGTGAATAATTCAGAAATTAATTCATTAACAGTAAGATGTTCGGGTTTCATGTTAAATTCTAATCAACACTTGAAAAGCTACAGCTTACCCCTGGCCAAGAAGCAATGTACGCCACTGGTATATATTGACCCGCTATTCTTATTTAGTCACTTACTACGTTACTGACAGCATTGTCATGAAAAAAAAAACCATAAACACACCAATAATACGAGAGCAAATGTCATACTTTTCGGCAACATTTACATTAAAATTTTACTTCTACAGCCTAATAATAATAATAATAATTGGAACATTTGTATAGCGCCGTTTTTGTGAAAAATCACCACAAGGGCGCTGTACAAATATTTCTTAACTAATTATGTACAGAAAAACATACTTACCTGGCAGGTCGCTTTCAGATGAACACAGTTTTATTAGAAAATTTATTTACAGAGATGATAGTTTTACATGGTTATTTGTTGCTCCTTTTCTATTGATGTTACATTTATTAGAAGATTGGTGGCACAAGAAGAGTTGGTATTTATTGAAATACTTATAATTTTTAGGACTGGAAAGTATTCATAAAATGAATTTTAGGACTCGAAAATATCTATAAAATTACCCAATCATTGTAGTTTCAGGTTTCAATCTCATCGAGGTGCCATGTCTTCTTATTCCACCCCCTAGCGAGTTATTTCGCAGTTTGCATTATCTTAGCTAGAGAATAAGGATAAATTCAATTACACAAGATCTTAAGGATGTTTGAACAAGACATAAAAGATAAAAGTTGGTAAATTTGAGCAAGATAAGGTTACATCATATTATTTGCTCTCGCAGGTGCTGACGTAACCGCTTTTCATCTGCAAACAATCTTGTACGATAGTCTAGAACCGTTGCCACACCTGAAGTGCCTTGTTCGACTCGTACCTGCGAGGTAAATAGGTCCCGAAGGCCTAGTTGAGAAATCGAATCTGCAGCGATGCACTGGCTCTATGCAAATGATCTTAGACGAAGCTGTTTTATAGTCAAAACAGAAACAGCTTTCCAGCGGGAATATTGCAAAATATCTCACAGAAGAGTTGTAGAATTTAAAAAATAAATAAAGACGATAAAATTGATAAAGTTTTACTATAGTGCCAAATACTAGATAGTTAGATAGGTGCTCTTATCTTAGTTAAAATCATTTCCTTCAATCTGTGGCTTCTTTTTTAATATAATTAAATATAAAACTAAGATTTCAAGTTCCTTGATTAGCCCAAATTAGTTTGCAGTATTTTTACGCGTGGCAGCTATTTCGCTCTTTGAACGCAATAATAGAAGTAGCTAGGTTACACAAGTAACTAAAACTTATTTTATACGCATTCTAATCTTCATTCAAGGTTGTCGCAAGTTCAAAAAAAAAATTTTATAGGATTAATTTTTTGTTATTTCACAATGTATTACTTAAAAATAATATATAGTATATTTGTGGCACGTTACAGAGTGGTAGATACTTTCAGTATAGCCCTGGTGAAAGACCATCGATATAAATATTGTAGTAAAACTAACATAAACCCTATTTTACAAGATCTTGTAAACTTACAACGACAAATCAGTCTTATTAAATCAATAATAATTACTTTGTGTAAAACCACTGTATGTAAATATCAACAGGTTTCGGGAGCAAAGCTACCCTCTTCAGGTATGATATACCTAAATATACATTGTTTATCCTGAAGAGGGGAGTTACGCTCCTGAAAAATGTAGATATTTACATATTAAATACAGTGGTTTTGAACAAAGCAATTGTTATTGATTTAATAAATATGACTGCACAAAGTTATTTTACATCACTCGAAGAAACAATTTATTCTATTTCATATGCCATATGTACACCCGCCAACAAACAATTCATCTCAATATTTAAAAGCATTAAGTGCTGAAAGTGTGATTTTTCTAAAATATTTGAATTAGCGCCACCCGAATGATAATTGATATTTTGTGATTGCTCTTCTGAACCCTGAATTCGTAATGTCCTCGCATCATAAAGTTGTTAACATATTTGATAACACCCCAACAAGCCCCTCTCAGTAGGGGATGCGTTATTCATTTTGTCATTTGTAACTAACGGTGACGAGTTCACTAGGTGATATTTACGTGCCACTGGTGTCACTGACTGCACCGAATGTCGCGGGGAGAATTTATTTCGAAGGCAAAACGATATAAATGCAAATGAACTAAAAAATTACTTTGTATTCACCACTTTATTAATATAAACATATAAAGATGTTTCAATCATTTTTTTTTATTTATTAAAAAAATATATTTTAAATAACAAAGATAAACATAATATTTTTAAAAAATCGGCGGTATGTAAATTAAATCTTTACATGTAGCAAACACTTTGTTGGAATACATAATTATAATAAATAAAATAAAATAACTTTGTTTCAATTCCACTTTATTATTTCTTCATCCAACCGGTTTCGGTTCAACCTGAAACACATCCTCATGGGTGAATAAAAATATATTGAACATAATACAGAAATACATGGTATTTAAAAAAAAATTAAGAGAGAGACAGAACATCAACTTACGTGGGGGGTAAGGAAGGAGGATTTTACATCTTTTGAAGAAACTTAAGTTATTTATATATATATGTTTTTAATAAATAAAAGTTTGTTGGCATATCGGGGGGTTCTACGTGCATTTAGAAATAATTTAAGATAAAATAGAACTAAATTAGACAGAACATGCGTAGGATTTTTCTATTTAAATCAATTTAACGAGATCTTATCTAAAGTACGGCGCCTACAGCCAACTGTTATTTAGTGAAGGTATAAATATGGTAATTGCCTCAATTACAGCTAAAATTATGGTACATTTCGTAATATCTATTTACGGAACGCGAGACTCGTGTTAGACCACATTAGTTGCGAATCTGAACGAAGTTTGTATTAATTCATGTATTATGTCAAACTACCATAAAGAACGACCTTAAGGGGGGGAGGGACGTCGGAAAAAAAAACAATGTTTTTTTGTAATGCGGATTACAAATCTTTGGTTACGTTTATTTACAAAAACGAAACGATAAATTAAACATACTTTTCTCCACTTTAAAAATCATATTCGTATTTTAAATATTTTGTAAAACATACACACTGGGACGGTCAGAAAAGAGTAATATTTCTGATTAGATTTTGATAAAGCCTATGTAAATTTATAAAATATTTAATAAACATTTTTCTATTGAAAAACATTATGTATAGTATTATTACGCAATACGCTAAATTTAGTAATAATACTATCATTATTGAATGAATAAATAATAACTCTCCGGCGTCCCTCTCCCCGTTAATTCAGTGTCCAATTCTCGTTGTGAAAATTCCCAGAAATAAAAGTATCACGTTAAAGAATTAGCGATTGTTGCGAGAAAAAAATAAAACTGAAGAGAACCTAACTTCTTTTACTTATCATAAGCTACGTTTTGTCTTGTTTTTTCACGGACGAGAAACGTCAAATGTATGAAACAAGCAATGTGCTGTCGCAGCATTAGCAAAAGGAGATAACACTTTATTTTCAACATAATTTATAGTACTCCGTTTTTAAAACAAATGATATGTACGAGTATTCATAATAAATACAATATTAACTCATCTGTGTTAATTTCACATTGAAGGTTTTTACGTTGATGTCACTTTATTGTCTTAAAAGTGGGCGGTTACTATTGTATCGCGTATGAAAGAGGGCGGGCACTATTTCATAGTGGGCGAAATCCTCCAGATTTTTATTTTTGTTTTTTTAAATCTTTGGAAACAGGCAAATAGAGCAAATAAAGTTTTAATTTAATAGTTGCTATTTCGACCCAGTAATCCTTTACGAGTAAAGCTGCATCGGTTTACATCTAGTAGGCGAAGAAACTACAGATTTAATAAAAATGCAGTGAGGAAATCTGTTAGTAGTTTTCGACTTACTAGGAATGAATCACGTCATTGTTTTCTTTACGTAATAAACACGTCTGAAAGTTAGGCACGCGCTGCAAGTCCCATTAGCTACAGTATTTATTGACTCTCCTCTTGGAATACCAAACAGCTTCAAACTTTGACACTTTCACGATATGTGATAGAAATGCCTTTACTGAACGAAGCAAAGGGAAAGCCTCGTTCAGAGCGGGAGTTTTATTTGGCACGACGTAATTGTCGTCTCATTTTACAAGTCAATCATCTTTTGAACAGCGGTTAATACTGTAAAATCCACAGAGCAAATAATATGTCCTAACACGCAAAGGGGAAGACACCAAAATAAAGGGGCGAGCTAGGCATGCCGCCAATTTAAGTAAAACAGCAAGAGTAAAAAGGTTCGGCTTATTTAAAAAAACATAATACTTTGTTAGACCATTTAGTTTGACCCTTTTATAATTACTTACCGCAGTCAAAATCACGCAGAACGAACATGGAAGGTAATGAACTAGGCCGGTGACAAAATGGGTGTCACGTGACCTTTGCCATCCGGCGGCGGAATGGTAAGTTAAGGCAAGTCTATTAATTTTGACGTCTGCGGTAACATCAGTTTACGGGATACATGAAATTTGTGAAAAATCGGAACTCTAACGCTTTGTCTGTTTGAAATAGCTTTGAATATATTTATTGACCAGCTCAAATAGAAAGTTCTCACCCAACTTTACAACATCTCCAAAATGAGGATGCTACAGTTCCACTTCCAGAGTAGACGGGAATAAAGCAAAATATGTGTTTACAAAAGTATTAACAGCCAAGGGCTTCCATTTAACGATTTAACAACAATTCCACCTGCGTCAACTGTTTCGGTATTATTCAATTCATCCATAAAGTCCAAGATTTACAACCCTGACCCAGATCGAGGACTTTCCGGCGAAGACAATATCGACCACTTGGAATAGCAAGGTTCCATCTGACACGGCAATGTTATGCGATACTGAGCCTTAAAGTTACCTTTTATAGAGCACATTATCGGATGACATTACTGTTATGTTAATAATGCATCCACATGGAAAAAAGATTTTTGGTGTTTTGTATGTTTTGACACCGACCCCCTCGTGTCCGGGCTCCCGAACGGCGTTCCAGGAAATCAATATGACATATTACGACTATCTTCACAATACTCGTACTTGGACGTCTTCCCCTCTTCCGCGATGTTTGGCGCGGCGATAGTTTTACTAAATTATTTATTTAAAATAATTATACTATCGGCACTTGTACGGGGCCGGGTCCAAGTGAACAACAAATGTTTATTGTTCGCAACTGGGTTGGCTCCGCTAGCCAAAAGACAAGTTCACGTGTCATTTTATTTTTGTGCAAATAATGGAATATATTGTGCAGCTGACCGCAAAAACGGCTATTTGTCAGTCAGCTAGCAACGTCAACTCAAGTCCCGACAACACTTCACTACCTCGACTGCCCCGCCTCGCTCTGCTTCTACCGACTTGCCTTCTCCATCATTTCTGACCACCGCTGACCCTGGACTTCTCCCCGGACTACCACCTCCCACTGGACCCAAGTTTTGTGCAAATTCAAAAATCGTTAATTTGTCAGTATCCTTCCCTCTTCGCAAAGGAACGATAGGTTGTGTTTCCCTCCCTCCAACCCTCTCATCGCAGATCGGGATCGGCTGCCCCCTACAGTTCGTCTGTGTGCCACACATCTGACACATATACTCATTAACATAATTCTTGGAATTATTAACATTGATCATCATATTTATTACACATTATTGATAAGTACTTGTATAATATTATTATTAATTATGATACATGGTGTTATTTAATTAATCAGCAGGGCGCCAACTGCATCCTACATTCGACTGATTTCTCTATATTTCCTACTAAAATAACAAAAGTCGGGGAATCATCCGATGACTAACCGTTCCCATAATAGCTGACGTAGAGCGCGATGATATTTCACATGACGCTTCCTCCAGCCAAATAATAATGACGCAATACAGAAGTGCTTAGCTTTACTTGTTTTTTACTAATTGATCCATTTGAACGGAGCCAAGTCCAAAACATTAAAAAATGTTGCGTGTTTACCTAAAACGGAGCACAATAATAACGGTCGTTTGCATGCGTCAGCGAATCATAAAATAAAATAAATTGTTTCTCTACAGAATGCATACTTGTAAACAAATGAATGTACACACTAAAAACTGTATTATGTATTTCAGCATCCTCGTGCTAATATTTAATAAACAAATACATAAACAAAAGAAACATAAAATGTTTCAACTGTGGGAAGTTAGGCATAAAGAAACATAAATAATAATGTCTAAATTTACAGAGGTACACTCGTATGAATAGTGTTTTACAGATATGGTGAAACTGTATAGCGAAAACAAATAGAAATAGATGATCTGATGATAGATAGACTCAGATATAGCTATTTGAATAGTTATACTCCAATAAAAAAAAAAAAAAAACACGACACAAACTGTAAAATTTTACAGTTTGTGTCGTGTTTTTTTACAGTGTATACAGTAAACCGTCATCTATATAATATTGTAGATTGGATAATGTAGCGATAATGATTTGCATTATAATATTGTTTTACTTTTCTATTTTATGTCACTGTTAGACATTTCAAAAAGTTTGTTCATTGCTTTATAGTTAAGAATCTCTATGTACTTGTAATTTTCGAAAGCTCTTTATATTATTAATTGATAAACTAAAGTTTTTAAGACAAGATTTTTGTGCATAGCGCAAAGGGTAACAATTATTTTTATAAACAATAATTATTAGCCTGAAACACTCATCCAAATTGAAAAAAACCTTCCGAGAAAAGATAAATATCGCCGACAGGACTCGAACCTGCACCCCCTTCTGATTGCCGGTCAGATGCTCTACCGTTGAGCTACGTCGGCTTCATTCAATTCCATATAAAAGCCCAGATGGGCGGATAATCAAATAAATAAAATAAATCTTTCTCATTGACACATTGAGGTAACATGGGTTTTCTCTGAAAGACCATAAGTGTCTTTTTTTAAAGAAAGACAAACTTTCCCAGGTTACGAATAACCTGACAACATTTGAATATCTCATACTACCATCAAATAAAGCTGAAGATGTTGCTCGTGTCAAGATGGAGGACTTAGCCAGCGAGGAATTGAACTCGGGACGCCGACTCACAGCCACTGACTGATCAACAAATACTTAGTATTCGATTAATCATTGAAAGTTTAAAACAATTTGTAATTATGTATTTACAAACGTCATAAACAATGACATATTTATGGTATTTTACAGAAAAATGTCATAATTCGACACGGAAACATGAGGTAATGCATTAGGGACCTATTGGCAAGGGAAATTAACGAGGATGCGGTAATTCGTACTAACCCCAATGACGCTAATGTTTCTGTAGAATGATTTATAGCGCCATCAGCACTCTTCGATATCCGGACACACATATTATAAATATACAGTCGCGTAGTAATAATATTGACAACTATAGAATTAATTATAATATAAATATGTAGGCCGCACATCGCAGAGGACGTGGGACAAGCACAATACTAATACCGACGTGCGGTGACGTGAGCCTATCATAAACGTGTCCTCTGAAGCCTTGGTTCGGAATTTATTCCGCGGGATCCCGTCGGCGGGAATGCAGATATAATAGCGAGCGTCTCCCACACGTACGTTTCTCGATCTTCACTCCAAAGCGCCCGCAGGTTTGCGCGCGGATACGTCAGAACGTTGCGTTATTTTGGGTAAAAAAAAGTCACCACACTTCGGCGCGCTCGCCGATTCGTTGTTGATCTAGTGATCTCCGCGCGGAAGTGTACGTGTAAAGTTTAAAAGTTTTCTTACAGTTTTGACCATAGATATCATAAGATAGACATCGCTATGGCCAAGTACCAATTAAAATAATAACGTCAAATTTACGAAGATTATAAATTACTCACGTATGAATTTAGATGGTTTATTTGCAGAGTTTCGTTCAAAAATTGACTAATACAGATTTTTAAGCATCTATTCTTTGCTTTTGATTTTCCATCAGCAGTCGGTGAAGTCATAAACATAAAAAATAAACAAATGCGGGGCGCGCGCTCCAATGCTTACGTGTAAATGCATAGCACGCCGATTGCTGAGAGAAACCTACGCGACGGACTGACGGGAGATCTGGGCGTTCGGACTGCGGTCGCTGCCTTTACACGTACGTTTCGGCGGACGTATTGGACGAAGTGTGGTGAGATCTTGAAGACGAAGCGTACGGGTAATGTCCGCTAATGGGATTCAATAGATACGGTTCTGATGAGCGTGACACGTCGACGGGATGCACAATACCTTGGAGATTGTGAAGAATAGTACAGAAAAAAAAACAATTGTGTATACCAGATAATTTGAGCCTAGTATAATAATTAAAATAGAATAATAGTAAAGTTCAAAGACATAAAAAAAAAGTATAGAGTAATCGTTTACGTATACCAGATAATTTGAGTTAAGTACTTACGAAGAGATGAAAAAAACAAATACATATTATAGAGTAAACAATTATGTATATGTGTTCGATTGGTGCTATGAAGAAAAAAAAATGCGTTTAAAATTGAATGATAAAAAAAGATAATATTAGTGAGTAATATTGATAAGATTGAGTTACGTTTCACTCAGCTTTATGAGCCGACTACGAAACTCAGGGATGCAGCCCGGAGAGGGTGCAGCAAATAGTTAATAACATATTAAATATATTTTATTCAGTAAGTACAAAAAGTAACTTTAGTAAATTGTTTATAACCAAATATTTATCCTTTTTCCTTTCCTTTGTTAGGGTTTTTAATCCAGTTAAGATGTGACGTGTGATCAGCAAAAATCAAAAACGAGAATACTTACCACTTGGTTACCACGACTTGGCGAATCAAATACCACGAGGAAAAAGGTAAACCAGAAGTGTAAAGAAGTTGTTGACATACCTGAAAATAAAAGAAACGATCATTAGTAAAATGAGCAATGATTGCAAATAAAAGAACATTAATAAAACAATGAAAATGTGTCGGGAGCACAACTAAGAACAAAAAAAACTTCTGTACAACACATTAATACTGTAAGATATGTCTAACATCGTGGGCATTACCAAAAACTTCTGCAGGCTTTGATTTGAATATTCTCTCGAACGTCCCACTTTTGTCATTGCTTGTAATATAAAAATAAAATGCTAATCGGGCAGTATACAAATTCATCCACTTGTTCCAAAGATTAGCAGTTCACTCTATACACTGTTTATGTAGAAAATATATTTTTGTTACCATTTATCGAAGTGGGGCATTAGAGTAGTTAACGGTAATTGTTTGAACAGTAATTCAGTAGCCTGTCCTCGGTGAGTTGTTTGGTGTAAAATAGCGTTGCGTAATCAGTAATCAGCCGACTGGACATCGTATCATACTAACTTCATAATGTGATACGTGTGTGAAGGTCACGTTCAATAATATAATACATGCGGTGGCATGAAGCCGGAACATGTGGTGTGTGGACCGGGTGAAGATAATTCATATTAACAATACCAACTGCCAGAATGACTCAGATCTAGGAATGTCGAATCAAAGTTAATCCAACATAATCTGATGTCAAATTAAACGATCTTTCAAGTAAACGGTAAACTAACCACACCGAAGAAAGGATTAAACAATGCAAACAAGGTAAACTTTATTCCTATCTCAATTGCTACTACAATCGCAAGATTATTCGAACATTTATTACTGGATCGGGTCGGATCCAGCATGGAAACTAATGACAACCAAATGGGTTTCAAAAAGCAGCCATATTTACAGAGAAAAAAACACTGGAATACTATAGAAATAAGAAAACCACCTCATATGCATGTTTCCTTGACCTGAATAAGGTCCTCGACAGGGTTTCTCACCCGTTGTTATGGGCTAAACTCAGGGATAGAGGCATATCATCTGAGGTGATACGCATTCTCGATGTGGAAAACCTAGTAAGGTGGAAAGATGGTCTTTCCGAACCATTCCTAAAGAGCGGTATCAGACAGTGTCCCCGATATTGTTCAACCTCTACATGGACGAACTAACCGAAAGGCTAAACAATGCAAGGGTGGGCTGCCATATCGGAGGACAGTGTGTGATCAACATCAGTTGGACGACATGGTACTTTGATGGCACCGTCTATAAGGGGGCTACGCATTCTCCCGAAGAGTTTGCTGAAGACACAAACATGTCTTATAACCCCAATAAAATGGCTCTGTTGGTCATACGATATGGTCAAGGCCCGACTAGTATTCATGCAGCTACCTTGAACGGCGAGCTCCTGAAGGTGACTGAAGGAACTAAATACCTAGGACACAATCACCAGTAATCTGATGGTGATATTGAGAGGCAAAGACGAACTCTCAGCGTAAAATCGAACATATTCAGCAGAAGATTTCGCCTTTGTAGTACCGCTGTGAAAAGGATTATATTCATTGCCTTCTGCGCAACGTTGTACATGTGCGAACTCTGGGCAAACTATAAAAAGAGTAGTATGGAAGACTTCGTGTAGAATACAATAACGCCTTCCGCATAATGTTTGGCCTGCCCAGATATTGCAGCGCCTCCAGTATGTTCACGGAGGGGCGAGTTTCCAGTTTTGCAGCCCTTATAAGATCCATGGTGAGTGGAATGAGGTAAAGAATAGACAGCTCCGGGAATATCCTCATCATGGATGGCCCGCCTCAGTCCAGCCTCCACCATCGAGGCATACTGGAGAAAGATATCGGCCCCTCACTATTTAAATGCCGCAGCACCTCAAAGGCTTTATTTTCATGTACTTTTTAATTTATTTTTTTAACAATTTTTTATTTTTATTTTAATTTTTGTTTTATGTGTTATGTATCATTCACCTACTGCCTTATTACTATTATTTTTTTTTAACTTTTGTACATATTTTGTATATTTTTTGTAAATATTGTATGTATATTTTGTATGGAATGTGTGGGACTGCACTAACGTGCCCACATACCGGAATAAACATTTATTATTATTTACCTCAGCTCATTTAGTCAAAATAAGTGAACCATCAAAGATTACGTAAATAATGGGATCCTGAAAAAAAATTCAAGTATTCGAGCTTGGGTAACCTTCGCGTTAGCCGCCATCTTGGATGAAAGGTATCAAAAATTGGATTATACCAAAATAATTCCTCAAAGGTTGATGCTACGACAAAATTATCTAAAACAAACTAAGAAGATAAAATGCAATCAATTTTTCAGATCCCATTCAATTGAGAGTGTCACTGGATGTCACTAAATCCGGTGTGAAGTATCACTTTCTTATCTTATTGAATTAAACTCGTGTGAATGAACACGCACCATTTAATAATAATTGTACGAGCATATCGAACATAGTCAATATATTTATATCGTATTGTAAAATTTTTGTGTGTGGTGCCAGGGAACATTTCTCCCTCTTCCTGTGTCAACCGTGGTTAGAGGTGCATAAATGTGGAGATAAGCTTCTCTACCCAGTGAGCGGGCAGCCCATAGCTACTGTAGGGCTTTAATTTATTTTTATTTCAAAGAATTGTAAACTGTGTTTTATGTGCTAGCGGCACTTGCTGATAACAATCTTATATTTTAGCCGTTTCACTGTGGTAATGGAGGGTATCATATAGAATTTGGGCGGAGACGGAGGGGGGCGGTGCTGGGGGTCCAGCGGCCGAGATTGGAGACGATTCTAATTTGGAGTATCAATATATTTATTGATTGTAGAACGTTATCGACTAGTGAACCTAGCCTAATTCAGGGAAGGCCAACCTATATTAAATTTGTAAAAGAATACCAGTAATTTGTTTTAACTCCACGAGTGGATGTGCGACGGAGAAAGTGAAAAATTCAATACAGCGAAAAGCGAAAACTTATTCAAAAGTCGGACACATTATTTAACAACAAAATGTAAGAAAGCTTTGACTACCCCAACCAACTAGGAACAAATCCCGTTTTAGGACAGTCAAATAATAAGTTTAGTTCATATTAAGTGCCATTATACAAAAATAGAAGGGAAAAAAGTATAATAATTAAGTATAAAGAGATGTGAACAAAAAAAACAATTGTGCATACCAGATAATTTGAGCCTAGATTATAATGAATTTAGAATAATAGTAAATTTATTAATTGATAAACTAAAGTTTTTAAGACAAGATTTTTGTGCATAGCGCAAAGGGTAACAATTATTTTTATAAACAATAATTATTAGCCTGAAACACTCATCCAAATTGAAAAAACCTTCCGAGAAAAGATAAATGTCGCCGACAGGACTCGAACCTGCCAATAAAATGTAGACCAATTTTTCACCAATAAAATATAGACATAATTTGTCTCGACGCCACCTATTGAGGGATTTAGCCGTTACAAGCCTTCCTCATACTAATAAAGTTGGTTGTTTACAGGTGAAATATAATAAAAAAACAGTAATTATTGAATGAAACACTAGTATATATTGATTAACTTGGCGGGTTTGCGATAAGCCGACGTAGCTCAACGGTAGAGCATCTGACCGGCAATCAGAAGGGTGCAGGTTCGAGTCCTGTCGGCGACATTTATCTTTTCTCGGAAGGTTTTTTCAATTTGGATGAGTGTTTCAGGCTAATAATTATTGTTTATAAAAATAATAATAGTAAAGTTCAAAGAGATAAGAAAAAATATAAAGTAATCGTTTACGTATACCAGATAATTAGAGTATAGTATACGAGTAGTACTTATAAAGAGATGAGAAAAACAAATATTATAGAGTAAACAATTACGTATATGTCTTTGATAGGTATTGGATGGAAATAGAATTTTCCATAGAAAAATACAACCAACCCATGAGCAATCTGGATGAAAAAGAGTATAGTGTAAGAACGTATTTAGCCAGCGTTTTAACCACAATAAGGAACTCCGGTCCAACTTAATTTTTTTTTCTAAAGTTTTCGTAGTTAAAATAATTTTTAAAGTCTCAATTTTTTAAAGTCCGCCCAAACGCTCCAAATCTATGGCCGGTCGATTTTGAGGTTAGAATGTCAAATCCAAAAACAAGGGTGAGTTTACAGTAAATAATTTTATATTATTTTCATAGTAAACCATAACTAAAAATAAGTAATAACATTATGTACCTTTTTAGAAACTTTAACTCAATGAATAATAATAGTATTGAGCAATAACACTATCATAATATTGGTATTGATAATTGGTTTGGTCATGAATAATCTAACTTATGTCATTAATAATAGTTTTTTTATATTGAACAACAACTAAAGAGCTTAAAGTCACCTAAATAAAATACACATTTAAAATACAAAACAAAATCGAAAAAGATAAATTTCCATACTAATCCAAAAACAGAGTACCAATATAACAAGGTGTTTTGATGAGATGATTATTTATACACTTTTAAATAATGATTTATAAATTCTAGGTATAATTAATTATACGTAATGAAAGTTGTATATTCAGAATCGGTGTTTGCTGATCTATATGAATACATATTTTTAAAGTCATTATATTTTTCACTGGAGTTCCTCATTGTCCTAGGTTCGTTCGTTGCACATCGCCTAGTACGTCGTCTATTAAAAGTAAACTATCTGGAATGCATGTGCGTGGTATGGTGAGTACCTGTTTATTTAAATTGAGAGACAAGTCGGCCAAGTATTACTGGCGAAAACCAGCTGCGGGTCCATCGTACAGAATACGCCTCGAAAAGAAGCAGCTCTCATTGATACTAGAAACAATAAATTGATCTAGTTAACCATCGGCAATCATACATTACAGATTCAGTCCAGTTACTTTCATTCGTTGAATCAATGGGCAGAACTAATCGATCGAGTATTTATTTACGACTATTGAAAGTAGCTTCTTACGGCAAGGAATTTATGATTTCTATTTAGATCGCTTTTCAACGGTGGTCTTTCACATTACGACAACTTATTTACATGATTTTATTTATCACAACTTTAATTTTTATTGCGTTTGAAATCATTTATTAATAATTTCGGTAAACACCGAATTATTGAAAAAAAAATTGTGATAATTAAAATTCCCTATTCTGTTAGGCACTTGCTGTTGAAATCCTTTTTCCCGCTGATGGCAGGTTTAATTTAATTCTTTTACAATAACGTGAATGTCAATACGCCAATGAATTAATTACACTGCGTGTGGTAAATCTGTGAGTTAATTTAAATAATTATATTGTTTTTATTTTGTGAAAATACTAAGAAGCGGTGAAGAAAAAATATTCTTATTTTATTTATTAACGGTACACTAGGATGATTATTTCGTTTGTTTATCAATAATCACAAATAAAATACCTTCAGAGCTTAATAATAACATTATTTTTTTAATGTTGTATTACTAATGGAGTATTACGAATTAAACACAATAACAATTAATATCTATATATATAAAAACGAATGTTTGTCTGTCTGTCTCTCCTAGATTTTCTCGAATATTACTCTACCGGTTTCGCTGAAAATAATACAGTTTGTTCTTTTTAGTGCCGGGAAGGTTTAGAGAGTAGTTTGAATGAAATCCAATATGTAAATATGTTCCTATAACGTTTTAAAATTAGTATGAAAAACATTGAACCCGCCACGTTGTATTGAGGTTAGCCCATAGATATACCACAATGATTAGCCACAGATTACATATTCAAAAGGTTTGTTTGGGTAGAATATTTTCAAAATGGAAAACACAAGTTGGTACGTAGGTACCAATTAAGAACTTTATTATTATTTAGATATATTTTGAAAAAATAATTGTTTGAAAAGAAACAAAATTTCCAAATGAATGTTTTTTATTTAGAGGTAGTAATAGTCGTCACAAGGCATTACTTTCGGTGTCAAATCAATTATGGCACCCAAACGACAAGCGAGAATTCACAACATCACCAGCTGTATATATGTAAAGGTTAATCAGAATATAGAAATGACGTTGGCCATTTGCACGTGTGACATTTCGTGTGGGCGGTTTCGATATCAAATGGTTAGGCGTAACAAACTCTGGGCTTTGTCAAATATTTCAGAGACTGGCTGGACAAAAAGTTGAGTGGTTTCAATCATACTCGCATCAGGAACGTAGATAAACACGCCATGTAACCGATAAGCCTGTACCTAACCAATGTAACCATTTCACAAGCGTCAGTCAGCGTGGAGGTACTGAATCGTCACAAATATACGACAAGCATAAACATATTCTAATGTGAATATTTACAATTTTAAATGCAATTTACAAATATTATCATAAACATCCAAACGTGGGGGATTAATAAAAAATTCTCACCAGATGGCTATAATCAAATGGCATGAAATAAAGAATCTGACCGATTACATCTTCGTTTTTGTTCGCTCTAGATAGCAGAGAAGGTAGTCTGATCATGGAAGTCTCGAAGGACAGCAGCTGTTCAATTAAGTGAATATATTGGACGACATCCAGCTAAAACAAGGATATCTCACAGGATAATAGATTGCTCACAGTTAGCATGGGAGCAGTCACTAGAAAACTGGGTATAGCGCGAGTAGTGCGGACTGGCTACGAGAACAATTGAGCATTAAATCAATCCTGCTGCCGTAGGAGCTGCATCAATATGGTATGGTCCTAAAATCGTGCTCGGAGTTCGTGAATCTCAATAGATTAATAAATTCCCAGCGGAAGGTAACGTATAAGGTGTACTACACGCCACATATAACCGCGTACGTGATACGAGTATGTGGACTAACTAATGTAGAGCGCCCCTGACAAAACTTTAGATTCAGCTGACCCGTTAACTGATCTAAGCTGGAAAGGCGAATGACACTATTTCGCTAATTGGAAAAGTAACACACGCGAATATGAATAGGCGCTAGGACATGTGCAAGTTCAAGGTTTTCAGAACGTCTGGCACTACGTGAGAAAACTGCAGAGGGCGACAAATACAAACATCCTTCGTGTCGTCACACCCAGGATGCCGACGGCGACGTTGGAACAATACATAAAGCAAACAGTACGATTGACAAATTAATTTGCATAATAATAGCACAACACGCTGTAATAAAATATAGAATAAAAGACTGCAAATTGCAGCAATTCTTTTGTCGGGGGGATGGCAGTGTCTGCGAGTAAAATTCCCTACGGAGATGGTACTACAAAACGTGTAATCACAATGTTTTCCAGCATCGAATTTGCATTTCAATTGACAAAAAATTAAGACTTGAAAATTTCTTTTGAAGATCTCTCGCGCTAAGCTCGTCTTGTCCAAAAACAAATGTGAGAGATTGGCGCGACACGACGTAATTTGCTGGTCTGATAGGGTTAAGAGGAAAGCTGATGCCATTAGCGTCGCTAACAATGCAGCAGTATTATTTAGAGATCGGCGGTTTATCAAATGATATTAGCCGATGGTCTCACATGGAGGAGAAAGCTGCTCACGGCATCTGACTGAATGAACCCGACTTCCAGTTCACACAGAGAATAATAATAATTAGTATTCTCGAAAGCGCTGAATAATTAATTGTACTTTAATAGCTGGCATCTAGAACACGCTCAACTCGGTGACTGGTGTTAATATGAGTGGATGATCAAGAAGACTATAAATCTTATTATTTACTAAGACTTTGCATCGAGTACATTTGCATATTTTCTCTAGCATTGAATTGTATATTCCATAAATATGAATGTTATTAATTATTCTGCAATGACAACATTTCCTAGACGTTTGTCGCGGGTTGAAACAGCGGGCGTTGGTGGAGAACGTACGAGTATACATTTACAATGCTTGAAGCAAGCACACTTCGACGAATAACTTCTTCATTGACAACAAGAGAGTGTTTGTTCCTGCCAATAGAAGTTCGGCTAGTATTTAAATTTTATACACATCGGAAATCAATAAGACAAGACGTAGATGTACGGATAATTAAACACTAAATAAAACACCGCGACAGAGTAAACTTTGGTTTTGCATCTCACAATCAAAAGGAAATTAATACAGGCTACTACGCTACCACATCCTTAGCGATAAGAAAATGAATACCTACTTTTCCCATACATAGGAATAAATAAATCCAAAATGTTTCTAGTATTTACACAAAAGCATTTCGTATTTTGCCACTGTCAAAGGTTGATATTTGAACATGATTTTGAATTAAATGATAAGATACGGCGGTATTTACGCATCGTTTTAAATTTAAGCGAGTATAACTAACCAACACAAAGCAGGATACTGTAAATATATGACATCTATCAAGCAAACGAATAAATTCAGAGATTAAGAGTCAATAACTGGAAATATCTATAGATTGTCATTAAAACCATTTAACCAATGAAGAGATTAATTTAAACTTTGATACTGTATATTAGACACCGTTTCTGCAAACCTTTGATTAGAAAAATAGAATTTTGTTTGGCATCACGGCGAACCTTGAAATTACGACTGTCTACATTCCCCACTGGCGAAAATCATAGCACACGCATGGCTGTCTTGTGAAATTTACATAATTAAAATTGTAAAAAATACGTTTTATAAACAAGTGAAATTATTTACGGAATAAAACGAATATTGTCGGTAATGTGCCGATTGATTTACGGCACACGCCTTCCATCAAAATAAAGTACAATTAAAAAGTTTCCACAACCAGTTTTCCCAATTTTTTGGAATTTCACATTTGTTTACTTTAAGTCTTATGCAAAATATGCCCTAAACATAGGATTAATTAATGACTGCTGATTGAGAACCGCCCTTTAATGGTGATTAACTCGCTGCATAGCGCTAATGAAAGGTGAATACGAGTATATATATATACATGCACTAGTCTGCGAAAATTCAGCCATATAACGTAAGCATGTATTAGTACGGTATTTTCATCGAGTAGAGTTAGATTATTTGAAACTATCGAACTCTGGATAAAAGCTTCAAATTGTGTCGTTTCTTTTTATAATACATACTGTGCCTTTTTAATATTATTTGCAAATGTCCATATATATAATATGAAATCCTGAAGAAGAACCGAAGAAGATTGAAACGCGAGTGAAATTATAAATATAATATGCAAGCACAAGTATTATAGTAACATTTAATTAGGATCCCATTTCTCACAGTATGGAACACAAACCATACCTAAGGATGCTTTTATTTATTAAATCTGATATTAATTTGATGACTGTGAGAATAAATTAGAATGTCGCGTCTCTTACAAGTGGTCGTCTTTCCCCAATCACTTCAGAAGCAGACCGATAACCAATATGGAGTACTTCTGAAGTGCCGAAACAATAATCTTTAGTGGCAACAAATGCAGGGGCACCCGTCTATGACACTTCAGACTCATTTATACCATTAGGAACCTTTACAACATCTAGATTTATTACGTATCTGTCGTCCCATGTTAAAACATGCAAAGATAATCACGTCATTTCCTTGAGTTTTCTGTCCTCTTTAATAATAATACTTGGATGACTTGCATAGCACCGTTTTTCAAAAATCACCTTAAGGGAGCTGTACAAATAATACTTGCTAGTGTTTATCTTATTATGTACCAACATATACAGAAACATACTTACTTGCAGCTGGTAGGTCACTCCAGATTAAAACGTTAAATTACAAAGTTTTAGTTTGAGAAGATATGATTTTGCACGCACAGGACACTATATTAGAAAACACTGCACGTTGCATGATATTGCAGTTACTGTTTAAATACTATTTGTCATTGATATTATATTTATTAGAAGGTTATTGGCAAAAGAAGAGTAGGTACTTACATTAAACATTATTTTATTTGAGATTTTCGATAATAATTATTTACAGTTACAAATATTTATAGTTATGTAAAATGTCGCGGACTATGAAAAGTTTCATATTATTCTGTTTATCACATTAGGTAGGTACTAACGGCTAGCTTTGATATGTTAATTAGGTATGCAACCGAACCATTCGTGGATATGACTTACGTATGATATAACTGTGCTAAGGTCCGGTTTTATAAAATTTACAAAATTCTGTTACGTGACGAATTTTTCGTTGACGGATCGTTATCCGTACGTAACATTGTTTTTTGTCTTGAATAATTTCCATTCGTTCATCACTTTCGCTGATCGATTAGGAATGGAAATGATATATTGTCTTTTTAAATAAAATAGAGCATGGTTTAAAATAAGCCATCGTCGGGTAACAACTGACAGCTGTCAAACGGCCGGTAATCTGATGAACGTTTATAAAACGGCGAAATCGGGCGGTAGACCAAATATAAGTTAAAAATGGTATCAAGGGCGCTGTAAAAATGGTATCAACGGATCGTTATAAAACCAGTCATAGCTATAGCTTACATACAAATGGATCAAAAATGTATATTTCCATCTACCAGCACCACGGAGGGCACAACAGTACAGGGACAGCACAGAGGCGAGTATTCACATTACACGGTCCAGCACAGCACAGACGCGAGTACGACTGTCAACTGAGCGTTAGCATCCGCCACAACATGTTTGAGGATTTTTTAATCCTATTCCCACAATTAATATTATTTTATAACCTAAATTCTCCATCATCTTCTTAGTTTTAACAATATCTGCGTCTAATGACGCTAACTGACGAAGATGGCGGTGTTAACGGTATGTGTTCATATTAATTGCGCAGGCGCAGACGTCACCGGCGGCCAAAATATTCTAGCCGACAAGTCACGTTTACGTACGCCGTAATATGAATGTGTTCATAGATAATGTAGGCAACTAATGTTGTCGTGTCTGTACTGTTCTGCACTGCGAGGTGATTGCAGACGTTAATAAACCTTAAAGTGTAGTATTTTTCTATACTTTATAATATATATAATGCACTTTATCATATTATGGCCCAAGACTCGAGATATCTATCGACGACATGATAATGTGAATTAAAACCCACAACACACCCAGTAAATAAACCTTCATACAAGTTGAACGAGTACGGAATAATAATAATATTGATTAATTTAATAAAAGCAGCAAAAATTATATTTTAATTCATTAATGGCGCTATCATCATTTCCCTTTATCTTTTGTGTACCAAAGATAAACTATACCATGCAGCGTCCTTATCTAGGTAATGACGTAGATTAACTGGAATTAAAACTAAAATACAATATTATAAACTACTAAAATACAATATAGTAAACTAACAATAATAATTATTAGACTGAAATAAGAGGGTTAACGCGCGCAACACTGTATCACTTCTACATACAAATTACACCCTACACCACGATATACACATTTGCCCTGACGATACACTTTACCGCTGTTTTCGCTAACGAAACGGTGACTACAGGAGGAAGCGCAATACGGCATAATATCCCAAAACTATTCCACTACTAACTAAATATACATCACGCCGTTTCCTCGCAGGGGTAGGCAGAGAGGACGGACCTACATAACTCGATTTTAGCATACACTTCTTGCTTCATTCACATTCATACAAAATCTCTTCCGTTATTCCGACTTCTGACATGGCCCGACTCAAGCATTTGATTCATTTAATCTTGCCATGTCTTGCTCGGGCGTCCCCGGCTTCTTCTACGATTCACATTCGTGTCATATATTCTCCTTACACTTCTTTCTTCGTTCATTCGTTCTACATGCCCAAACCATCTAAGTGTCCCTTTCTTAATCTTCCTCATTACGCTTACATCGGCTTTGCATTCTTTACGAATCTCAATATTTTTCACACAATCATGCATAGTTTTATGACACATTCGCCTCAGAGATTTCATTTATACAGCATTCAGTCTACTTTCATCCTTCCTCTGCCAGTTCCATACATCGGGGTTGGTAAGTCAGATGTACATTCAAATGTGAAGCAGAAAACGTAAAATTCAAACTCTTTTAGAGGTAAGGAGTCGCGGGTCGCACGTCCGCCTTGTTTCAATAGATTGTGGATTATTGACTTCCAGTTGACCAATATCCAGGTGTAGGTGACAGCCCTGTTTATCAACGGGAGCGATATATATGATTGGGTGTTGGCAGTTGGTTGTTTAACCCACGCCACCAAACCTAATCCAGGGCCGGCCAGATGGCGGAGCGCGAGTGGGTGTCGAATCGCGGCCCACAGAATACAGCACAAACTGCACAGTCTAACCGCCGCTGCCGGCCTATTAAACTAAATCTACTAAATTAACCGTGTCATTCAATGCGAGTTGAGCTGGTATTGATTCAACGACAATGCTGCAAGAAGAGTAAAACATAAAACCATTACTTTAATGCCATCAGAGTCTTGTTTGAGGTCTCCTTCATTATGCTACGACCACACAATCGCCCAACGTCCCAACCCGAACTCGGTTCGGAGTTGGGACGTTGGTCGATCGTGTAGTGACTACGTATATATCGGGCAACTGCACGATCGGCCAACGTTCCAACTACGAACTTCAAACTAGTGATGCCATTTTAGATAAAAAAATCTATCGATCTACCGATGTTCATAGAAAATCAACCGAAATTTATAATATTATTGACACAATTAGTTTCTCATTAGGTACTCATAATACCGGAAAAAAATAATAGATATCTATGAAACAATAATAATCAAATCACACATCCTTTGTTTCTTGAACTTAACAATAAAAAAAATATCTTGTCAGATGTTTTTGTCTTTCAAAATATGACGAATTTCAATTTGATAGTCCCCACCGCTTGCAGATGGCTATTTTAGTAGTATTTTAATCGTCTGTTTTAGCTCCGTATTTTATTTTTACGCACAGCCTGATGCAGATTGCGACGCAAAAAATACGGCGCTATACAAATTATCATATTATTATTATTTGCACAATATATATATAATGCATATAAGGGCATTTATTTGTTGGTTAGTTGCATATTTGAGTCTTTTTTCGTCAATATAAACATACTTCAGTCTTGTTTTAATATTCGTGCAGTACGTTCATCGGCATCGCCTGGCGAATTCATACTGAACGGCCGATGTGTGGAGGCCGGTTCGGCGAATTCGGCAAAACTAGTTTTAAGGTTGGGTCAACTAGTTCGCCATCGGAGCGAACTCGCCGAACTAGAGCCAACGTTGGCCCAACGCGTACGAACTAGCTCTATGAACAATCGCCCTAACGTTCGAGTTGGGAGGTTGGGCGATCGTGTAGTCGTGGCATGATTCTATCAGTTCAGATTTAATTTTTGGCATCATCTGCCATCGTCCCTCTGAACTTTCGATTTTGGCTATTTGGTATCCTACCTATACGCCAACGTGCCAAGAAACTTATCATTAACTTTTGTGAACAGGCTCATTAGTGCAAGAGGGATTATCATGTCCATTGCAAATATTAATTTATTTACTTCCTTTTACTAACGGACCATGGTCTATTTACGCAAAACAAACAACACGAAATGAGATAAACAAGAGCTACAGAAAAATAACAGCACATACATAATAAACGAATGAAACAATGATAAAAACATACATTTGAGAGAACATTCAAGTCAAAGAAAGCCTGAACAAGATTTTGGTAGAGTCCATGATTTTAGATAAACAATATGATAATCATTAATTGATAAACTGTTCTTAAAAACTTAAGACAAGATTTTTGTGCATAGCGCAAAGGGTAACAATTATTATTTTTATAAACAATAATTATTAATCTAAAACACTCATCCAAATTGAAAAAACCTTCCGAGCAAAGATAAATGTCGCCGGCAGGACTCGAAGCACATTTATCTTTGCTCGGAAGGTTTTTTCAATTTGGATGAGTGTTTTAGATTAATAATTATTGTTTATAAAAATAATATGATAATCGTTTATTTTCTTAAAGACTGACGAAAAATCATTTAGACTGCTACCAAAAATTTTAAGGCCCAGGCTTGAGTTAACAAGTCTCGACAAGGCAGCCCCACCGATATTCACTTTTAACTTCTAGTGTGGTGAAGTGTCGTGGCTTTTATTTAAAAAAATCTTTTAACTGATAGATAACTCTCTCAATCTTTGGACTATATTCATAAACTTTTAGTTCTGGAACATTGCGAAAATCGAAAACATCACATCACGTCACGCCTCCGATTTATGTTCCAATTATTTCCCTAACTTTGACTAACTCAATATTATAGAATGGCTTCCACGACCGGGTTACCACTTTGTATGGACGACTGCCAAGTTCTAAAAGCAAAGTAGTAAAACTTTGTTTTCCCCTTGTTTTACGTACAAATTATAAAGAAAACCTACATTCCAATACATTCTTCCAATGTTTTGCAAGCTACGCTACTAAACTAGTGGACAGTGTTATCAAATTGTCAAAGAAAATGGCTCAGTCCTAGTGGTTACGACAGGTCGTTCTAGCATTAAATTGGTTTATTACAAGTGTAACATGGTTCCCTAGGCGAAATGCAAATATCAAGCAGGTAATGTAGGTACAATTTATAACCATTTATCAGAAATTAAATCGCATTTAGAATGTTGATGAGAAAATCCGGCAGTCACTCATTTCTAGTCGCCTATTATCACCAAGGTCAAGAATAGCACTATTTTTTCTATAGTGCCATCAGCGAGATGGTTATATTCTGAGAATGAACAACGCTTACATTTTTATAATACGTAGATATTCAAACAGACAAAGAATTGCAGCGCCAAGATCAATTTTTTTTTATGTTTACTATCAAACGTAAATAATTACAAAACATCAATCAATGATCATTGATCAAAGATAATTTGAATAGTGACGGTTCTTAGTCGCATACAACCCTCGGGGCTAAGGCTGCATCTTCTACGTTAGCTAACGCAAGTTAAATCGGCCACAACAACGCACTTTGGCAGTTTTCATAAAAGCAGCGTCGTCTCTTGCGTTTGCGTTACGGATTTGCCTCTTAACGTAAACGCAAAGATAACCTAGCACGATACGAACTATAAAACCGAGAAAATGTCTTGTTAATTGGAGATATAACTTGATGTTAACTAACGCAAAAGATACGGGCTAGCCCCTTGGTCTAAATACTCAAGATGAAATTTCCGTTACGATAATTGTATTAGGATCATTGTGATACATAGATGGAGTACACTTCAGTGTTCGAAATATGGGCAACATAAATGAGGCCCAATTGGCTACACTGAAATAACACGGGCTTCAGTCGATTACAAGCACTCGCCAGGGATGGATCTCCGAAGATTACTGCAAAATGCCTACACGACTGCACAAGTCGTTTTGGAAAAAGCAATGATGTAACCTTCCATCGGTTTTACAATATACTGTAAATTAGCCATTTTATTGCTAAAAAAAACTAAGAGCATTGGAAGTCGGCAAGAAATGCTTCGGGCCGCGGCGCGGCCGGCGGTGCGTTCCGTTCGTTCGCGGTCGGAAGGATTTCGTCGACATCGACAACAGCTTCACCCTCCTTCGTACTTCAAGCGGGGAAACAACTTTTTGGAGTGATTTTGCAAGGAACGTTGCCCCTATTTATATGATAAGAATCCCCTTTAAAATTCTGAAAGAGGCAGAATTACTGTTACTGACTAAAAAAAGAAGTCGGGATGAATTTTGGTGAATTTAGTCGGAAATCGTTTTTATTGCTTAGCCAAGAATATTATACTGAAATCTACCGGTTTTTAATCCAGCCAGGCAAGTGACTAGTGATCGCTTATAGCGACAACCAGGCTGTCATAACGGAAAACATATCCTGGGGGCCAAGTCAGTATATTTTGCGTTAGCTAACTCAAGTTAAATCAGTCATAAACAACACATTTTGATAATTTGGTAGTTCATATTGCACTACTCTTAAATTGTTCAGCTTGCGTTTACGTCGATAGACTAATCCGTAACGCAAAAGCAAGAGAATACGGTTCGTTCACGAAAACTTTCAAAATGTGTGGTTTATGACCGATTTAACTTGCGTTAGCTAACGTAAAAGATACAGACTTAGGCAATCAAACCAAGCAGTCTTGTACCGTGTATATATTACTTTAATAAGCGATTCAGGTGGATTACAAGTAGGCGCAGTCTTTGGTCAGTTACGTAAATAACACAGTTGTGGAAGTTCCTTGACGTCAGCACCGTGTAGGTGGCCATCAGAGACGACGGCAGAAGGCAGAAGGCAGGAGGGAGATTGCGAGGATTGCTATTCTGGTAGGAGGAAGGCGGTGGGCGAAACCGGACGCGTGGAGCCATTACTGCTAACCTCCTATCCGACTGCTATCGAAATATCGATATTTGTTTATAGGGGAAATCACAATATGCTAATTTCAACAATAATACTGCTGTTCCGCAATTGGTTCTCCATCTGTGTATCTGAGCCGATGCTAAACGTTATCTACAATATTAAATATTTATTGAACAATAAAAATAAAAGTTCAAACAAAAAATGCGTTCAGGATTCTGTTTTCGACCGTTAAATGTCTTCCACAGCCGACTGAAAGCACGATCTGAAAATTATTGCGTTGTGTTCTCGTTAGACGGGAAAACCTTTGCAAATTTCATGACGCCAGAGCTCACCCCCCGTGAAGGTGTCCTGTTTCACACATCCACATAATATCTGCTTTATAGTTAAGATTAAGTAATTACGTCGATGTATGGTTGTTGCAATTTAATACTGTTTTAAAAAAAGAAGGAAATGAAAAGAAAATTGGTCAGGTTAACTATTGCATTTGTATAATGAAGCGCTTTTGAGTTGAATTTTCACAAAAACGGCGCTATACAAATTATGCAAAGATTATTAATATTAAGAATGATTTTTTGGCTTTCCATAGAATAGCCTTTACTAACAACTTGAAGACAATTCATTAGTTTAACGATTTTATACAAAATGTATGCACAAATCATTAAGCGAATAATCGACGCATCTGACCCGACAATCGACAGCGCATTCCTTCAGTTGCATCAAATACAGGTGTAAAAACTGCACGCAGCCACCGGGCCCGTCGCGCTCTGGCCGGGAGGGAGTCAGCGGGCGGGAGGCCGCGAGGAAGCGATGGCGGTATTGACAGCGATGAAGGAACGCACTATCGGCTAACGGGAGGCGACATTCCTAGCGAATATAATGTGGGACGAGACGAGGTAGTGAGTTGGGGACGGGTTTGTCATTCCTAGCTAAGAAAATTAAAGAAAAAAAAAGTTTTAGAGAATTGTTCCAAAAATGCTACAATTTGGAAACATTTAAAATCTATTAAAAAAAAGAAAAGAAAAATTACAAGATTTATTCAAAACAAACCTTGACTTTACCGACTACACAAAATTGAATAATTTAAGAAGAACAATCTTCATGATTTACATATTCGTAAAAAGCATTTATTTTGTGATTTACCATAATAATAATATAAACACATAAATTTGTTTAAAACCACTTCAATTGAATATACTAATATAGCGGTATCGGAAGTACCCTTCCTTCGTTAGGACAATATAAAACTAACATAAGATACAAAAATAATGCGAAATATAAATAAATACTTGGCCGTAATTACCCTTTCCCCTTTGGTCGCCTCCCACTCCAACACCTAAATATTTATGTATGTCTGTCATTATTTTGTATCACATTACGGTAGTTTCTACGTTACTTACTTATTTAAATACAAACAGAGGATTATTACATCCATCCTCAACAATTATTAATATATGTGTATAGAGTATAAGTATCAGTGAATGTGAGGTATGTTTTGAATATATGCCCCTGTAACTAATTACTTGGAATGGTACTTACACTATGTTATTTTATCTATGTGCCTACTGTAATGTGTTTTGCAATTGTTTATTATAACTATACTATATATGTAAAAGCCCATTTAGGGCGTATATAATACAAATGAATAAACATTGTCCTGACGAAGGAAGGGTGCTTGAGAAACCGGTGATCAATATATTAAATTAATGTGGTTTAAAAGTTTTTTTATGTGTTCATACTATACTTCATAATTTACTTTTGAGTTTTTCCACAAAACGCAATTATTTTAAAGCAGTTCTCGACATCAATTCATTCGACGGGAATTGAAACCATAACCTTTTTTTCATATGAAGCGGTAACTTGGTGATGTTAAATTATAATTTAAAAAATAAAATAATAACTTTGTTTAATTATTAATAGTAGACTCATAAATAATCGAATAAATATAAATAAAAGTCCAATTCTAAAATTATTCCCTATAAACAAAGTACACACCCTTCCCGGTCAATAGGTATCTGCTAATCTCCCACCCTTGGCCCTCCACTCGCCAGTTTTTATCAATCTATAACACATGTGTATCTTAGTTCATAGTTTAGTTGTATACTGCCCCGAAGAAGCTACGGTAGTAGCGAAACCCGGTCGGCTAAAGCAGTGCTCCGCAACCGGTGTGCCGTGGCACACTGGTCTGCCGTGAGCCGAATACAGGTGTGCCGCGTCAAATGCAATGAACGAAAATTTATTGTAAAATTCAATTGAATACCTATATATTTTAGCTTTTGGTGTGCCGCGGAATTCTAGGAAGAATTTTGGTGTGCCGTAGATGAGAAAAGGTTGCGGAGCACTGGGCTAAAGTATAAATAAAAGTGATGTAAACGAAGTTATTGTTTTATTTTTTAAATCATAACCTTTTTGTTTGGAAGTTTTATTTACTATGTACTTTTGCTATTTTTGATATATTAAATTGTGACTAATGGTGACAAATTTTGTTTCTGTACTTGTTTAAATTAAGTTAGTTTTAAGAACGCTAGTGAATGGCACGGTTGTGTCGAAACCGGTGGCGAATTTAATATATAAAAAATAGCAAAAGTACATAGTAAATAAAACTTCCAAACAAAATGTCTAGAAATTGCTATATAGTGAATGCCGAAAAAATACAAGAAATCATAACCTTTTTATTGGAAGTCAGATGCGTACACCGTTACACGACAGAGGCTATTAGATTGAAATTTCTATTTCAACAGTTATGTTGCTCCTCGAAAACTAAGGAAATCACCAGTGAATATGTTTAACTATTTATACCAACACTATAGGCATATTGACATAATGGCGGTTGAAAAACTAGCCTCACAATATCGAGAGTGGCAATCTCTCCAGATTACTGCAAAATTTCAATCGAAATGAAGAAATAAAGTACGGCAGCGAAATAAAAATGAAATAAATGCTAATAAGGAACTCCAGTCAGATTTAAAAAAAAAATATATATTAATAATGACATTCAAACTTAAATATCAGCATAACTCATTTTTTTAAAGTTACTTTTCATAGTCAAAATAATTTTCAATGTTTCAAAGTCCGCTAAAACGCTCCAAATCTATGGCTATTTATCAGTTTTGAGGTTATAATGTCAAATATCAAAACAAGGATGAGCTTTACCGTACATAATTTAATATTCTACTCATTGTAAACCATAACTAAACGAAAAGAATAAAAAAAATTTTGAAACCTCAACTCAAAGAATAATAATATTATTAAGCATTAACATTATCATAATATCCGTATTGATAATTTGTTTGTTTACGAATAGTCTAATTTCTTTCATTAATAATAGTGGTTTATATTAAACAACAGTTATAGAGCTTAAAGTCACCCAAATTAAGTTTAAATTTCGCCAAAACTAAATAAATAGATTAAAACAAAAAATCGAAAAATAAAAATTTCCATACTAATCCAGAAACAGAATGCGCACGTGACATCCGATGTTCCGAATGCAATGGTACCAAGGTAACAAGGTGTTTTGGTGAGATGATTTTTGATTCACTTTTAAATAAGGATTTATAAATTCTAGGTACAACCCGAGTTATATATTCAGAATCGGCATTTGCTGATCTATATGAATATGTATTTTTAAAGAGATTATATTTTTCACTGTAGTTGCATATTTTGATATTCTTGTAAGTTTCACCTTTCGGGTGCACTCAAGTTCAATGAAGGCGAGTC
This sequence comes from Halesus radiatus, assembly GCA_022606495.2. NCBI lineage: Eukaryota > Metazoa > Arthropoda > Insecta > Trichoptera > Limnephilidae > Halesus > Halesus radiatus. The sequence continues at coordinate 65,112 of JAHDVE020002006.1, read as the reverse complement.
AAACATTTTTAATATGACAACGTATGGGCAAAGCAAATTTTGTACAATTTTATTCAATTAAAAAAGTTTATCTATAGTTAAAGGACTCATTATCCATTTTTACATCATGGATTTTAATATATAACTCCCGGTACAGATGTTGATTTTCTGCAAGAAAATAATTGCGGTTTAATGACATTGTAACTTATTTGATTTGAATCGATCAATTCAAAATCTAAATTAGATTTCTTAATTCGTCCATCAGTCATTAATTACTACATAAACGAAAGTGCAGTGAAAGAGAGAGGTGGCCAGGTTATAGTTATAGAATGTTGGATTCACAAAAGGAAGAGAATAATAATGAACGAAGTATGTACGAAGAATGAGCTAATGATGAATGTAAGTAAGTCTAAAGCGACGCTGTTTAAAAAAGAGAGTACGAGAACAGTGCGCAATATAATTGTGAATGATGAATATTTGGAGCGGGTCGATGAGTTTGTGTATTTGGGAAGTATGTTTACGAGAGATGGAAAGATTGATAGGGATATTGAAAGAAGGGTGAATGCAGGAAACTCTATTAACGGAGGACTGAACACTGTTGGCACAAACAAAAAGTGCTGATACCAATTCTGATGTATGGCACTGAGGCATGTAACTGGAAGAGGAAGGGTGAAATTTTTAAATAACAAAGAAAAAGGTAATATTTTAAATAAATCGGGGGTATATAAATTAATTTGTAACGATTCCAACTTTTTTTACACGAGATAATTTAAGAAATTTCAGTATTAGAGTTAAGGAACATCTAAGGTGTTTAAATGATAATTATTATTCTGAATTTGCCAATCATATTTTGGAAACCAATCACCTTTTTGATATAAATAAAGGTTTAAAAATTTTACATACAAAAATAATTTACAATTATGGTAGACAAATTTGAAATTTTAGAAATCAGAAGAAGTGTTAATACTCAATTAAATATAATTAAAAATCAAATATTTCTTTTAAATAGCTATCTCTTGAATATATTTTCATATTAATATTAATAATAAAAATATATATTTTTAAATTTTTTAATGTAAATTTGTCATTCAATGTTTTATAATAATTTTTTTAATAAAATTATTGATTGATTACTTACCCACTTTAATCAATTTTTGATTTATTTAGAAAAAAATTCAACTGAAAGTGCTTTCTCGCTTTAGAATAAAACAGGTTATTTTTGTTATGAAAAGTCATGTATTTCTGGTTTTGGTACACTGTTAATTTTGTTTTTTTACGTTTCACCTTCAAACAGTCCATTCCATCATCGCCTTATCAAAGTGTATATTTGCCAAAGGTTGAATTATTTTATGCTAATTTGCAGCTCGGCGATAAATTCGTAATCTAGAACTATAAATAGCGTTGAGTGTGTGATACTAAAAAAATGACATTCTGATTGTGGTTACTAGAAGAAAATAATACCACAGGGAACACAACCGCAAACCAAGCCAGAAATATTATCAATAAGTTATAAATCTTAAGCCAGGTTTTAGCTAAAATGACGGAGCATTGTTTAAACAAAATCCAGTCCACAATAAACCAAATGGGACACAGATTAACAAAGGTTTCGTAAACAGATAAAAATAATCATTTGTTCTTGGCATCAAATTATATGTTGAAAGAATCATAAAGATCTTTTAAAAAATCACGTACCATATATTCAAGGTTTTTCCGAGCAGTTTTCGACGAGGAACATTATTTTTACAAGCTTTGCGAGTCAAATTTTATTAGCAATTTGCTACCGTGACTTAAAAGCATTGATAGATTTTTTTAAAAGAACGAGACAAATAACATTTCTTGTTCTGAATCTTGTACATTGATAATTTTATATTGTTTAATTTAATGTAAATTTAATTTTATAATGTCATTATTAAGTTCTGGAAGAATTTTAGTTTTTATTATTGTGACAGCTGTTAATCCACATTGTGATGACTTACTTATATGATTTTATTTACTCACATCCAATCCTAATTTTGGAAATGATCGGTAAAACCGATTCAGTTAGAAAATAATTAAAAATTCTCTATTCCGTGAAGTACTTCATGTTTTTTCCACGCATTTAAATGCATTAAATTGTTTTGGTCGTGAACCCCGAAACAGCTGTCACAATAATACAAATTAAAATACTTGCAGAACTTAATAATAACATTATTAAATTTGATTTAAATTAAATTACTAAAATAATTTAAGGTATTCTACGAATTAAAAACAATTAATTGATTAGTTTTATTTAATTCCATAGGAAATATCGCACATGGCCGTGGGCGGTTTCGAGAGCGTGTAATTGAACCACCGACTCCTTGTTTGCAGATTGTTGAACTGAATAACATTACGCATAATTAATAATAATAATGGAGGTCGGTCCTCGGTAATACTAATAATCGTGCAGTATTATTTTCAGACTGTACAACTCCATATTAGTGCAGTGTTTCACAATTAATTAATTTAAAAATAATATATAGTATATTTGGGCGCGTTCCAGAGTGGAAGATACTCTCAGTATCGCCCTGGTGAAAAACCACCATTCAGAATTGAAACGTTGCTTGAAATGTCCTTTAGCCGTGTTTGGTGACCAGATCTGTATAGCCAGGTATTTCCCCTTTTCCCCACCTTCCTCTCCCCAATACCTTAAGCCTCACAACATTCCCCAATTGGGAATGCCATAGTCTCAATTGCTGCAGACGGTTGGGGGCAGTTTGGGACTCTTGCGCGGTATTAATATATAAAAAAAGGGGCCGATACTCTGTAGAAGAAATTTAATCGACGCCGATATAAAACTATTTTATTTTCACACCCACCGACACGGGATGTTTGCAATTCATAATAAGTTACGTTAAGTTAACGAGATTAGCAACTTACATCCCAAGACCAGTGGAAAGAAAAGTAGACTTCTGGAGGCAAGACAAAAATGGTTTAAAGATATTTCCACGTCAAGGAGACCACAGAAATATCGGCACATCTAAAACGGGAATGGGCCACATACCTAGGAAAAGGAATCGGTGTAGCAATACAAGTTAATAATGACGTTCTATTTTAAGCAATATGTCTTAAATAAAATAATTTTAAAAGTTTCAGTTTTTCAAAGCCCGCCAAAACGCTCCAAATCTATGGCCGGTCGGTTTTGAGGTTATAATGTAAAATGTCAAAACAAGGATGAGCTTCACCGTACATAATTGTACATTCTATTCATAGTAAACCATAACTAAAAATAAGTAATAAAATGATGTACCCTTTTAGAAACTTTAACTCAACAAAATAATAACAGTTATTAATATTATCATAATATCCGGTTTGACTATGAATATTCGAATTTCGTTCAAATTAAGTTTAAATTTCGCCAAAACTAAAAAAAAATGAATTTTTAGAATACAAAACAAAATCGACACATAAAAAATTCCATACAGATCCAAAACCGGAATATGCACGCCAAAGACTGGCGACGTCAGATTTTCCCAATGCAATGGTATCAATTACCAACATAACAGGGTGTTTTGATGAGATGATTTCTTATTCACTTTTAAATAACGATTTAAAAATTCTACGCATCATTATATGTATATAATAAAACTTGTATATTCTGAGTCGGCGTTTGCCGACCGATATGAATACATATTGTTCACCGGAGTCCTTATTGGAGACTAGCAGATTTAGCCAGTAGTGATCGACAGTGGGGCGAAATAATCGAAAGGCTTGAAATGCTAGACAATGACCAAAAACAGAAAATCCAGAAATAAATGCAGAAAGATGCCAATGTCCCGTCTCGATGGGGAAAAGGGCAGAAGATATCTGTGAAGCAACGATGTGTAACCAGAAGACATTGCTAAACACCCAAAGACAACTCTAAAGGAATACATGAAAACTTTAACAATAACAAACAGAAGAGAATGTATGAGACGTTGTATGAAAGTGAATGAAGCAAGAAGTGTATGCCAAGATCGAGTTGTTTGGCGGTCCGTCCTCTCTGCCTACCCCTGCGGGGAAACGGCGTGATGGTTAGTTAGTTAGTTAGTTAGGTCTATAAGTGCTTACAGAAGATAGACAGATTGCAGACCGCCTCCGGATCGACAATGAATGGGAAAGGATATAGCGAGAATTTTAAAAACCAATCGAAACTTTTAACTACGATATATTGTCGAAATAATAATTGGATCACTTCTATAGCGCCGTTTTCGTGGGAACATCACCTCAAGGGCGCCACACAATTAATTTAGATAACATATCACTTGACGTACAACTAATACCTTCCAGCTAAACTTTATTACTAATGGCTTATAAGTAAAATTTATAACTATTGACTTACAACTAAGACTTATAGCTAGGGATTAACTACAGAGACTTATAATTAGTGACTGACACCTATGGCTTATAGCTAGTGACTTACAATTTAGACTTGAGTAGGTATAACTCGAATATAAACCTAACACATATATAAACCTAGTACATATTTAAAACTAATACATATTTATGACCAAGTGCACATTCTTTACACAATGCTGCAAAATGACTTACAACTATGGCTTAAAACTAGAGTCTTACAAGTAACATACCTATTTATAATATTATAAATACCCATTATGATTATTGCTCGTGCTGTCAGTGGTGAAGCATACAAAAGTAGAGGTGAAATAATAGTTATTGAAATGAAAGAAGGTAATCTGGGAGGTAGAAATTAAATAGGTATGTAATTCAATTGGACAGAGTACTCTTATTGGCCGAAGACGCAGCAAGTAGTACCTGGTACCTGGTACCTGGGTGTGCGAGTGTATGGATGGTTTATAGAGAAGAGCGATACGCCTCGGGCTTATTTCCGATTGCGGGGCGACTAGGTATTATCGCGGAATAATGGAAACGATTGTCCAGCGAAGTTGAGTAAAGTGGGCAGAAAGACCGCCATTAATACATGTGTGAGCAACATCGAGGTATTTGGGTCGCACCAACTCGAACTACCAACGTCGCATATCGCATCTTGCTATTAGCCACTTACTACAATAATATAATACACGATGGTGTTTGGTACTCGAGCTCATTCCGTAATAAAACCAATCAAGAATCAGCACAGATAAGAATTTATGCAAGAAATATGCGGTATTGATTATTATTGCATATTGTTCTAATTTATGTCTTCTACACGACTGGTTTGCCCGATACTGACCAAAGCAACCGCGTCGAAAAGTTTGACCACCCGGGTCCCATTTCCTAAAGTTAGTAAGATTGACTTTGACGCGGTGGATTCAGTTAGTATAGGGCAAACCAGTCGTGTGTAAGGCCCTTCTTTACCAGTAGCATGATCTCGGTGTTAATGCACCTGTGCGTAACTTTCGCTCAGCGGTACACCTAATGTTAAGCCATGAATGTGCATAGGTTGACCTATGCTAAGCGTAGAAACAAATACTCTTCTGAAATTTGATGGCAACATGCACCACTAGCGCATTCAGCGGCCTGGGAAGTACGAATAGTTTTTTCATACAGTTGAATAGATTTAGGGGGGAGGGATGTCAGAGAGGAATTATTTATTATTTCGAAATATTGAGTATTATTACGCAATACGATAAACATAATATTTTAAAATAGAAAAATATTTATTAAATATTTTATAAATTTACATAGGCTTAGCATTTATCAAAATTTAATCACAAATATTACCTTTTTCTGACCGTCCTATTGTATGTTTTACAAAATATTTAAAATATGAATATGAGTTTTAATGTGGAGAAAAATATTTTTAATCCTTTCTCGTTACGTTTTTGTAAATAAACTTTGTAATCAGCATTAAAAAAAAAAACAATAAAGTTACGTAGTGTTTATGATCAAATTAAACCACACACCGTTCTTTTGTTAAATTTATCTTATCGACATGTTAAAGAAAACCTTCACAGCATTTTTAAGGACATTCAATTTTTAAGCGTTTTTGTAAATCATGCGAACGGTCAGAAATGTGTAATATTTCTGATTTTATTTTGATAAATTCTAAGCCCATGCTAATTAAAAAAAACGTAATTAAAATTTTTCTCTTTAAAAACACCACGTTTATCGTTTGGCAAAATAATATTATCATTATTTTGAATTAATAATTACAAACTCTCCGACGTCCCTCTCCCCGTTAAATATATTCTTAATAAATTATACAAATCAAAATTTATAAATATATTTTTTTAAATTAAAAAAAATAAAACTTAAATAGTTGTACATACTAATTATAACATATTTATTTGCTGTGGACGTTTGATTGATTGCTATTGCGTCAAAGTTAATAATGAAACCGATATAGACTATGTTATATCTGATAAGACAGTTTAAATATCTTCCATTTATAAATGCAAAAAAAAAAATTGATGCACATAAGATCCTCAAATGCAGAAGGTATATATTACACCTGAAATAAAAAAAAACATATACTTCAGATTGTTTACACGTTGGCATTACTGCATAATATACATGTGAAAATGTTTAACTTGTTAAAGCATATGTTCATTTAGGTGTCATTAGTGATTGTTTTTTCAAGTGGGATTTACAAATAAATAAGGTATGTGTACGACTAAGATCAATTGTTAGTAGATTATTTAAATTAAAATTATTTGATCCAGTCTGTACACTTCGAATAATTTATTTATCATTAGCGGAATCTGTTATGGGGTATGGGGACTGGGGACTTTCCGTTAAAACAAACATTAATCATGTTCAATCAGTGCAAAATTCAGTGGTTAAATTATTAGCACATAAGAGTTTATACGAAAGGCATAATATTCCATACTTTTATCAGAGTCTCAAAATTCTTTCAGAAAGATCAATTCAGTGTTACAAAATTATATTTCAGCACATTAATAACCCAATATATAATACAAATAGACTAGAGCACACTTACAATACTCGTCTCAATTTTAATGCAAGATTAATGGTTCCAAAGCATAAAAACAAATATGGACAAAGAACTTAGATCACATGATTCATAGTTGTATAAATGTGTTACCCGCTTTAAAAAAAAAACTGTATTAAAACTAAACAATTAATAAACACATTTAAAACTTGGCAAGCTGGAAGAAGCTATTTGTAATAGATAATAAGATTTTTATTTTTTTTTAATATATTTTTGTAGAAATATTTTAGATTAAGATTCTTGAGAAATATTTACGTTTTAAGTTTGTTACATATGTTTTTTATATTTTTATTTTATATTAGGCATATATGTGTATATATATATACCTTGTCTGTAAATTTTGAGTTTTATTTAAATAATAAGCTCCCGTTAGACAAACCACAAAAAAGTAGTATATCGGGACTTTTTGCATTGTATTTTTTTTCTTTTGTAAAATAAAAAAAATTACAATAGAGGTCAGTAGTTACCTTTAATCAGTACTATTAGTAAAGATAAGAGCGATTTTTTGTCAAAATTTCTACCTAATTTATAAATTAATCCAAGGGAAAAACAATATGGCCTTATCTGGTTAGTAAACAGCGATAATAAAATCATAATATTGTGCTGACTGGAGCATGATATTAAAATTGTTGAGAGAAAAAATTACATTTTTTTCAATCAAAAATCAAGCATTGCAAAAGGATACCAAACCTATTTAGCTGTGTACAAAGAAACCACGACACAGCCGAACCTTGACCCAATAAAAATTGTTCTACTAGGTATTCCAAGAAGGAACTTTATGAAGTCATACATCTATGGCCATAGATGAGTAAAAAAAACTACTGGTTATGGAAAAGATAAATGACTAAACGATTTGTTTAAAATGTACTTCAAATTGGAGGGAAAAAAAACAACAACCATAGACAACAAAATCAAAGCTGCGTGTTCCATTCAATGACAGGTAGGTACCTACTCACATTAAACCAAGCCCACTTTACACATCAAATTCCCACTATGAAGCGGTGAAATCACTAAACCGGCCTAATAACGTTCTCAGTGTTCAAAGAGGGAATTTAGATTACAGTAATGCGAGGTCGGGAGTTGGATAGGTTATGTATTTTGATGAAACGTGACACAACAGTAAAAAGTATGTAGGAACTAACTCGTAGTAAAAATCGATAGTTTTATGCAATGGTCATGCGGAATGCAGTTAATTATGTATATCATAGTAAACATAAAAGTGTAATTAATTCATACAAAGCGCGACGAATATCATTTAAATAATGCAATAGTCGATAATAAAAAAAATAAAAATAGCGATGACACAAAGAGGATATATTTTTTTATTGGAAAATTCATTTAACATAATACAATTCTGTAGGTTCGCTGTAAGGAATGACAATTCTTTGAGCTAAATCCTTTTCTGAATAGGTTTGTACTTTTAAAATAGCGTAATTCAGGAGCAGGTTGCAAAAAAGCCCTTTCCCGGAGAATTGCTTTTTAATTACTTGAACCTTTAAAAGATGGCAACAAAAACTCCCACGTTGTCTGCATAACCGACTGAGATACAGACTTCGCAAGACTGCAAGCAGACTAAAATTTGGCAAACGCGATTAACTTATTATTTTTTTATTATTTAAAAAGTGGTTTTATATAATCATGTATCATTATCACATAAAAAAGTTACAGAAAACATGCACACAAATTAATTACACTTGAAATAAGAAAAAATAAAAAAAAACAGCACAAGGCTAAAAATACGCGGGAATATAAAGGAACAGAAAAAATAAATAACACAATATCCACAAAGCTAATATTAACATTAATAACAAATAAGTAAATAATGTAAAAAGTTGTAGTTAACAATAATTTATAAACTAGGTAGAAATAATTCATTCATACTTTTTTTTTTAATTTGCCAAGTTTAGATTATTGTCAAATACATCCATATCATTTAAGTATTTGTTAACAAGACTGTGTAAGCGTTGAATTGGGGAATGCAAACTATAGTTGGAACGGAATATAGATATGTAAAATTATGAAACGTGACATTTTGAAAAAATTGCAGTCTACTCCTCAATTACTCTTTATTTGAAATTAAGAGTCTCATTCCATTGTCATTCTACAGGGCAGGTCAAGAACGTAGGGACTGACTACTCATTACAGCACAAAAAAGGTTTCGAAAAGAGTAGGTACCTACCCGACTCTTAATGGAGGTCATATTGCAAGAAAGGAAACCCCACCGTCGTGTTCACTGGCCTCGTCCTATCTGCCCTCAACAAATACAAAGAAAAAAAACAGGCCCTACACTCCACAGGTAAAGAAGCACACAATGGACACAAGAACCATTGTTCGAAGCAAGATGATCGGCAAAATTGTATCATCAAAAATACTTGCTTAGTGATGGAAAGGGTATGTTTAAATCCATATTATAAAAAAACTAATGCGAGGTATTTTTAAATATTTTCGGTGAGGTCTCGTAATTTGTGGTCAGGGACTTAAAAGGTGGGGACCTGGAATCGGGATAGGGGTAAACTTGTGGGAGGAATAACTATTCAAATTAATTGAGCTGCAGATGAAATAGTGCGGTGAGGTAATAAAATTGAACAAATAATTGCGTAGGATGAATTGAAGTGCACAAGAACGAACACACGAGGGGTACAGATAATTAAAATGATAGCAACGGCTTTATACAATTATTTATTGGGAAACAATATAAAACTACATATTGTAAGTCCCATTTCCCGATCAATTTATTTCCATACTCTTATACCTACCTAGTATCTACTAATTATCTCTTATAAACAAAATATCTTAATAAACAAAACGTGTGTGCATGATTTAATGTCTATTCAGATCTACCGGCACCGGTCAGACACGTAACATGGCAGACACGGCACATACGCGAGTATTCACATCACACTGCAGCACAGAGGCGAGTAGGGCTGTCAACTGAGCGTTAGCGTCCGCCACACCATGTTTGAGGATTTTATTAGCCTATTCACATATTTATTATTATGCTATAACCTATTATATTTCCTGTTGCCGATCAATTTCTCATTGTCCATTTTCTTGGTTTTAGCAATTTCGCGGCCATTGACGCCAACTGACGGCGATGCCAAGATGGCGGTGCTAACGGTATGTGTTCATACTAACTGCGCAGGCACAGACGTCACCAGCAGTCACCAACGGTGTCAAAATATTCTAGCCCACTATCTCGGCCGGTGCTTGACCGTGCATATGCGGATACGTTACGTTTACATACGCTGTAATATAAATGCGTTCAGAGATAATGCTAGCAACTAATGTCGTGTCTGCACTGTACTCTTCTGCACTGCGCGGTGCGCAATGTCTCCTGGGAAGGGTGGCGGGAACAAGAATCCATCGGTCACTGCTTCAGAGGGACTGCCCTGGTGTCCTGGCAACGGCTCGTCCTAAGTACTCTTACTTAATGTATTTTGTTTCTCCCTTTTACTGATTTACGTTAGTATTTATCCGCGTCTCACCATGTTAATTTACGGACTACGGACGAGAAAAGCAGAGCCAACATACTTAATAGAGCCACTTCAGTCGGCCGTACGTATGTACTAACAATTCTGGGCTGTGGCATTGTGGGCTTAGAATCATTTATAACCTTAGCTTCGTTGAACCAAAAAATTAGAGTCCTTGACGTGCACCCCGAAGGAGTAACCATAAGTTACTTATACAGGGGGTGGGAAAGTGGTGGGTAACCTCAACTGCGCGGTGCTGGTATGTGTGAATAGACTTTAACTCGTACAAGGTACAAGCCACACTTATTTTGTTATATGTATATGACATACTCGTATATGTAAAATCACAACTTGATTTTGCCTTTGTCATCTGGAATCACGATACATCAAACCAATATTGATCTATTAAAAATATCCATAAAAAAATTAACAAACATCTATCAAACCACTTTAGCAATCATCAATTTAATCCCATTGATTTATATTGCACGTAGAAAAATCACTGATGCGTTATTCTTATACAAAATTGTGAACTCTCTTGAAGATCTACAATCCCTGATATCTAGGATGAACGAAGTATGTATGAAGAATGAGCTAATGATGAATGTAAGTAAGTCCAAAGTCATGGTGTTTGAAAGAGAGACTACGAAGACAGTGTGCAATATAGTTGTAAATGATTAATATTTGGAGTAGGTCGATGAGTTTGTCTATTTGGGAAATATGTTTACGAGAGATAGAAAGACTGATAGAGATATTGAAAGAAGGGTGAATGCAGAAAACTCCATTAAAGGAGGGGCGAACGCGGTTGGCGCTAACAAAAAGTTGTCCAAAGAAGCGAAGCTAGCAGTCCACAGTGGAGTGCTGATACCAACCCTGATGTATGGCAGTGAGGTATGGAACTGGCAGAGGAAGGATGAAAATAGACTGAATGCCGTAAAAATGAGATCTCTGAAGGGAATGCGTGGTAAAATCATGTATGAACGTGTGAAAAATGTTTAAATTCGTAAAGAATGCAAGGGAGATGTAAGCGTAATGAGAAAGATATCGAACCGAAGTAATTGAAGAGTATAAAGTGTATCGAGAGCATCTCCTGTCCCGATCCTATCTTCATCTCCCCCCCTTTCTTCTTATTTTGTTTTTTCTTTATGGTGTTAGCTTCATAAAAAAAAAACATCTGTATTTAACCACTGTTAGCACAATAAACTTTTTTGGCTTACCTTTTGTTTAACTTCCTTTGCAGATATATTTGTATTAAAAGCTGTTTGTTTCTTACAAATAAATGAATAAAGACGCTTAGATGGTTTGGGCATGTAGAGCGATTGAACGAAGAAGCTGGGGACGCCCGAGAAAGACATGACACGATCAAGTGGATCAAATATTTGAGTCGGGCCATGTCAGAAGTCGGAATAAAGGAAGATAATGTATGAATGCGAATAAAGAAAGATGTGTATGCAAAGATCGAGTTGTTCGGCGGTTCGTCCTCTCTGCCTACCCCTACGGAGAAACGGCGTGACGGTTAGTTAGTTAGTCTTGTCGATTGGTCTTATCTGTTAGAAAGGGTTGCATTTCGTTGGCGTTCAGACGGCACACCAGATTGAACGATTTATTTGTGACGTAAACTGGCTGAATTTATCGTAGATATGATGCGAACAATTTAATTATCCATTTTAACAGTTCTCGTAACATGTATTTTTAATTTTTTCATTTGTTTTTATTGGTAATGTAGTATGCATAATTGCTTACAACTGCTCAATTAATGGAACTTAATTGGATTATCTTCTGTTCATTTAACGGTGTAATTATGATATTGTGTAACAGGTTGATACCTAAATAATAATAAAATAAAACGCAGCACAGATCTCTAACGGTAAGTTCTGGCGCAATGAATTTATTTTGATCAGGAGCTTTTGAGCAATGGAATAAGTCATTTAACCATCTAAAAATACGACACGAGGCCATATCTTTAACAATTTTAACATTATGTCAACAAAACAATTATAAAATCATTGTAGAAAATAATATGAACATAACCTAAACGAAACACGAAAACGGAAAAAAACGACAGAAAATAAAAATATTTCAGTGGCATCTGGGACTCGAACCCAGGACCTCTGCCTATGCGGGGCAACCGCTTAACCAACATAGCCAATGAGACCAGTTCAAGTTATGTCATTTTCATCGATATCATATCGCAAATTCAAGATTTGTCAATATTATTCTCCATTTTGAATCCCATATTATTGGCTTTTATATCTTTATATATTCGAGTCCCAGATGTGACTGAAATCTTTTTATTTTCTGACGTTTTTTTCTGTTTTCACGTTTCATTTAGGTTATGTTAATATTATTTTCTACAATTATTAAATATTAAAATGAGGTTTGTAAATATCAATAAAAATAATGAATAATTAAAAATTGAAAACAATTATACTCTAAAACAATACTACTTTACATTGATAAATGAAATGAATAAAAATTAAATAACAACAATCACACATATTAGAAACACTAGATCTCAGAGTCAAAAATACATACAAGTAACCACAAACACAACATTTGGACAAAATAACTTCTTATACTATAGTACTAAACTGTACAACAAAATCCCACTATTCTTTAAAAATCACAACAATAATAAATTTAAAAATCAAATAAAACGCTGGATACGTTTCATAGGGAGATCTGAAATAGAAAATACATTAACACCAAATAGAGACTCACACCGAAACCACTCAACTGCACTGAAAACACACCACCTTACAAATATATATTTATTTTTAAGCAATCACGTTAATTTAATATAATTTAATTTCACATTTTGAAAATGAACTCCATTTGTTATAAAAAAGGACAATAAACCATTATCGTTGAAACTCGGACTTAGTAAAACCAGTGAAAATATAAACTTGCCAGGCGTTGTTAATTGTAAGTGGAGGCACACTTCAAACACAATCTTTATGAGGGCATTTACTTATAGTACAGCATCTGTAGAATCGAACAAAGAACCCTTCGACCACGAGCTGTTGACAAACTCCTTTGGGGTTACATCAAAATGTATTTAGGAATAAACCGGTTCCGTGGTTTGTTTTGGACGCGTGTGGTCACCGGGTTGTCTTTTGTCACATTTTTAAATCTAAACTGGCTACACTACATCTAACTATACACTGAGCAACAAAAATATCGAAGAAAAAACCATCCTGAAGTGACACTATCACCATTAATAAGGAATTTCAACATAAATCCAGTAAAATGGGGGCAAAAGAGAAAAAAATTAATATATTTATATAAAGAAGAGAGTCCCGGGTAGTATTTGTTTGTTTTGTTCACAAACCTATGGTTTTATTCCGAGCTTGGTGAAATTTTGCACAATTGACCTTCAAAACAAGAGGGAGGTCACTGTCTACATGAGAATTTAAAAAATCACCGCCATCCCCCTTTCCCATCCCTAAAAGCAGAATTTTAGTACTTCTTGGTGAAATTTTGGACACTTGACGATGAAAATGAAAGGAAAATTACTGAGTAGAGGTAACATCTACAAAAAAAAACCTTACTTCAAACAGTTAATAACCCGGGCAACGCCGGGTACTAAGGATAGTAATGTTAATGTATAAATAAACAAAAAATATTAAAGGAAAATACCTACAAAACTGCTAACACATGCAAGTGCACGTGCGCCCCATTGCAGAGTTTGGTACCTGTGATCTGGAGCCTTATCGAAATAATAATAAGAGTTCATTTCTATAGCGCATCTTTGTGAAGGTTCACCTCACCCGGGGAATTGCAGGCTTTAGAATAACATAGACGACGGGTGGAAATGTTGTTTGTTTTATCAGTATTTCAATGGAAGGTGCTCCGAAAAACTATATATAGGTATCGGTTTGGTGACGTCGGCAACTTTGCACAGTTGGGAGATCCGCCAAAAGCGTGCCCAACATTTGTAGTTTGTTTTTACGACTACTTGCGCTCAACAGCACAGCACAGCAGTTGATAGTTTCCCCGGCTTTAGTGTTTGTCCTTCCTCAAGACACACTTTTTCCTTTCCATGAAAAGAAATATATCAATAGTGTCGTTCTAACCTAAAAACCTTTTTTTCCAAAGATAGTTTTGATAGTAAAAATAATTTTCAATCCCCCAAAACGCTTACAATCAATGGAGGGGCGGTTTTGAGGTTAGAGTGTCAAAACAAAGATGAGCTTTACCCGCAGAGCAAAGGCTCCGTGGATTTACCTTACATCATTTTATATTCTATTCATAGTAAACCATAACTGAACATGAGTAATAAAAATATGTACCATTTTAGAAACTTTAACACAAAGAATAATAATAGAATGAAATATTATCATAATATTCGGATTGACAATTGGTTTGCCATGAATATTATTATTTCTTTCATAAATAATAGTTTTTTTTACATTGAACAATAAATTATAGAGGTTAAAGTCAGCCAAATTGTTTAAATTTCGCTAAAACTAAAAAAAAATACATACAGAATACGCACGGAGGAGACCCGTGTGACGTCAGATGTTGTGGTATGCACTGGTACCAATATAACGAGGTGTTTTTATGACATGTTTTTTTTATTTATTTTTAAATAACGAATTCTACGAATTTATATATAAACAAAACTTGTATATTTTGAATCGGCGTTTGCTGGTCTATATGAAAAAAGACGTAATATTTTTCACTGACGTTCTCCATTACACAAATAATCGAGATTCCAGCAGCAATGGTGTCAAGACCGACCTTCGTTATAAAACAGACAGAGTTCTTAGCGCCATCGATTAGTCTTTTGACAGTAAGCCGTCCATTTACGCGTTGACATTGACACTATCCTAATAAAACCTAACCAAACCGAGATAGAGGTTAAATTGGGACCATTACGAAATTCCAATTGGCGCCAAGTCAGACGTGCCACCACCAACATAACAAACGTTTAGTGCCAATGTTTTCATTTTCGTCCGGCTGTAAATTATTTTCCACGCTCAATAGCGAAAAACACACAAATAAGATCCAGACTTCAATATAATATAGGTATTTCATACTTCAGTAGCTATTCGTTGCAGTCAAACTTGCTTCAAGGACATCGACTTTCAAACTGGGGAATATTCAAAACATTTTAAAATGGCAAGCCGCCGAATGTAAATAAGGAAATTGATGTGTTTTCGGATAGTGTGCAAAAACGGAATATTTAAAAAAGAGTATTAGAGGAATCTACGTGTAAACAACTTGTTTTGCCTAGTAAATAAATAAAAAATATCGCAATTTACATTAGATTTGGGTAGGAAATCATATTCACAAGTAGATACCTAGACGGAATATTTTGGAATGTTGTGCAATTGGTTCTTTTTCCGTGTCTAGTTTATTTCGAATACTGGTCGATTGCTTCTCGTTGGGTGCCGATTTTTTTAGAAATTTTGCGCATAGGCCACACCTCGAAGTACCTATCTTGTTATCGTAAATTATACCAAAGTAAAAATATGAATCAAACAAGTATTTACCTACTCAAGTTTTATTAACTGGTGTAATCATATTTAAATCTATCTACTAATTTAAATAATGATAAACTACTAATCGTTATCCTGTTTCATTCGTAGAACTCAATTTATTTATTTTAAAAAATTATAAGTAAATCAAATTTAGTAATGTTATCAGTTCTGCGAGTAATTTAGTTTTATTTCATTATTGTGACAGTTTTTTCGCCCATCAAAGCCATTTTAAAAATGTGGTTAGGCCACATTGTGACGATTTTTTCCTTATACGATTTTAGTTACTCCCACCCAATTTTAATTTTATGGTGTTTGAAATGATTTATTAATATTTTTAGTAAACATCGAATTACCCAGAAAATAATTGTGATAGTTCAAATTCTCTAATCTGTGAGGTAGGTACTTATTTTTAAATATATATATATATTACCGGGTTACAAATAACCCGAAAATATTTGAAAATCTTTTACTACCATCACAGTGAGCGGAATATGTTGCTTTTGTCGTGGTGAAGGACTTAGTCTGCCGAGGAATTGAACTCACGACGCCTGAGTGGGATTCAGACGCGATGCCAACTCGGCCACTGATCGGTCAAAAGTTGAAATCTGTTTTCCCGCTTCAGGTTTTTCTTAATTGTTTTATAATGACATTAATGATATTAAGGCAATGAATTTAAAAGTGTGTGGTAACAAGTCGTGAAAATAATAAGAAGTGATGAATAGATAATTTCCCTTATTTTGTTTATTAATGCTTTTTATTTTATTATTCAAACGCCCAGAGGGCTTTTACATACAAGTACATCATTTTTAAATCATATAAAAAAAAATAAAAATAGAAAACATGTACAAAAGTTAATTACACTTGAAATAAGAGAAAAGGAAAAACTGCACCAAGGAATATAAAGGAACAGAAAAAATAAATAATACAATATCCACAAGGTCAATATTAACATTAATAACAAATAAGTAAATAATGTAAAAAGTTGTAGTTAATAATTTATAAACTAAGTAGAAATAATTCGTTTATATTTTTTTCGAAATTTGCCAGGTTTAGATTATTGTCAAATACAAGTGATACAAGCCATAAGTGCGGGAAACACCGATTTATGCTAATCCCTAATACGGTACCCGAGGTCCGTCTACCTGAGGGTAATTTACAAACGCCCGGCTTTAAATCCCGGGAATTTCGCAGTCGCCAGAAAAAGACAGTTAAAGGGATTAACAGCGAACTAATTAAAAGCCACCGAGCCACAGTTCGTAGTTCGCGAAGGAACCCGAAGAATAGTTCGGATGGGATTAAAAAGGGGGACTTTGGCCGAAGCCAAGTCAGTAGTGGACAGAGACGAGTCAGTAGAGACCGTCCGGCCAGTGGTCGTAGTCGAGACTCCCGTCTCCTACAAAGCAAGCAGGCCACTTGCATCCTCAGCCTGAGACGCTGTGGAAAAACTCGGCAGGAACCGCCGAACCCCAACGCCCACCGTTCGAGTGCAGTCGAGTGCCCTTCACCTCCTGCCCTCCAGCGCCGTGATCCCATCAAGGCACATATCCACCACCGCAGGAATCATCACCGGACAGCAGTTGAGCGCCTCTGGCATCCTGCTGATCATCCTTTTGAACCGTCTGAAACCGGTCGTCAAGGGAAAGCCGAAACGCGTGTCCGCCCAGCACCAAAACCTCCCCCTACCGGAAGTACCACCTGCTCTCCGAGGCTTTCAACACCAACATCGAGACGACTGGTAATCTTCCCACTGGACCGTGTGCAGATTACCCGTAAAAACAGTTCGTGTAATTAAGTGACACCCACAATACCTACCAGTTAAGAATATATTTTACATTGTGAATTAATAAAATACTTGGCACTCGAAGAAGTTACCTGTTTCTACTGAACCCCAATGACCCCATCATGTCAATTGGCGCCAACGTGGATTTATTTCGTGTTTGAAAAAACTGCCCTATGGGACAGATTTGAATTCGTACCCACACCCTGAGATCGGGGTCAGTAAATTCAAAAGTGCAGTGTAATTTCAGACTCAAAATTTAAATTTCAGTGATCATAAAAATGCCGCGTAAAAGTGAAAGTGACTCTAGCCGTACCGTTTACAAGAGCCGGGACAAACCCTCGGCCTCGGGTAAACAAAGCAGCCGACATACGGACCATGTCGCCCCCAAAAAACCAGCGTTCTAGAGCAAGAAAACATTACACGTCGCCTAAGCGCGTCTCGCCCAGAAGAAAAATAGACCGATATTTCGATGCTTGGTCTCCGCCGAGAACTAAATTCAGCCATCTCTGGCAGAGTTATTTCTCCAACAAGAATAACGATGCTAAACCGCATGTCAGGTCTAGTCATAGTTCACGCCGCCGCTCACCGTCAAGCATAAGCCAACGCTCCAGCAGGGATGATGATAAATGGAGGTCGCCAGCACGCGGAGATTATACTTCGGGAGAGAAGGAATATTATGGATCCCCTTCAAGAGAGCGATCATATCATCGTGAGTACGATGAGCCACGATACAGACGCGGGAATGATACTTCAAGAAAGAAAGAATATTATGGATCTCCTTCAATAGTGCGTTCACATTATCGCGATTATGAGGATGGAGATTATCGAGAATCATCTGAGAAGGACGATCATCGCTCGCGCTATTACGATGAACCACGATATGGACGCGATGATTATTCATCAAGAGAGAAGGAGCATCATAGATCTCCTTCAAGAGAGAGATCATATTATCGCGAGTATGAGGATGGAGATTATCGAGAATCATCTGAGAGGGATGATCATCACTCGCGCTAGTGCGATGAACCACGATATGGACGCGAGGATTGTTCATCAAGAGAGAAGGAGCATTATAGATCTCCTTCAAGAGAGAGATCATATTATCGCGAGTATGAAGATGGAGATTATCGAGAACCATTTGACAGGAACGATCATCGCTCGCGCTATTACGATGAACTACAATATGGACGCGAGGATTGTTCATCAAGAGAGAAGGAGCACTATAGATCTCCTTCTAGAGAGCGACCGTATTATCGCGAGTGTGATGATGGAGATAATCGAGAATCATCTGAGAGGGACGATCATCGCTCGTGCTATTACGAGGAACCCCGATACGAAGAAGCGAACTCACCATCACGCCTGAACGATTATAATTACAGGCCGTTTCAAGGTTCGGCTGAAAACCTTGTGGCGCCCTCATCAAGCGAAGATATCAGACCACCACTAACAGCGGAATTTGCGAGACAAGATATTGACGATTGGAAAATATTTTCAAATAAGTGCGAGATATATTTCGAAACATGGAAAGTTCCAGAAGGCGAGAAGTGTGACATAGCGATAAGTCAATTTCGTGGCGTGAATTTAGCATTTTCTATGGCGTGGGGTCAAATAATTGAAAGCAAAGGACCACTTGATTGGAAAAGGTTCCGGGAGATAGTTAATTGGTGGTGCAATTTTCCGTTAGAAAAATTTCTGCATACCGCAGAGGCAACACCACAAATCATCGAAGAAGACGAAACTGCCTCACCGCCTTGTCAACTGGAGATAAACACGGCGGCGGAGACAGCCAATAACGAGGCCATATTTCCTAATGTTGGCGCTTCACCGGAGTTAGATTCACCTATCCAAAGTGAATTATCAGAAATAGAGCCTCAATCAACTTCGCCTGTAGCGACGCCGGCCCATGACGTCATTAAAAACAAGTACGCAGAAGATGCGTCCCCTATGGAAGTGAGACCTACCGAGGTATACCAAATAGTACACTCGGCAGAAGTGAAAATGGCTGATGTACCGCAAACAATAATACCTAGCAGCATCATAATGGAAACCAGCGACAAACAGCAGACGAAGATATTGCCGATCGAATCCTGCAAATCAGAGAAATTGGAAATACGACAGTACACAACACCAAGTTCCAGCGAGGAACTCTATAAAGACATCAAGAAGCCGGGGTGGAAATTAAAAGCAGCGCTGTTTCACCGCAAGAAACCGGGGTGGATTGATACAAGCCATAAGTGCGGGAAACACCGATTTATGCTAATCCCTAATACGGTACCCGAGGTCCGTCTACCTGAGGGTAATTTACAAACGCCCGGCTTTAAATCCCGGGAATTTCGCAGTCGCCAGAAAAAGGCAGTTAAAGGGATTAACAGCGAACTAATTAAAAGCCACCGAGCCACAGTTCGTAGTTCGCGAAGGAACCCGAAGAATAGTTCGGATGGGATTAAAAAGGGGGACTTTGGCCGAAGCAAAGTCAGTAGTGGACAGAGACGAGTCAGTAGAGACCGTCCGGCTAGTGGTCGTAGTCGAGACTCCCGTCTCCTACAAAGCAAGCAGGCCGCTTGCATCCCCAGCCTGAGACGCTGCGGGAAAACTCGGCAGGAACCGCCGAACCCCAACGCCCACCGTTCGAGTGCAGTCGAGTGCCCTTCGCCTCCTGCCCTCCAGCGCCGTGATCCCATCAAGGCACATATCCACCACCGCAGGAATCACCACCGGACAGCAGTCGAGCGCCTCTGGCATCCTGCTGATCATCCTCTTGAACCGTCTGAAACCGGTCGTCAAGTGAAAGCCGAAACGCGTGTCCGCCCAGCACCAAAACCTCCCCCTACCGGAAGTACCACCTGAACATCGAGACGACTGGTAATCTCCCCACTAGACCGTGTGCAGATTACCCGTAAAACAGTTCGTGTAATTAAGTGACACCCACAATACCTACCAGTTAAGAATATATTTTACATTGTGAATTAATAAAATACTTGACACTCGACGAAGTTACCTGTTTCTACTGAACCCCAATGACCCCATCATGTCACAAGTATTTGTTACCAAGATTTTGATTAAATGGTCATTTTAATAATAGTAAGCGTAGAATTGGGGAATGCAAACTATAGTTGGAACGGGATATACATATGTAAAAAGTTAATGTTTGTCTTGTAGTTCGTTTACGCATGTACAGGGTGATTAAATGCAGAAGCTACGTTATATGTTGTATCAGGTCTAGAAAACTTAATATAAGACATTCTCTTCTAAGTGAGTCTCAATGTGGCCCAACCACAGCCAGAAAATGCATCTGAACGCCGAAAAATCCGTCACAATAATATATTTTTTTGCAGAACTTAATAATAATATTATAAAATGTAGCAAACTAAATAATAAATAACATTGTGAAGCAATATTCACGATAAGCTAGCGGTTGTAAACAAAGTTTTTTTTATTGTGTATTCAAGTGATGTTCGAAGGCGTGTGGAATAATGGTGTAACAAGCAACATTGTGCATTTTCATATAAAACGATTTAGTTCGGGCCAGTTGAGAACGGTGATGTGGGCTTATGAAATACTTTATTTCCATATTCATGGCCAAACAGAGAAGTAGTATTATATGCATCCGTTTAACTTTACTCGTTGAATGGACAAATTTAAAAATGACATAATACCAGGTGGTGCGAGATGTGTGCGTTTGCCGACGCAATAAGGAACTCCAGTGAAAAATATGGCTTTAAAAATATATATTCAAATAGATCAGCAAAGCCGATTCCGAATATATAACTTTTATAATTTATAATAATACGCAGAATTTATAAATCGTTATTTAAAAGTGAATAAAAAATCATCGATTTTGTTTTGTTTTAAATGTGCATTTGTTTAGTTTTGACGAAATTTTAACTTAATTTGGGTGACTTTAAGCTTTACAAATGTTGTTCAATATAAACAACTATTATTCATGATCAAATCAATTATCAATAAGGATATCAAGATAATGTTAATGCTCAATACTATTATTATTCTTGGAGTTAAAGTTTCTAAAAAGGTACTTAATTTTATTACTTATGGTTAGGTTTACCGTAAATAGAATATACAATTGTGTACGGTAAAGTTCATCCCTGTTGTGACATTCGACATTCTTACCTCAAACCGACCGGCCATAGATTTGGAGCGTTTTGGCGGGCTTTGAAAAATTTAAACTTTAAAAATTATTTTAACTATGAAAAGTAACTGTAGAAAAAAATAAATATATAGTTATTTAAGTTTGAACGTCATTATTGATTAAAAAATGGTCTTGGAGTTCCTTATTCCAAAAATAACTATTCATTTTAATACACACGAATTGTATTGTCAACATTATAATATCGTTGCTACAGGAGTTTTATCTCCAGCTTGATTGATATTGCGATTTTTTTTATTCATTTATAGTTCTGTATAAGTCACCCATCTAAATAACATTATCCACAGAAAACATAATATTTGTTTTCGTAAAGAGAGAAACAACGACTAGAAGAGTGGGTAGATAAGAGATAGGTACTATAAAGTTAGAGTATATTGTATTGTTCTTTTAACCATAAAACCAGTTATCTATGTAGTTTATTTACTATCTAGGCACTTTCCACATGTTGTCAGTTTACTGACAAGGGGGACTGTTTACTTATATATCAACGCCTCCGCTTATCACGTTAAGTATGGATGGCGTAGAGGGGCCACGCAAAATATCCGTAATTATCTGCATTCCACGGGAGCACCCAGATTCCATTGGCCAGAAGTGTTCCGCGGGCCTCGGAATCCGCCTCTACTTCTATAGGCAGTAGGTTATACCTGCAGAGCGAGTTAGTGCAACTGCAACTGCAGAGTTGCGGGTGATGAGGCGAGTGCAGGCGGCGAACCCCTCGCCCTACCTGCACCACAACACCGCTGGTGTGGCCTCAAACGGCCTTGGCTATCACTGACACTAGAATATCCCGTTTTCAGCCGCCAGTGCCTGTGCCATTCTGCGCGCCGCCACTGCCAGCGATGGTGACAAGTCAGCCTATGTCACCTCCGCGAATACGCCATCTCAGTACCTACCTGCCTACGTACAAGGAGCTTTATCAGATCCGATGCGTGCTTTATGATAATAGTTGAGTGCCAGTACAGTTTACAGTACCTAACTGGTAATGACGTATTACAGGCCCGGTAGACAAGTAGGGTTACTTGTTATTTGATTCAGGAACTTACCTAGATCTTCCACCAGTTTGAGCATGACTCCTCCGATGTGGGTTTCTCCCTTGACTCTCAGGGTCCTCTCAGTATCCATATCAGTCACGTAGACCCGGAGAGTCCACGACCCATCGCCGACCAAATAACCGTCGGAAATCATTTTTGCTATGTTCCCAGAATACACTTCTCAAATAAAAGAAATCACTTGAAACACTTATTTGCGGTAATATTCATTTTAAACTCGCGATCGCTAACTTTGGAAGACACCGACACTCCGATGAAGTTTTATAAATAAACAAAAACACGGATAAACTTTGTGCCTTCCGACAAACGTCAGTCAAAACACAGCCACACGACAACTCGCGCTCCGAGAAACTAAAATGCGGTTTTCACGAATCCATCGGGACGGACAGGGACGGGGACGGGCGGGACGGGGACAGCCGAGCGTTTTGCCGTTCTGCCGTCTGCGCAATCAATCTTGTCCACCAACTCATTAATGTTTTACAACGTAACTAGGCGCTTTGTCGTGCTTAAAAACACTATTTAAGTTGAAAAATCAAGTCGTGCAACCAAAGATGAAATTGACAAATCATAAATCAAGTCAAAAGTTCAAACCGTCACGAGATATCTTAATTTATTTGAAAGTTGGCAATGACCATTTATGGTGCGGACTCGAACCGAGCCGAACGTTTCCGACTAGACCCGAAGCGGATCTCCGGAATGCGCGCTGTGTGATGCTGGAAATAATTTCCAATCAACAGCGTTAATGCCACCTTGTGGTTATTTTTCTTAACTATATATTTAGCGCTCTAGATATCTGTTTTACCGGCATTTATGGAAGTCGTAAATATAAATAAAAAAAAGATAACTGAACTTATCACAACTAATTACCACTGATTGAAAAAAAAATCATTTCGTCTGTACTCAATTTACAAAATAATTAGATAAAGGTTTTTTTAGTTTTTCACGGAATCGATTAATTTTCGATATTCTGACATCCCTAAAAGGGTACGAAGATCGAAGGATCGAAGATTATTATTGTCTATGAATGTCAATAACGTCAAATTTGTTTTGGGTTTTCATGAAGTTCCTAAAAGTTAGCATACGTAAGCCCATCCTCTGCGAAACAATAGAATAACTCATGAGATTGATATTATTTGCATTTACGAAACTTTCTATATGCAGCGTACACCCAAACAAGGAAGAAAACTAAAGTTCTCAGAAAAGAATGGAGTGAATATCCGGAAGAAAAGTGGTATGTTCATTGCAATCTTTTAATTATTCTGTGTGTTTTACGCGCCAAGTCTCTAGTGATGTGTCAAAGTGTATCCAAATCAATTCTTATCCCTTGAAATTTATGCTAACCGTGCTTTTTTCACCTTAACTACCACGAATATTATTTATAAAGTTTCTTGGTAGTAGTTAAAATAATATACTGCTTCTAAAGTATCAGCCCCAGGAATATAAAATGTTCTAGATAATAATATGTAAATGTATGAAGATAGATTCTCAAGGCTAATAATGTTATGTTGTTGGACTCTTCGTGTATTGTGTCATCTTGTGCTTCTTTCTTTAGCCAATGTTTCGGACAGTCTTGTAGTGTCCAGTATCCATCATCAGAACGCATACCCCAAAAGACAAAACATAATATCATTAAGTGAGGGTGAGTTTAACATTGTTTAATTCTTAAATCTGAAACACATATTACAATTTCTAGAAGTGGCTTCCACTCCGAAAGTTGCCGACAATGTGGATTCTCCTCCATGGCTCAGCGACTCTCCGTGTCACTCCTCCGCGCCCTCGCCCATCCCCTTCCTCTGTACCCAGGATGGCTCCAACGGGGAGAATGACGTCGTCTGGAACTATTACTCCCCGTCCTCGGACAAGGGTTCACCCACACACGACACACCCATCCGGAAGAGGAAGAAAAAGTTTGTTTATAATGACTTCTCCCCCGTCACAAGAATACCTATGAAGAAGAAACTCATCAGACCTTCTTTAAGGAAGAAAGAATTCCTCAAAGGACTCAAAGAAGAGCTGATAGCTCTGAATAAAAACGTTCAAGGATTGATGTGTTCGGCGCCGACTAACAGTGCAGTGACCTCCCCCGATGCTGACACCTCCTTCAGTGCCCCTGTTGGACACATTGTCATGACTCCAAATAACAGTGAGTGTCTGTATGATGGAGTAATAAAACCACCCCATGAACCAGTCCGAGACGAGTCCAATGTGAATACTTCTTCGCTGCCTCTTAAAAATAATGTATTTGATAAAGTTTCTAAATGCGACAATGAAGGAGCTTTAGAGTCTGATGATTCCATGAATGAATTCCTGCTCAAGGCCAGCCAATTGGTCGAGGAAGAGCACCTACATAATATGAATCCAAACAATTGTGATAAAACATTAAGAAAAAATAGATTGTCTTTGTCATTTAAAAATAGCCAAGTAACCAAGTTGGGCTCGCCTAAAATAAGTAACGATTCTTTTGAAAACCTAATCGGCAACATGAATGATAGTGAGATCGAATGTCTAACGCAAGCTCCCCCCGCTGATAACATAGTTAAAAAGAAATTAGGAATATCACCGATAACTTCTCGCCATTTGAGGAATTCACCCCGTCTGGCGAGTGCTAAGAAAAACACATTTAATTTTGTAAAAAACAGCATTGGAAAAGTTACAAATATAGGCAAAGGCAATTGCTGGAATGAGGAAGCAGGGGACTCTATTTTAAATAATATATCCAACATGTCCACCTTGATGAGCAACAGTCTCCTGAATGAGTCGAGGAATAAGTTTGGGCGCCACAAGTCTATGCCAGAGTCCCCCACGCCGCCGCAGACCAAGAAGCTGAAGAGCAATGGTGGATCGTCCACCTTCAGTCGCCACAGCACCATGCCTACCGTGGCCGACATTCCGGATGTGGAAGGTACAAACTTCTCATTTAGTTCATTTTAATAAGACAAATTTTACTATAATCTATTTAGTTTTTTTTTTTAACAACTATGCAAACATTATCATAGGGACTTCCCGGCCTGAGGGCCAGGGCTTCAGATCGGCCTACACAAGAACGTTCATAATAACACAAATTATTATGTTGTTCTTTTATTCTGTGGTCGGTCAACGTGAACAAATCCAAACGTATTGTCATTGTTAGAATATGGAATGGATTAATATTATAAAAGCATTACTTGCTAAGCGATAGATCTGCGTAAAGTTTTCTCCTACTGGAAACAATATAATTTGGTTTTTAATTACTGTGTGGGGGAGAAAGATAGAATGTCTTTCATAATGTTCTACAATAAGTCAATGGCCCAGTATTCAATAGCAACAAGTGAAAATTTGTTGCTTTGAGATAATAACAGACATCACACATACGTTTCGGGGTCGAGATCTCACCACACTTCGTTCCAATACGTCCGCTGAAACATTATGTGTAAAGGCAGCGACCTGCAGTCCGAACGCCCAGATCTCGTGTTTGTCTCTCACATAGGTTTTTCTCTTTACACGTAAACGTTTGAGTGCGCGCCGAGCATGTTTTTTTTGTTTATGGCCTTCACCGACTGCTGATGAAAAATCAAAAGCAAAGAATAGAAACTTAAAAATCAGTATTAGTTAACTTTTCAACGAAACATTGCGTAACTAAATTTTGCGCTGTTCATACGTAAGTAATTTATAATCTTCTCGGTAATTATTATATGACATTATTATTTCAATTGGTAAACGGCCATAGCGATCTATATCTTGTGATAAAACTGTAGGAAAACATTTAAACCGTACGACGTATCACGCATCAGGCGACGCTTCGCTCTGATCTCTGAGAAATCCCTTTTATACGTACACTTCCACGCGGAGATAAGCCAATCAAAGGATCGGCTTGCCCGCGGAAGTGTGGTGACTTTTTTTTTTACCTAAATTAGCGCAACGTTACAGAACGTACGTGTGGGTAACGTTAATCAATATTTTGCATAATCGACTTCGGTTGATTGGTTACGAACCTGGGCTACTAATCTGGGGGTCGCCGGCTCAAATCCCGGTGTGTTTATTTTATAATTTTATAAATATTACAATATTGCTATTTCACAATTTATTCATTTAAATTAATATGTATATAGTATGTTTGCGGCGCGTTCCATAGTGGTAGATACTTTCAGTGTCGCCCCGGTGAAAGACCACCATTCAGAATCGAAACATTGCTTGAAATGGCTTAAGCCGTGTTTGATGATCAGACCTGAATATCCAGGTACTTCATCTCCTTCCCCTTCCCACTACCTTCAGCCTCGCAACATGCCCTAATTGGGGATGTTATAGTCACACTGGTTCCAGATTGTTGGGAGCAGGAGCAGTTGGGACTCTTGTGCGATAATCACGTGAAAAAAAAAAGAAGTCAAAATGTGGATGCAAAAATGTCTACTTTTATTAGTTCAAAATGCATAGGACAATGGTCGGTTTTAAATAGAAACATTTTGAAATAGATTTGGATAAAACTGTGAAGATTTTCAAACTGGTTTTTCGGCTCTCAAGGAGTCGAGACTTCCTTATTGTTTTTGTTTCTATTTAAAACTGGCAACAGTTCCCTTTGGCAAATAGTTTGATACCCATATTGACCGGTCAGTGACTGAGTCGGCATAGCGTATGGGTCTCACCCAAGCGTCGTGAGTTCAATTTCTCGGCTGGCTAAGTCCTACGTCACGATACAAGCAACATCTTCCGTTTACTGTGATGGTAGTAGGAGATTTTCAAATATTGTCAGGTTATACGTAACCCAGGAATGTCTTTCCTTTAAAAAAGAAAATGAATTTTGCGTCTTGTATAGGGCTAGCAGATTCTTCAATAGTGACCAACTGCTAATCCTATGCAAATCTCAAGTATGTCCAACAGTTGAATTTTAAAGTCACCTCTGGGTTAGAGCTCCCAAATACTTGATAAACCTGTTAGATTCTGTGCAAAGGAGGGCGGTTCGTTTGATTGACAATCCGTTGTTAACAGACCGACTGCTATCTCCGATGCACAGACGCAATGTAGGTATGCTGAGTCTGTTTTACAGATATTTCAATGGAGCTTGCTCGGAGGGGCTAGCAGTGTTGATCCCCTCTGTGCCAGTGCACGTGCCTGAAACTCGACGGACACGAGCTGAACATTCATTTTCAGTTGATGTTGGCTTCCTGAGTACGAATCGTTTCGCCGATTCATTTTTGTATAAATCAGCTTCATGTGGAACGAGCTACCGGCATCTGTCTTTCCACCTACATTTAGCAAATCCCTTCCTACAGCCCCTTCCTTAACCCACCTCACAACGCCGCCCTACCGGATAGCAATATAGTTCCCCTGTATGTGCGAACATACAGGGGCGCTCTTGTGAGGTGTCCTTTTTAGGTTTTTCTAAGTATCCCATTGAAGGTTAGTCAGTTAGAAGAGGTCAACTCATTATCATTGTTATCATTTTCAGGACTCTCCCAAACGATGAAGTGCACTCCAGACGAGATTAAGAAAAAACACCAAGCTGCCAGGGAGAAGCTGATGGCGCGGAAACAAGATCCTGGTTCCAAGAAAAGCGGCTCCCTCAACTCTCTCTCATCTAATCCTGAACTTGATAACCTCCATTCGCCACCAAAACTTGCCATTCAATATAACAATTTCACGGAATACAAAAAAGTCTCTAGTGTTGCTGAAAATGTTAAAAATAATGGTAAAAATTTAGAGAATAATACTTACCATTTGAATAATAATAATAACAAGGCTTCAACTGTGTCGAAGAATATTAAAAGTATCCCGTTAGCGAATGAATCAAAACTTCAAGAAGAAATTGAAAGAAAACGCAAGGAAGCGTTGCAAAAATTGCAAATGAAAAAAGCTTTAGGCCTATCGAGGAAATGATGCTACAAGGAAAAAATCAACGTGGGCTGTGAAATGAACTCTGTTGCTGATACAGATATGAAATATTATTATTTCAGGGTAATTTATGACAAAACTGTGCTCCTAGAACTCGGAGCTCCATTGTAACGTCCATTTGTATTACATTTGTCGTTTATGAAAAAGAGAGAGGTTCCAACAGGGCTATCAGCGGTATGCTCTTTTTTGATGGAGTCTCAAATACAGTAACTACTTAATGCAGGCCACATGCTGTCAATTATTATTATAGAATTTCTTCAAAAGATTGGTATTCACTTTGTGGCTTCAATATTAATAAATGAATTAATAATTACTTTGAAATCACCACTTTATTAATATATACATATCAACATGTTTCGAAAGCGATGCTTTCCTCATCAGGAATATATAGAATACATGTTGATATGTATATATTAATAAAGTTGTGATTACAAAGTAATTTTTCATTTATTATAATATATAAATTTTAATTTGTTATTCATATTCTTGCAATGTTTTAAAATGCCTTTTTAATAACCATTTAGTGAAAAGTTTTTTTTAATTTTATCTTTTTATATTTTCTTCCCATATGAGGACTGTGTCATCTTTGAGGATGCTGTGTGGAGAATCGTTTGTATTGATTTAATACATTAGAAGTTTTATTTTGTAAAATATTGTAACCCTTGTGGTGAACTGGGCGGATCTTTGCCAGCGAAGTTCCCACTAACATTTATTTTGTCGAATAAAGATTCTCGAAAATTTACAAATTCTGGGAATAATTTCTGTAAATATATTTGTGTTGTTTCAATGTCATTCAAATCAAACGAGCTTTTGATTGGTTAAATAAAATCATAATATGTATAACTTTTACCGCGCCCGGAGCCAGTAGAACTTCGGCATCCTCATTGCGGGGATATTGTGAGGTTGAAGGAAGTGAGGGAGGGGTAAGAAGATCCAGCTATTCAGTCACCAAACATGGTTAATGGTACCATCATTGGAGCGAGATGCAAATGTACTTTATTTACTATATAAAGTCCAAAATTTCTAATCTGAATATGTAATTCTGCTAAAAACATAATAATAAGGAACTCCAGTCCAATTTCATTTTTTTTCTATCTATAATGACGTTCAAACTTGAATACCAGTATATTTAGTTTTTTTTTCTAAAGTTAGTTTTCAAGATTAAATTCAAATCTATGGCCGGTCGGTTTTGAGGTTAGAATGTAAAATCTCAAAACAAGGATGAGCTTTACCGTATATAATTTTATATTATATTCATAGTAAACCATAACTGAACATAAGCAATAACATTATGTACCCTTTTAGAATCTTTAACTCAAAGAATAATAATAGTTTTAAGTATTAACATCATCAAAATATCCATATTGATAATTGGTTAGCTCATGAATACTTTAATTTCTAACTAACTAACCATCACGTCGTTTCGCCGTAGGGGTAGGCAGAGAGGACGGACCGCCAAACAACTCGATCTTGGCATACACTTCTTGCTTCATTCACATTCATACATCGTTTCATACATTCTCTTCTATTATTCCGACTCAAGTATTTGATGCACTTGATCGTGCCATATCTTCCTCGAACGTCCCCGGCTTCTTCCATTCACTATTTGCGTCGTATATTCTCCTAACAACTACAACTACAACTGTATGATTTCATTTTCATAGAAAATTAATAACTGTTGCAAGTTCTGCGCATACCTGTTATCATACGTACATCAGGAACGTGGTGTACAACAAATTATTTCTGGTAAAGTGTATTTTTTATTTTCCGTTAATGACATCGGCAGGACAGCTGTGATCGAGATCATCAACGGGCAAGGTAGGTAAATGTTTATATGAAATGAATGCGGTGTACAACAAATTATTTCTTTGTTAGCAAGTAGGTGCAGTGGCGGTTCATGGTCTAAATCAGTCATTCCGAAAGTGGTCTATATCGACCCCCAGGGGTCAATGCCGACCTGCAAGGGGTCCACGTCAATGAAAAAAAAAATTGGGGGTGCATGAGACGTAAATGGCGGTAATAATCTACCTCACAGATAGTACCTATCTAGGTACTTACGTAATACTCTCTTATAATAGACAAAAATTCCCTAATTATATGTACATTTCACAAAATTGTGTAAGTAGGTAATGCTATTCGCATTGTGATCGCAGAACGTGTAACTTGTAAAAACTTCCATATTTGCCACCAGTAGCAACTAGCAACGCCGCTGCCGTATTGCGTACATAAGCGCAATAACAACGCTTGTCCAGACTTGTTGTGCCAGTGCTTTGCAAGAATGGCGCAGGCTTGAACCACATTTCATCAACGAAATAAGATTGTTCTCCAGGGGGTTTAATTTGTCCATTATGAATACGAATATCAGTGACAAACATTGTTCATTTGATTTCCGAATTTTGAGAAGAAAAGTGTTAAGCAAATATTTTCATCAATAAATTAGATAACTATGGAGTGTATCGTAGCTATATGTATGCTATGATAGTTAGTCATGAAATACAAAATATTAACATATCAAAAATCAAACATGAGGATATAACGGGACTTTTGACACTTTGATTTAATTATTTATTTAAGAAAAGTAATTAATTTTTTTAATAGAATTTTTCCTTTGTATTTCCTTTTAAACCTAATATATATTTTACTTTAAAGATTTCCACTCTACAGTAAACCCTATCAAAGTGAGTAGTTCTGTGTCTGGTTCAAAAACAAATTTATAATTGATAAATTTGTGAAAAATCAATATTAGGAAAGCATGGGGTCTATACAAAACAGAAAAAATCAGCAAGTGGTCTATGGGACAAAAAAGTTTGGGAACCTCTGGTCTAAATTAATGGGTGCTCAACATTAAAGCGATTTAAAAAGAGATATTTCCGCCTTCTGTGAGTATTCTTAGACGAATATTATGTATTATGAAGTCACTTCACTTCAAAAGTTGGCGTGGAGAGATGGGTATAAGATATACAAATAAAATACAGTAAAACTTCGTTTTTACGTTTTTCAAGGGAATGTTAAAAAAAATGTGTAAAACTGAGGAAATGAAAATGAATGGTAAATTGAATTATTAAGTACCTACTCAATTTTCGATTCCAAGTATGAATAAACTGTAAAACTTCCTTACTTTGAAAAACCATGAAACCTTATTTTTTGTCATTATTTTGACCTGAAAAAATCTATGTCTCTTTTCTTCTCCATACATTCCTGTATTCCAATAATTTCTGATTTTACACACAGAATTTCTAAAATTCATCTCATTTTAACACAAATGAATTTTAGCGATAATTTCAAGGAGAGTATATGCCAAACTGACGTTAAACTGGGTACTGAAATTTTTTTAAAATCGTAAATTCAATATAAGAGTGTATGGAATAAGTTGGACTGCGGCTTTTTGACGTAAATATTGCGAAAACGTGAAATAACTAACTAACTAACCATCACGCCTTTTCCGCAGGGGTAGGCAGAGAGGGCGGACCGCCAAACAACTCGATCTTGGCGTACACTTCTTGCTTCATTCACTTTCATACAACGTCTCATACATTCTCTTCTGTTATTCCGACTGCTGACATGGCCCGACTCAAGTATTTGATTCACTTGATCGTGCCATGTCTTCTTCGGACGTCCCCGGCTTCTTCTTCCCCTCACATTCGCGTCATATATTCTCCTTACACTCCTCTCTTCGTTCATTCGCTCTACATGCCCAAACCATCTAAGCGTCCCTAACTTGATCTTGCTCACTACGCTTATATCAGCCTTGCATTCTTTACGAATCTCAACATTTTTCACACGATCATACACGGTTTTACCACATATTCGTCTCAGAGATCTCATTTCTACAGCATTCAGTCTATTTTCATCCTTCCTCTGCCAGGACTTAACAATTTTCTTTTTTCTAACCTTTTTTTTTTTATTGTTACAATACCTTCATAAATCAATGGTCTTCCTGATTCGGTTAGAGTAATTCAATTTTTTTCCATTAGAGTGCTGTAAGCAAAATTGTTGAAAATGGCCGTACAATCGTACGCGATGACGCACGTGGGTTAAGGAGTTTATTTTTATTATCGTCAAATTACATTAAAGTATATAAAATGTATATTTATATCATCAAATATATATATATATTACTTTGATATTGAACTAAGATATGTGGTCGCAACATGCGATTCAATATAAATATTTTGTTAAGTAAATGAAACACGTTGTTATAAACCATGAATATATTTTATTTTCACCAACCGGTTTCGCTTAATACTATTATTAACTATTATCTTATAGCCCGATATATTTGTGGTTTATAACAGTGTTTTACTTAATATAATGTCAAACCACAAAGTGATTGCTTCTTATGAAAATATAAATATTTTGATTTAAATTGGAGCGTCCTGGTTTTTTTTAGATGCTATGGCACAGTGTACATTGCGAGCCCCTATAAAATGACATTTTACAGATTTCTATACAGTCAGAAGTAGGTACTTGACATGGTGGGGTCATTGGGGTTCATTAGAAAACAGGTACCTTAGTTGAGTGTCGAGTTTTTTATTCGTTTACAATATAAAACACATTCTTTACTAGTAGGTATTGTGGGTTTCACTTATTACACGAAAACTATTTCTACGGGTAATCTGCAGACGGTTCAGTGGGGAGATTACCAGTCGCCTCGATGTTGGTGTTGAAAACCCTTGAGAGCAGACTGTATCCTAATATTATATACTCGTATGTATAATTTTTTTTTGCTGACTTTCGGTAAAGGAAATACTGACGGAGTTAGAAAATAACAATGAGACACTTATATTCGTAATTCCCCCGAATGACGTCAGAAACGAAACGGATGAAGGTAATAAATCAGACAATGAACATGAAGCCAATTTGAATCATCTCGGGAGGCTGATGCTTTTGTCTCAGTGTGGAGTAGAGGATGGTCACGGATGATGACTAGGAGTATGAAGAGCCTTCTACGCTAAGGGTATGGATACAATAATAGTTTCATGCTTTTACGTCTTAAGGTACAAATAGGAATTCTAAATCAAAAAAATTACAGTAAAAAGAGTTTTGTAGGCCGATGGACATCTCAAAAATTTTGCGGTTAACACCACACGTGAACCGAAATTTCCATCAAATGAGCAAACAAATGTAACAATCCATTGGATTTTTTTTAGTTTGTATTTGACCAATGAACTTTAGGAAAATATACCATACATACTCAAACAAATCTTTATGCCAACCAAAAGAACATATAACTCAATATAACGGTTGAAGAATTATGCGCTGTGTGTCTTGGTATGTTACTGTTTGGTTATGACATGACTTTGGTCTCTGGTCTAATTTAAATTCTGAATACCATTATTATAAAAATAATCTTGTCCTAATGTAATTAACCGGTTTATTTTTTTAAGCTTCACATTTTGGATGTTTTATTAAAATTATGGGAATGGAAAAAAATATGCTTAAATCTATGTACAGAGATGCTGCGGGAGTTACTCCGTTCGGAGGACTGTTTTTGGTCTTTTATATTTAAATATAGAAAATGCATCATAGCTCGATAGCGAATTTATCGTTGGGTTTTCGTGGCCGGGTAATCCGGCATAAAATGGTTCAGAAAGTGGTTTAATTAGTTCCTTTGTCAGAGGAATGTTTGTGTCTTTGACATAAGAATTTTTGTCCCAGCCTATATCCAACTAGCGATGGGTCATGACTCATTTTGTTAAGAGCGGGAGTCACGGTACCGGCTCAACATTTTCGTACGATTCAATTGAACGACGGCCCATTTAAAAGCCGGCACATATTAAGAGCTGACTCTCAGTTTATAAGCTCTTACCCCAGTTTGTACGACTTCCAACTCCTACGTCTTCCAACTTTCAGCGTATATGTAGGTACAAAATGTCCAGATGCCAGACTGTCAGGCGCCGTTCACGTATTGTACAGGGCCTACACGTATAAATGCGGTAATTTTTCTCATCTCTACACATGGATGTGAACCCTCGAAAACAACTGCTTTAAGATGCGTCATGGCACCAAATATTAATTGCAAGTCCCACGGTTGTGGGCATGATTTAGTCTTGTAGGAATAAGACACGCACACGTTGATTTTATATAAACAATTTAGAAGAAAGGAACTTATTAAAAGATGTGTCATTATAGAAATGTGTAAGAATACTATCGAACATATGAGATAGGTAGATGAATAAGTTATCTTTCTTAAGTGGTTTCAAGGTTTGTCAAAAAGAGTCGCAGTTCAATTGATCCGCAGTATGGTTTACCAGGAGTCGTACGCTCAGAGCTCATCAAAATGAACTGGCACAAATTAACATGAACAACTAATCGCTCTACCTAACGTTCGATCTGATGGTCTAAGACACTGCCTCATACCAATGAGACCACGAGACGATGTGCGAACTGTTCAGAAACGGCTAAATATAATTGTAGTTCATGCCAAATTGGATTCCACCCGAAATGTTTTAAGGAAAAACATACTAACACAACATATTTCTTTGCATAAGTTTTGGTATTGATTGATTTCTACTATGTATAAAGTAATTATTATTTTGACGGTATTTATTTTAATGGTTCCTATTTTAAAATAATATTAAAAAAAACTATTTTGAAAGTTGGGCCAACTAGTTGGCCACAGAGGCGAAATCGCCAAACTCAAGCCAACGTTGACAAAATGTGTACAAACTACCCCTCTACACAATCACCCAAACGTTCGAGTCGGGAGGTTAGGCGATTGTGTAATCAGGACATTACGTTTTGTTCTTAATAATAATAATAATAATAATAATAATAATAATAAGAGTAAATTTCTATAGTGCAGTTTTGTGAAGGTTCACCTCAAGTGCGCATTAAATAATGTGTGTTTCAATTAAATAAATAAGTATTATTAAAAAAATTGCTTAGAACAATTTTTTTCACAGGTCTCTCTCAATGTATGTCATCTTCGGGGATGCTGTGTAAAGAGTATTTTTAAAGAAAGGAAGGAGTGAACCAGGTTCCTATAGATACTGACCTTGTAGGAGTGAGGAAACACAAGCCGGTAAATCATTCCACGTCGAACTGTTGAGTGCAAGGTCGAGGTATGTAAACAGCAATGTTGGACACGGGTTTCTTCAATTGGTAGTCGATTAAGTCCATTTTAACTTATTGGTCTATGTTACCTATTTTGTCTATTGGTTTCGGCACAAAAGATTTGTGAATCAGTCTTTATTTTATTTTGGGAAGATTTCTTCATCATATTGTTTGTGTACCTACCATATGCCTGCTATGCTCTCGGCGAGAGTGTAGACGCGACCTTTCCTAATTTTATTGTTCTTCGCGTCGCTTCGCACTTGTTCCGTCTGATACTAGTTTTTAAGACTAATAGCTGTGGAGGGGGTAATCATGTAGATAAGGCCGACAAGATAGTGAAGTATAGAGAAGTATATATATGAGTGCAGCATTTGACACCATCGATCATAATATATTGATCGACAGACTGGAAAAGACTTTTGGACTGGGTGGCGAAATCATTCAGTGGATTAAATCCTACCTCTGTGGCCGAACCCAATCTGTACAAGCGGGTGGTAAAAACTCTCCCTTTGTAACCCTTACTTCTGGAGTCCCCCAGGGTTCAGTGCTGGGACCCCTACTTTTTATTTTGTTCATCAACGGTGTTACCAAAATAATAGAATCATTCGGACTTCTTACCCATTGCTATGCTGACGATCAGCAAATCTACTTCTATTGTGCACCGAATGGGAAAGACAAATTAAAAGAAATTACTGTCAAATACATTGCCGCCATTACAAAATGGATGTCTCCGAACAAATTAAGATTAAATCCATCCAAAACAGAATTTCTTTGGACAGCAACAAAAAAGCGCCAATCAATGTTAGATAAATCTCCTCTCACTACTTCGGGCTGTAACATCATCCCTAAAAGAGGCGTTAAACTTCTAGGTGTGCATCTAGATGCAGATCTATTACTCAAATCAAGACAGTAAGCGCAGGTTTCTTTCACCTGCGCCAAATCAAATCAATACGGAGAAATATTCCAGCTAATGGCACAAAGATGCTGGTAAATTCTTACGTTGTTTCTCGACTTGATTACCGCAACGGCATATACGCAAGTCTCCCCAAAATATATACTGACAGACTTCAGTCAGTTTTCAATGCTGCAGCAAGGCTGATAACCGGCGTTTCCAAATACTCCCACATATCTCAACCTTCATTGGCTTAAGTGTCCTGAGAGGATCCAGTTTAAACTATGCTGGATGGTCTTTAAGGCGATACACGACATGGCACCACCCTACTTGGCGGAACTATGCACTCCAAACGATGTCAACACTAGGCAATCATCTCTTCGATCAGCGTCTTCAACGGCCATAGGAAGACTCTCAGTACCTAAACGCAATCCCAATACCAATTTCGGAGACCGAGCTTTTGCGGTGGCAGGCCCAACAGCCTGGAACAAACTCCCTTCATATTTGCGAAAAATCTACAGCTCTACTGAATTTAGAGCAATACTAAAGACTCATCTTTTAAATTATCGTTTCCAGAATAATGAAAATTAAAAGCCGTTTTTTATTTTTGGCGTTCCTTCTCAGGTATACTATTTTATTTAATATTTTTATTTGTCTAATGGTGTTTTCGAGTACTCAGTCCAAGAGAATTACTTATTTACCTATTTACCTTCTACTGTCCAGATTACCTTCTTTAATTTCAATAAAAATTATTACACTTTTGTGTGCTTTACCATTGATAGCACGAGCAATAATCATAACAGGTATTTATATTATTATAAATAGGTATGTTAGTTCTAAGACTCTAGTTTTAAGCCATAGTTGTATGTCATTTTGCAGTATTGCATATAAAATATGCACTTGGTCATAGATATGTATTAGTTTTAAATATGTACTAGGTTTATATATGTGTAAGGTTTATATTCTAGTTATGCCTACTTAAGTCTAAATTGTAAGTCCACTAGCTATAACTTTTAGTTGGTAAGTGACTACCTATAAGCCATAGATGTAAGTCACTAATTATAAGTCTCAGTAGTTAGTCCCTAGCCATAAGTCTTACTTATAAGCCATTAGTAACAAAGTTTAGCTGTAAGGTATTGGTTGTACATGTTATTTAATTAGTTGTAAAGCGCCCTTGAGGTGATTTTCCCACGAAAACGGCCAATCCAATTATTATTATTATTATTACAGCATTCGTGCTTTCTTGCTCTGTGAATGGATACGATTGCCAGAGATTACTTAGATCAGTTGAGACTCTCTTTTGTGCGAGGTGCTTCAATGTATACAGAAAGCTTTCGATGGTTATGTACGTATCTGAATATTGTTATTTATTTATTTTTAAGAAACAGATTTTAATACAAATATGTATACAAAGGAAGTTTAACAAAAGGTAAGCCAACAAAGTTTCTTGTGCTAATAGTGGTTAAATACAGATGTTTTATCTATGAAGCTAACAAGATAAAGAAAAAACAAAATAAGAAGGAAGGGGGAGAGGAAGAGGAAGAGAAAGATAGGATCGGGACAGGAGATCCTCTCGATACATTTTATACTCGTGCATTAATTTGTGGTTGTACGTATTACTTCAGTTCGATATTTTGAAAGGGTATTGTGAAGAATGTCGATTTTGTGAAATTGTGCCTTGTATTATATATATTAAATCGGTTTATCGGGTTGGTCTTGACGGTATGTGAATGTTTATAAAGTATGATTTTAAGTAAACTCAAATTAAGATTATGAAAGGGATGCTTAGATGGTTTGGGCATGTAGAGCGGATAAACAAAGAACGGAGAATATATAACACGAATATGAATGGTAGAAGAAGTCAGAGATGTCCGAGGAATACATTGCACGAACAAGTGAATCAAATACTTGAGTCGGGCAATGTCAAGAGTCAGAATAACACAAAGGTATGTATGAATGTGAATGAAGCAAGGAGTGTGTGCCAAGACGTTGTTTGGCGGTCCGTCCTCTCTGCCTACCTCTGCGGAGAAATAATAATAATAATAATAATAATAAATGTTTATTCCGGTATGTGGGGAGGTTAGTGCAGTCCCACACATTCCATATAAAATATACATGCAATAGTTATAAAAAATATACAAAATATGTACAAGAGTTTAACAAAAAAAAAAAAGGTAAATAATTATAAGACAGTAGTATAAGGTGATACATCACACATAAAACAAAAATTAAAATAAAAAAAAATAAAAAAATAGATAAATAAAGAAATAAGAATTTAACTAAATAAGATGAAAATAACTCCTTTAGGGTGCTGCGGCATTTATATTGTGAGGGGCCAATATATTTGTCCAGTATGCGTCGGTGCTTGAGGCTGGACTGAGGCGGGCTTCCATGATGAGGATATTCCTGGAGCTGTTTATTCTTTCCCTCATTCCAGCCACCCTGGATCTTATAAGGGTTGCAAAACCGGAAACTCGCCCCTCCGTGAACATACTGGAAGCACTGCAGTATCTGGGGAGGCCAAACATTATGCGGAAGGCGTTATTATACTGTACACGAAGTCTTTCCATACTACTCTTTTTGTAGTTTGCCCAGAGTTCACAGGTATACAACGTTATAGAGAACAAGGAATAGAGTCCTTTTCACAGCGGTACTACAAAGGCGAAATCTTCTACTGAGCATATTCGATTTTACGCTGAGAGCTCGTCTTTGCCTATCAATGTCATCATCATCCATCAGAGTACTGGTGATTATGTGTCCTAGGTATTTGGTTTCTTCAGTCACCTTCAGGATCACACCGTTCAGGGTAGCTGCAGGAATACTAGTCGGGCCTTGTCTATATCTTATGACCAACAGAGCTGTTTTATTGGGGTTATAAGACATGTTTGTTTCTTCAGCAAACTCTTCGCAGATCTTCAGGAGAATGCGCAGCCCTCTTATAGACGGTGCCATTAGTACCATGTCGTCCGCATAACTGATATTGTTCAGACACTGTCCTCCGATGTGGCAGCCTACCCTTGCATTGTTTAGCCTTTCAGTTAGTTCGTCCATGTAAAGGTTGAACAATATCGGGGACAGGCATCCACCCTGTCTGACGCCGCTCTTTAGGAGGAAAGGTTCGGAAAGACCATCTTTCCACCTTACTAGGTTTTCCTGCTGTTTGTGCCACAAGTCGAGGATGTGTATCACCTCCGATGATATGCCTCTATCCCTGAGTTTAGCCCATAACAGCGGGTGAGAAACCCTGTCGAAGGCCTTACTCAGGTCGAGGAAACATGCGTATGAGGTGGTTTTCTTATTTCTATAGTATTCTAGTGTTCTTTTCACAGTAAATATGGCTGCATCGGTAGAGGTCTGCTTTTTGAAACCCATTTGGTTGTCATTAGTTTCCATGCTGGGTCCGACTTGATCCAGTAGTAAACGTTCGAATAATCTTGCGACGGCAGTAGCAATTGAGATCGGTCTATAGCTGTCCTGGACGGTTGAGTCTGACGATTTAGATTTGAGAATGGGCGTTATTATAGTTCTTGTCATATTATTTGGTAAGTATCCATTCTTCAAAATATCAGTAAATAGCCTCGCCAGCAGCTGTAAAATTGGTCCTCCTGCGTGTTTAACGTGTTCAAAACTCAGTCCGTCATGGCCTGCTGACTTCCCAGTTTTCATGTATCTCATGGCGGTGTTAATCATGTCTACTGTGATTGAGATGGTGCTGTCTTCATTTGTGAAATGACTAGATGGTGATTCACTTGAGGAGATCGGAGAGGTCGGAGTAGAGGTTAAAAAATGTTCATCGAAAATGTTTGCGATTGATT
The DNA here is from genome assembly GCA_022606495.2 of Halesus radiatus. Lineage (NCBI taxonomy): Eukaryota > Metazoa > Arthropoda > Insecta > Trichoptera > Limnephilidae > Halesus > Halesus radiatus. The sequence continues at coordinate 24,645 of JAHDVE020002006.1, read as the reverse complement.
TAGCGTTCGTTTCTCCATTTATGTTGCTTGAAATTTTACACCGTATGTTGCATTGTTTATTCAACTTGTTCCAGAACTGTTTGAAGTCACGATTATCTAAATCTCTAGCTATTTTGTTCATCTGAATTTGTTGTGATTCTCTATGGCGTGATGGTTAAGTTAGTTAACATAAATTAATTGCTTTAAAGATTTTCAGGGAGAAATTATTTCTACGAAAGGTTTGGATATACGAGTATATTTATGTATTTGATGGTTCTTACAACCTCCACAGAAACATTTTGAACCATGGTGGGATGCGAAGAATTGTTCATCGTCGCAAACTGCTGCTATCTTATCATTTTGTTGTAGTTCTGACAATACTCACGGTTTTAGATTATTCACCATAACTCATTTTTATAAGTGCTTCAGAGAAGGCAGGGTCGACTCCCCTTGACATCGAATTCGAGCAGCTGTTACTTTAGTGTCATTGTCCCATTTACAATTTTAAAACGTAATCCGGGTTGACGTGAATAAAAGTAATGTTTTAATTATGGATTTTAAAACTTAAAAAATATCTTTCCTATGAATACATTTCCACTTTGTTATCAAATATCTAGTCCGCTGGCTAGTCCTAGTACCTACACACAAATTAAATTTTAAACATACATAATTTAAAAAATCGACCCGAAAAATGTTTTATTTTTATATTTTTATTTATATAGCAAATATGATAATTTAAAAAAAAAATTCAATAAACCTGCAAATAATTTTCTAAGTTCCCTTTAAAATTATGAAAATTCTTTTTTTTTCATAGCATATACTTTATAATTTAAAACAAAAAAAAATAAATTACTTCTCATCCGCACTAGATATTACTAAACCCTTGATTAAAAAAATATATCATGCAGTTTGGATGGGTATTTTGGCCTCAAAATCAAAATTAAGTTATGTATGTAACAGGCAGCGCAGCCGTTCTCCTTAATGGTCGATACTATTATTACTCTTTGAGTCAAAGTTTCTAAAAAGGTACACAATTTTATTACTTATGTTTAGTTATGGTTTCCTATGAATAGAATATAAAACGGTATACGGTAAAGCTCATCCCTGTTTTGACATTTGACATTTCTAACCTCAAAACTGATCAAAACCGACCGTCCATAGATTTGGAGCGTTTTGGCGTCCTTTGAAAAATTGAAGTTTGGAAAATTATTTTAACTATGGAAACTAACTTTAGAAAAAAATAAATATACTGGTATTTACGTTGACAATTGATAATAATATTTTTTTTTATTTTCCTGTAGTTCCTTATTCCAGGATTCAATCGAAGATCTAAGTTATGAATCGCATATTATATATCTAAATTTCAGCTAAGCCACCCTTGGCTTGTCAAGGTGTTGCAGCGTTACTGTCTCCTAGAATGGTGGAATGTATGTTGCAATATGAATGTGTAAGTCCGAGAATAATGTGGATCAGATTCAAAATCGGGTTGACAAGAGTGTTTTTAGTTATATGCTATGCTCCTGTCAACTCCGAAAGCGATGAAGTGAAAGATGATTTTTGGACTGGTGTGAGCGATGTGATGAGATTAAAAAATATGAATGAAAGGATTATAATGGCAGGGGATTTGAATGGGTGGGTGGGTATTAGAAGGGATGGTTTTGAATCAGCTTTAGGTTTATTTGGGGATAAAAGAACGAATGACAATGGAAACAAAATGCTTGAAGTATGTTTAGAGTGGAACCTATTTGTATCAAATACTTTTTTCAATCATAAAGGTATCCATCAATATACGTGGGAAAGAGGAAATGAGAGGTCAATGATTGATTTTGTAGTAATTGACTCTAGGTTGAGAGCCGTCACCGCAGACACCAGAGTTTTCAGAGGGGCTGAGATAGAAACCGACCATTTCCTGGTTGTGTCGAGAGTAAACCTCTTCCGCGGCTGGCGCTCTAAAGTGAAAACGGTGTCGACCCCAACTAGAGTCAAAATAGAAAAATTGCAAAACGATAATGTAAGAATTAAGTATGAAAATTGTGTAGAGATGAGACTGAATGATAAGGTAATGGACGGTCTAAGCATAGACGAAACATGGGACCACATAAAAGTGAGCCTCTGTGAATCTGCTAGAGAGGTATGTGGAATAAGTACGCAAGGTAGAAAGAAAGGTGATGCATGGTGGGATGATGAGATTAAAGCACTGGTCTCAGAGAAGAAGAAAGCGTGGTTATTTCTGATAGCGGCTGGCAGTGCTTCTAGCGAAGAGAGGGATAGAGCGAAAGAAGTTTACAAGGGATGCAAGAAAAGAGTACGTGATGGAGTGAAAGAACGAAAGAAACGCCTGGAAGAGGAAGAGGGGATCAAAATGACAAACCACTTCCAAGAAAATATTAAACTATTTTGGAAGGAGGTCAAAAGGTCACGGAATGGTCCAGAAAGTGGATGTGTGAAAGTGATAAAATCGAAAGATGGAAAAATGTTGTCGAATGAGAAAGAAATAAAAGAGAGATGGATGAAATACTTTGAAGAGGTCTTCGAAAGCAATCCGAGTGATAGAGATTCCAGTGGCGAGTCAGGTATGAATGACGATGGAGTGAATGTTCCCAAAATTAGCATGGATGAAATTAAAAGATCAATTAGATGTATGAAGAATGGTAAGGCTGTTGGTTTCGATAATATTGCTGCTGAATACTTTAAAGGAAATAGCCGTATAATTCTCACATGGTTATACAAACTTTTTAACCAGTGTCTAGAGGAGGGTTACACCCCATTAGATTGGAGAAGGGCTGTGATCATGCCTCTATACAAAGGTAAAGGGTCACGCATGGAATGTGGAAATCACAGGGCTATTAGCCTGCTAAGTTCAGTTGGTAAGCTGTATGGTAGGATATTGATTGAAAGGGTATAAATGAAAACAAAGGATAAAATATGGGATGTGCAAGGCGCATTTATGAGTGGAAGGGGGTGCATGGATCAGATTTTCTCGTTGCGTATGCTCACAGAGAAGTTTCTGGCAAAAAAAACAGAAACTTTTCTGTGCTTTTGTAGATCTACAAAAAGCATACGACAGAGTTGACAGAAAAAAGTTATGGAAGGTGTTGTCTAAGTATGGAGTGAATACAAATCTTATACAGGCAATCGCATCTCTGTACGAGGGAAGCGTTGCATGTGTTAGGGCAAACGGTGATTTTACGGGGTGGTTTGACATCACAAAGGTGTTAAGCAAGGCTGCGTAATGTCACCGTGGTTATTCAATCTATACATGGATAATTGTATGCAAGAATTGAAAGAGGTGGGCCTGGGCGCGAAATGAGTAGTCTGCAAGTATGTTGTCTGTTGTATGCTGATGATGCGGTGCTGATTGCTAACAGTATGGAAGATCTACAGTCCCTCGTATCTAGGATGAACGAAGTATGTATGAAGAATGAGCTAATGATGAATGTAAATAAGTCCAAAGTCATGGTGTTTGAAAGAGAGTACGAAAACAGTATGCAATATAGTTGTGAATGATGAATACTTGGAGCAGGTTGATGAGTTTGTGTATTTGGGAAGTATGTTTACGAGAGATGGAAAGACTGATAGGGATATTGAAAGAAGGGTGAATGCAGGAAACTCCATTAACGGAGGACTGAACGCGGTTGGCGCAAACAAAAAGTTGTCCATGGAAGCGAAGCTAGCAGTCCACAATGGAGTGCTGATACCAACCTTGATGTATGGCAGTGAGGCATGGAACTGGCAGAGGAAGGATGAAAGTAGACTGAATGCTGTAGAAATGAGATCTCTGAGACGAATGTGTGGTAAAACCATGTATGATCGAGTGAAAAATGTTGAGATTCGTAAAGAATGCAAGGCTGATGTAAGCGTAGTGAGCAAGATTAAGAAAGGGACGCTTAGATGGTTTGGGCATGTAGAGCGAATGAATGAAGAAAGGAGTGTAAGGAGAATATATGACGCGAATGTGAATGGAAGAAGAGCCTGGGGACGCCCGAGGAAGACATGGCACGATCAAGTGAATCAAATACTCGAGTCGGGCCATGTCAGAAGTCGGAATAACAGAAGAGAATGTATGAGGCGTTGTATGAATGTGAATGAAGCAAGAAGTGTATGCCAAGATCGAGTTGTTTGGCGGTCCGTCCTCTCTGCCTACCCCTGCGGGGAAACGGCGTGATGGTTAGTTAGTTAGTTAGTCACCCCAATATAAATATTTTTCTCAGACGACGAAAAACGTATTTATTATTTTAAAATTACTTTGTAGTCTCATAAGAAATATTTTGTGAAAACCACTGTTTAATATATATTACATGTTTTGGAAGCGAGGCTTCCCTCATCAGGATACACAGTATCAGGATGACAACCAAAAAACTTTATTCCAAACTATTAAGAACCCCGGGCAACGCCGGGTACCTCAGGTAGTAATATATTAATTTATTATTAAATATTTTATAATATATATTTTATCTTAACATACCTTATTATTTTTCTTTGTTTTTTATTTGTATATACCTACTTGTCATTATTTTATACTATCCTCAATACTGTGTATCCTGATGAGGGAAGTTTCGCTTCCGAAACATCTTGATATTTATATATTAAAAAGTGGTTTACACAAAATATTTCTTATTAATTTTTTAAGTATATTAATTGGTATTTTTTTTAAAGAAATTGTTTTTTATTCCTTGCTATCTCCTTTACGTGATATGAAGTTTTGATATAAATTTCTTACGGAAATAAGGTTTTCGTAGTAACGTGTATTTTATGAAAGTGCTAAAAGATGGTGCTCGTATCTCAATTTGTGAAAGAAAGGACTAAAGACGTTCTTAGACGATCTTTTTTTTTCGTCTAGTTTTCAATGGAATTTTCAATAGAATTTTACTTTTTTTTCTATTGAAAAGACAACTCGTGAGCAATCTGGATGAACAAAAGTATCGTCTAAGAACGCCTTTTCGAATTTTACTAAATAAAGTGACGATTTACGGAAAACATTTTTTTTTTATTTACAGTAATTGATGGATTTGAAGAAAAAATGCTATTAATACTAGCATTGAATATTTTTGCACACTGGCGGGTAGGCCCAAAACCATTTGAATCCAGGCCGGGATATTAAATCAAATAGGCCGCTTATCTTATGAGATGGTTTTGGTAGGCGATTTTACCATTCGCGGCGGCTCTGTAGGTAAGTAACTAACCTCCGACTCCACTAACCTCTCCACATTTCGAAATAAATAAATAATTATTTTTATTAAGTAGGTACCGAGAAGATACAAATAAGAAAAGAAAGGCTAAACTGATTAGTTTTCATTTAAAAGATTCCAATTCTTTTCACTTAATAAGGAACTCCAGTCCATTATTATTTTTAATCAATAATGATGTTCAAACTTAAATACCAGGATATTTCGTTTTTTTTCTTAAGTTAGTTTTCATAGTTAAAATAATGTTCAAAGTTTCAATTTATCAAAACGCTCCAAAAACGGATTAGTATGGAAATTATCATTTTCCGATTTTTTTTTGTATTCTAAATATGTATTTTTTTTAGTTTTGGCGAAATTTAAACCTAATTTGGGTGACTTTAAGCTCTATAATTGTTGTTCAACATAAACAACTATTATTAATGAAAGAAATTAGAGCATTCACGATTAAACCAATTATAAATACGGATATTATGATAATGGTAATGGTCAATACTCTTATTATTCTTTGAGATAAAGTTTCTAAAAAGGTAGTTAAATTTATTACTTATGTTTAGTTGTGGTTTGCTATGAATAGAATATATAATGATTTACAGTAAAGCTCGTCCTTGTTTTGACATTTGACATTCCAACCTCAAAACTGACCAAAACCGACCGGCCATAGATTTGGAGTGTTTTGGCGGTCTTTGGAAAATTGAAATTTTGAAAATTATTTTAATTATGAAAACTTTAGAAAAAAACGAAATATGCTGGTATTTAAGTTAGAACGTCATTATTGACTAGAATTAACTAGATTAAATTGGACTAGAGTTCTTTATTGTTGTTAAAAAAAACCTTTATTAAAAGAAATACGGTATATTCATCGGCAATTCAATTTTGAATAAATATGAAATTTAATTATTATTATTATTTAAGTTTTGAAATGGGTACATAGTTTTATTACTTATGTTTAGTTATGGCTTACCATGAATAGAATATAAAATCATCTACGGTAAAGCTCATCGTAATGACATTTGACATTTTAACCTCAAAATCGACCGGCCATAGATTTTGTGGATTTTGGCGGGCTTTGAAAAATTTAATCTTAATAGATCATTTTAACGCTAACTTAAAAAAAAAATTGGTTATAAAAAAATAAGTTAATAAGTAAAAATACTAAGTTAGAACGTCATTATATAACAAAACAAAAAAATGGACAGGAGTTCAGTATCATTAGGAACAAAAAAAAAAGAAATTACTTTAAAACTTTTTTTTACGGAACTTTTTTAGTTAGATTTCTACTGGACTACTGGACTACTAGACTACTGGACTACTGGACTACTGGACTACTAGACTACTGGACTACTGGACTAGTAGACTACTGGACTACTGGACTACTGGACTACTGGACTCTAGACTACTGGACTACTGGACTAGTAGACTACTGGACTACTGGACTACTGGACTACTGGACTACTAGACTACTAGACGGGACAACCAAGCATGTTTATTCTATCGGCCCACTCACAGTCATTATCACTGATCAGCACAAAAAGTCAACCCGAATATGGATTAAGTAATTATGCTGGTGTTTCGTAACTAAATACACAATTAATTACCTATACTTGTATAGATTTAGGCAGTGGTGTCAACCAATTTCCCTGATAAAGGCTATCCAATAAATTAAAAAATATATACACAAATGATTTATTTTGTTGTATTATTCTCATATATAAAAAAAAACATTAATGTTTTCATGTTCAGCAACAGCTTTTTTTACAGTTACTCCACACAGGAGACCCCGAGGGAAATAATTTCCCTCAAGGCCTATTTCATATTTGGGGATGCTGTGTGGAGGGTTTTTTAGAGGATAGGAAGGAGTGAACCTGGGTCTTGAAGCGACCCATGTTGTAGGAGGGAGGAAACACAGAGGCCGGCAGATCATTCCACAGCCGAGCTGTTGAACACAAGAACGAATCGTGTTTTTCGAATGTGCACCGGTGCCGAAGGGATCAATGACGGTAGTTCCTCAGAGCATCTTCCAATAAAATACCGGTAGAACAAGGACAGCATTCCCACCTGACGTATGTGCTCCAAAGATTGCAGTCCTTTTGTCGAGATAGGTGAATCTGTATTTTTTTCAGATATTTTAGGGCTCCGGACCAGAGGTGGCTGCCAAATTCTACAGTGGGGCGCATGATCTCAGGACATTTAAAAATATTAATGCCTGAAGAAAGCCTTTGAAACGCTGAATAATAGTAGGTACTAGCGCTGGATAAAATCCAGATAAAAAATCCAAATAATTTTTTTAAACGTTAACATTTATTTGCAATGAATAAGTAAATAAAACGTTATATTAATTTCGAAGGCAACAACACCCCCTCCCTCTTTAGACGCATTTTTCATTTGTCTTCTTTCCGGAGACGACAGATAACTTTTAGCAGCTTCCAAGGGGAGATCATATTTCATCCATCGTCGTCGTGAGTGAGGGGAGGGGGTTAGAAGGACTGCAAAAACTGTGTTTTCGAGGGGGGTTGGGCGATAATGTCGATTGTACCAGTATTTAGGATGTGTAGATAGGGGGAGTTCTCCTAGTGGCGGACAGTTTCATCAAATACAATAATAATTATAATGTTTTATTATCTTCTTTCTTTCTTTATAACAAAATAACAGACAATGATATCCTCACTGTGATTTCCCGTGCTGTGGTTTCATTTACAAAATATTAAATTGATGTGCTTGATGAAAAAAATAAAAATAAGTCTATGTGCAGTTGAGTTGTTTCAGTATTAGTCTGTATTTGTTAATATATTTTCTATTTATTATCATGATGATTATGAAACTATTTAATGTTTTTTTTTTTAATAATTTGCATTTATTACAAGTCAACAATTTTATTAATCAAAATAAAAACACAAAAAATATATCTTTAAAACGATTAAACATTAGGTTATAATTGTATAGAAACACAAAATGGCCTGTAGTACCGGACACAGTAAAAACAGAACACTCTTAAAATAACTTGACTAAATCACTAATATACGAGTAGAGTTTAACGAAAAAAAGTTTGTAGAACTCAATCCTAAATCCTCAGCACGGGAAATCCCAGAAAGGATATCATTATTTGTTATTTTGTTATAAAAAAAGAAGGTAATAAAACATTATTATTATTACGATTATAACATAAAGACAATGGTTCGGGAAGTAATTTTTATTTGACTGCCCGTCCTTTGGGTTATTATTAAAAAAATAGGTAAAAAAACACCGTTTTTTTCATTAGATTTCTCGATAACAATACGCATTGATATACTAGACAAAATTTTTACATTGCTAATTTTGTCTGGTATGTCTCGTTTAATATTTTACGTTAAATACTAAACGAGATGACGCAGGAACAAACTTGACGTGTACGAATGTTTTGTGGGTTTCGGGTATAGTTTTTTTGTACCTGAACGTTTGGAATACAGCTTGTTGCGTTCGGGCGATAATATAGGGGCCGTATCGTGTACTTTCGCACGGGTAAGGCGGTTAATACAAAAAACCCTTTTGAAGATCAACACATTCCATTCAACAATGTTAAAGTGTCATTCCGTTAAAACACTTTCGAAAGTTGACGACTTTCTTGCATATAAACTGGGCCAGGGAAACCAATTGGATGTCAATAGATTGATTTTGGCGGCTCGATTAATGAGCCGGTGCATTGTTGTGATGGAAGGTATTTTTTTAAAGTTGCGTTCTGGGTTGTTTTTCATCAATAGGAGGGCGTACATTATCCAAATGATCAGGAATAAGATTTTTGGCAGAACGCTAACAAAATTAAGGTTGGAATTACAAAATAAAATGATTTGTAACTCCATAGTACAGAACATTGCCTTTATGTCAGTTGTACGAACTTTTACCGGCACAAGCTTGGTGAGTCCAACCTTGACAGCTTAAGCACTTAATCCAATCGTCGTCATTGGTTTCTAGTTTCTAGTCAGACTACACAAATATTTTCTTTGTTTGCGGTTTTCGCTGTCAGTAGTTCGCCTTTCTTTATTTATCGCCTCCTAGGATTTTTTCTATCTATTTCCTAGGATTATCTGAAAACAAAATATTATTCTTATTTTAGAGTAAATATAGAGAAACGTTGACCTTTTTTATTGTCCGGCATTAGGGCAAAGTGTTTTGTCCGATACTAGGAGACAACCAACAGGGGTGGCGGTGGTAGTGTTAGATAAGTTATGGGTACAGTGGATTGGTACACCCGGTACAGGGAGCAGGTCAGGACTGGCGGTCACGAAACTTTGTATGCAGGGACGGTCCGTGGCGAGGGGATGGGAAGGATTTCCACATTACTTTTAAAAGGAGGAGAAAACAAAAAAAAAGTACATAGATCGTTTGACTTTCATAAGAAATCCGTGACTTTATCACAGATTATACCAAAAAACAAAAACACATGGAGTAATCGCAATCTGTTATCCAATAGTCAAAAATATAATAATAATAATATCTTTATTTTAATTAAGTTTAACTGTAACTAAAATACATGTACGAGTATAATAAAGTGTACAGCGGTTTATAAAGTACATATATAGAAAATAAAATAGAAAATAATATAATAACAGTAAGTAACATGTAAAAAACAGAAATGCATACTCATAAGTTGATGTTTCACACAACCCGCCAGACTAGGCTAGCCTGTGTTGATTCAGTAATTTTGCATATTATTTTATAATACCCATGAATATACACTTATATTAACATATGCTCCGTAAATGGCTAAATCAATAACTTTGAATTTGGGCGAGTGCACCGGTAAATGCCCTATCATTACTTTTAATCCAATTTTTTACATTGTGCTTGAATTTTTTTTGTGAATCAGTTTTTTTGATGCTAACCGGAAGAATGTTGAAAATTCTTATCGCAAAGTGCCTAGAATTCCGTTACCCAAAAGTAGTATGAGTTTAAGGAATTTGGAGTAAATCTTTGTGAGTATTTCTAGTAATGCGAGTGTTTAGTCTTTTTTCATAGTATTTATGTTTGTTTTAATATAGTTGAGTGAGGATTGTTCTAGCGTAAATCAGCCGAACGTCAAATACTCGCATTACGAGTATATTAAAAATTGAGTCTAAATTGATCTCTAAATATGCTATTCCAACTGATGTCAGAATTAATAGATTTGCCCTAAGTACGATTTCGTCAGCTGGAGGCAAAGGTCACGTGACACCCATTTTGGCACCAGCTTAGTTCATTGCCGTTCCCGTTTGTTTCGTATGATTTTGATTGCGGTAAGAAAATTACAAAACATTTATAAAAAGGGTCCAACTAAGTACTCTAACAAAAGATTAGGTATTTGTAAACAAGCCGAACCTTTTTATTTATGTGCTGTTTTTCTTAAATTGGCGGCACGCCTAGCTCGCCCCCGCCCCTCTTATTTTGGTTTCTTCCTCTTGCGTGTTAGGGCATCTCTATGTATTATCTGCCAGTATTTATTTTGTGTACCAAATACAGACTAACACCGAAACCACTCAACTGCACTTAAAACACCTCACCTTACAATTATTTATTTTTTCCAAACACATCAATCTAATATAATGTAATTTGATATCTTGTAAATGAAATCCTCAGCACGGGAAATCCCAGTGAGGATATCGTTATTTGTTATTTTGTTATAAAAAAAGAAGTAATTAAACATTATTATTTAGTTTCACCCTTTTATAAATGTTCAGTAATTTATATAAATTGAAAATACACTTTGTATATACCACTTTACTTAAAATATATAAATATTATTAAAATATTTGAAATATTTATATATTTTAAGTAAAGTGGTATATACAAAGTGTATTTTCAATTTATATAATTAATAATGATGCCACAAAGTTACCAAGCATTTGAAGAAATTATAAAAGAAGTTCAGTAATTTGTTTACCGCAGTCGAAATAACGCGAAACAAATTAGACGTCAGTCAACCAAAGCTGGTGCCAAAATGGATGTCACGGGACCTTTGCCTTCAGCCGTTGAAGTCGCACTTGGGGCTTGTCTATTAATTCTGACGTCAGTGGATCTAAGTCAGGAAGTTAAATAATATTTCCCCCAAGGATCTAACATTATTTGCTCTACAGCTGTGTGAGGGAAAATTACATAATTGAAAATAGGCAGGAGCCGCCACTGCCTTTACGTGCCTCACGCACGAAAACACCGCCAATACATATTATACGGGTACCTCCAGTTCACAGACACACTGACACAGCGCGTGACAGAATCAACAAACAACTTCTGTAAGAGAACTGTTCAAAGTTCTCATAGTCAGCTCTCTCCTCTTCTCTCCTCTCTCCTCTCTCAAGGTCCGAAGTCGCAAGCCTTCCTCGCCAACATTCCGCACGTTGAGAATGAACTCCGTTTGCTCATCAAACCAACCTCATCAAAGCTTCTGACAGTCTGGTAATCAGGATAGCTAGCCGACACCTTTTGACGAGTGTGATCGCAGTTACTGCCTCCTGTCACGTAACTCAACATTGCCAAGAGGCGGCTACACACAAGTGCGTCTCCAGGGCGCAGGCGCCAGAGTAAAATCAATACCCCCTATCATAAAATCGCCACAACAGTTTGCTTACAGCGCCGGTGGATAAGCGGCAAACCCTGACGTTATTTCGCCCGACGCTGGAGGAAAACCCGACGCCCGTTTCCGTGACGTCACGCCGTGAATGGGCCTAGCGGAGAGGGGGGAGGGGAGTCGAGAGGAAGGGCGGGGGAGAAGGCTCAGTGCCGCGGGAGCCGTCATCCGCCGCCACAGTCTCCATCGGAACACTCCCCACAGGACCACGCAGCGAGCGCCTAACCGAAGTGACAGGACTCGCGCCGCGGGCCTACCCTAGCACTTAGGGTGAACTTCGACGCAGAAACATTTTAAACAACTAAAAACCAACAAAACACTTCAGATTTCTTTAAATTAGTAAAAAAATCGTCAAAAACCTCTTGTTTTTATTTTTCTGTAAACACAATCCGTTCGCGGTCTTTGCGCGTTTTGTTGTGTCCGCGTTTGCTTGACTAGCTTCCTCGCGGATCTCGCTCGAAGGCCAGCATGTGGTGGTGGCCCTCCCTGTGGATGGGGCTGGCCTCGGCAGTGCTGGTGGCGGCCAAGGGGCCACTGTTCACCAACTCCTTCCTGGTGCGGCTGAAGAAGGCGGGGGGCCCTCCGCTGGCCCAGCAGGTGGCTGACAGGACGGGCTTCGACTTCCTCGGACCGGTGAGTACCAAATAAACTACGAAGCTCACCAAATTATATCAAAACATCACCATTGTGTATCAAGAAACTCCCAGAGTAAATTATCCATCGAAGTGGTTTAACAATATGGTCATTTGTTGACTAGAAATTTTATCAATTTTCAAAATTTTATACAAAATTAATCGGTTCGATATAGATCTTGTTTGACCATACGTTAATTTACTTATGTGTGTATTTATCTTGAAAGTTATTTACTAAAATAATTACTCATTGTTTAACAAAGTTTATTACTTATGTAAAATGTTTGAGTGCTAAAGTACGGTAGAATGGATATTATCACGGGATCGTACGCAGTAGACAATCATCTAAAACTTGTCGAGTAAAGTTCCCATTATTTATAATCTAGGCTTGATCAGCAAGTACCATCCAAAGATAGATTACCTGTTATGGACAACTATGGTATCTACTAAGTGCTTACATGCACAGGTAAACCAGAGATCAACAAGCGGTGACGCACCGAAACAAACAATATTATTATTATTCAAGAAATTAGCAAAATACTTTTCTGAAAAACCAAACTTAATTTGGAAATTTTCCGCGTTTGTAGACACGGACAAGATTAAATACATGTAAGGTTTAAAAGAATGGTAATATTTTTGTTGGATTCGCTTACAGACAGTACATTACTAACAACTTTAGGAAAACAGGTGGAAACAACATATAAGAGGAGCCAAGGAGCGTCCCAACAGAAGCTCTATTAAATTTTACTTATTTAATTGAAACGCACATTATTAAACAATAAAAAGTAAGAAAGCTTTGACTGCCCAACTGGGAACAGATGCTGCTTTAGGACAGTCATATTGACAAGTTTAGTTCATATTAAATGCCATTGAAAAAAAGGGTAATATTAACATAGTATGGTAATATATCTAGAAAAGGTATAAAAATGAAGTATATAGAGATGTGAAGAACAATAGAGAATAAAAATTATGAGCGTACTTATGAAGGGATGAGAAAAACAAATATTATGGAGTAAACAATTATGTATATGTGTTTGATAGGTACTGGTTGGTTCTATGAGGAATGCGTTTAAATAGAGTACTAAAAAATAAAACATTATTTTGTAATATTCATAAGAATGAGTTGCGTATCACTCAGCTTTATGAGCCGACGACTGAACTCGTGGATGCAGCTCTTGAATGCTCTTGAAGTCTTCAAACTGAACTACCTCAACAGTTTACACTCTAATATTTCATGTCTCCATTTCATTATAGATCTAGAAACGTTTATCACCCAACCTAGTAATCGGACTAATAATATGAGTTCATCACATATCGTCAAATTACTCCTTTCCCCTTTGTCAAATCTCACATTATTTCCTATAATATTGGCTTCGAGTAACAGAACGAGTCCAGTTAAAAAAGTTTAATGGTTCAAGAAGCTCAACCAGTTGGAACCATCATACTTGGAAGATCTCCGCGCCAGAGATACTCTTAACCGAGACGTGTCTGCTTGACCCTTCTCGGGAGAATGCGTCAATATTTGGAAACAGAACATTTTTTATTTTGTTGACGGACCATTCTCTAATTACTCCAAATACATAACACGAAATTAAATAAACAGGAGCTACAGGTAAATAATTGATGCACAATGAGAACATTCAAGTCAAAGCCTGAACAAGGATGTTAGATCTTGGAGGTTTAATATCGTAAAGCCTGACACCTAGCAGTTAACTGCCATGTGACCTAAGCTGTACAACTGGTATTGATGATAACAATATCATTGTACTTCTAGAGCGCTGTCTGATGAGATTTCGCCCCAAGTTCACTATAGCAAAACACATGTTTCCATAAAAAGCTACAATGTACAATAGCAACCGCGTAAAGGGTCCGTGGGGTGATACTATAACTGAACGGCGATAATTAAAACGTCCAATAAATTGTGATAAGTATAACTGCTTGAAACGTTTTGCTAGCGCCAGTGTTAGCATTAACGCAGTGCCACATAAGAGGATTTAGCTTACCAGCCATTTGTTTTGCCCCCCCCCCCCCCGAAACAACTTCTGCTATCGCCGAATGCCATTTCTATGCAGCCCCCGTAATACAATTATGATTAATAAGTAACTCCAGTATAATTTTATTAAATTCAAACTCGTTTTTTTTTCTAAAGTTAGTTTTCAGTTAAAATAATTTTCAAAGTTTCAATTTTCCAAAGCCCACCAAATCGATCCAAATCTATGGTCGGTTTTGATCATCTTTAAGGTTAGAATGTCAAATGTTAAAACAAGGATGATAGATATGGTAAACCATAAGTAAATACAATGATAAAATTATGTACCTTTTTAGAAACTTAACTTGTAACTAAAAGAGTAATAATAATGATAATGAATACTTGGAGCAGGTTTATGAGTTTGTGTATTTGGGAAGTATGTTTACGAGAGATGGAAAGACTGATAGGGATATTGAAAGAATGGTGAATGCAGGAAACTCCATTAACGGAGGACTGAACGCGTTTGGCGCAAACAAAAAGTTGTCCAAAGAAGCGAAGCTAGCAGTCCACAATGGAGTGCTGATACCAATTATGATGTATAGCAGTGAGGCATGGAACTGGCAGAGGAAGGATGAAAGTAGACCGAATGCTGTAGAAATGAGATCTCTGAGACGAATGCGTGGTAAAACCATGTATGATCGTGTGAAAAATGTTGAGATTCGTAAATAATGCAAGGCTGATGTAAACGTAGTAAGCAAAATTATGAAAGGGACGCTTAGATGGTTTGGGCATGTAGAGCGAATGAACGAAGAAACTAGTGTAAGGAGAATATATGACGCGATGTGAATGGAAGAAGAAGCCGGGGACGACCGAGGAAGACATGGCACGATCAAGTAAATCAAATACTTGAGTCGGGCCATGTCAGAAGACGGAATAACAGAAAATAATGTATGAGACGTTGTATGAAAGTGAATGAAGCAAGAAGTGTATGCCAAGATCGAGTTGTTTGGTGGTCCGTCCTCTCTGCCTACCCCTGCGGTGAAATGGCGTGATGGTTAGTTAGTTAGTTAGTTATGTCTTTATTTCAGCAGAACAAAGCGGTGAGTGCAATACTCTGCCATATAAAAAGAATACATTACAAAAAACAATTACACGATGTAGAAATAGAATATAAAAAAAATATAAAAAAATAAATAAAATACAGTGGCCTGAGGGAAATTCTCCATCTAAGATGTAGGGGAGCGCCTTGCCACTGGGCGACGGTCTGGACAAGAGTGTTTTCCCATCTCCGGTAGCGCTGACTCGTCCTGGCTATTCTGTGGCGCATCAAAGCAGCAAATCCATGCATCCTTCCCTCTGCGAATATCTGCGAGGCGCTGCATCGCCAAGGGAGGCCGAACAGCGCCCTGTAAGCGTGGTTATATTGTACTCGGAGTGTGTCCATGACGCCTTGTGTATATCTTGTCCATAGTTCGCTAGTGTAAAAGCTCATGCAGTATGTCTGGAATGGTTGCTTCTTTACCGGAGGACTGCACCTGTTAAATGTACTGGCGAGCATGTTGGCACATACGCTCAGTGCTCTTCTTTGACGTTCTAAGTCATTTTTATACATATATAATAGTATTGAGCATTAGCATTATTATAATACCCATATTGATGATTGGTTTCTTCATGAATACTTTGATTTCTTTCATTGATAATAGTTGTGTATATTGAACAACAATTATAGAGCTTAAAGTCACCCAAATTAAGTTAAAATTTCACCAAAACTAAAAAAAAATACGTATTTAAAATACAAAACCAAAGCGAAAAATGAAAATGTCCATATTAATACAAAAACAGAATGCGCACGTGACGTCAGATGTTAGAAATGTTTTGGTGGGATGTTTATATGTAATAAAAGTTATATATTCAGAATCGGCGTTTGCTGATCTATATGAATATATATTTTTGAAGTTATTATATTTTTCACCGGAGTTCCTTATTATTATTTTATGTACTATATTATTGTACTCTTTTGTAGAACTAACTATGAGATAAATGCAACATATAAAAGCCTTCTAGGCGTCATTAAATAAAAAAATAATCGAATTAACGTACCACAATCAACATCTTGGCGATGGAAGGATAAATGACAAAGAAATTCTGTGGTGGGAGGTATTCCGGATTGCAGGTAACTCCACTCAGGAGGCCATGAGATATAATTACCCTCAAGGCCTATATGATCTTTGGGGATGCTGTGTGGAGGGTCTTTCAGAGGATAGGGAGGAGTGAACTTGTGTCTTTGAGGGACCCATGTTGTAGGAATGAGGAAACACTGAGGCCGGCAGATCATTACACAGCCGAGCTGTTGAGCACAAGAACCAGTCGTAGAAGCGATCCGTTCTCTTGTGACAAATTTCAACAGTTTGCAAATGTTGGGTGCACGTTTGGCGTGTTTCCCGACTGTGCACCGGTGCCGAAGGGATCAATGACGCTAGTTCCTCAAAGCATCTTCACAGCATCAGACAGTATTCCCACCTGACGTCTGTGCTCCGAAGATTGCAATCCGTTTGTTAAGATAAGAAAGGAAACCAAACTAAAAATAACGAAAGCGTAAGTACCTAAACACGATCTTCATCCTTCATACTGTATCTCACCGTAGAATAAGGGGTTTCCATTAATTAACGTACTTTAATTAATTATTAGTTAGTTTTTAGGGGATCTCTCAGCTTCCCTTCTATTATTAATTAGTAAGTCGGTGAGCCGTTCTCCATTAGTGGCATCTTCGAAGAAAATTACCACGAGCCGGATTAAAAATATCAATTAAAAGTTTCACAACGTAATTTACCCGTTCTTAATTATTCATTATTCATTGCGTTTTTGGTGATCTGATACCATCGCCATCCCCACCAGTGAAAGTGTTTTTAATTCATTATGGTTTCTTTAAAATATGCTTTTAGTAAACGCATCTTGTTCAGAAAAGGAGTAAGGTTGAGATTTTTCAAACATCGTTACGATTAATTGACGAATATATTGTTGATCAGCGCCATTCGTAATTTTTTTACATTTAAAGAAGGGTCCCCACATATCAAATAATACATAAAGATGCCTTAACACGCAAGGGGAAGAAACAAAAATAAGACGGCCGAGCTAGGCGTGCCGTCAATTTAAGTAAAACAGCAAATAAGCAAAAAGGTTCTTTTTTGTTGATACAAACCGAATATATTGTTGAGTATTTAGTTCGATTCTTTTATAAATGTTTTATAATTTGCTTATCGCAGTCACAATCACTCGAAATCAACGTGGACGGAAGTGAACTAGGTTGGTGCCAAAATGGGCGTCGCATGACCTTTGTCTCCAGTCGTCGAAATGGTATGTTGAAGCAAGTCTTTTCATTCTGATGTCAGTGGATTAGCCATTAAGAATAACAGCGTGACCGTTATTCTTTAAAGCTAATCATAATTGAACCTAAAGCTAACGGGCCGAGAATCTGTGCTACCCGTCAAATTGTGTCGATGTCGAAAACACGCAAATCTAAAGTCTCACACACACACGGAGCGATTTCAACGCTGCTATGTTGCCACGGCGATGATCGCCAGTTCTTCTAGCCGTTAGTAGTACTGGAACTCACTAGTACCTGCAGCGAATGCCTAATCAGACGAAGCGATTTCGAAGTTACATTCAAATAGCAGCGTTGAAAAGTTGTGTTCAAATGACGGATTGAATTAAAAATAACTAAGGATTTGGTAGAAAAAGATTCTGGGTTCGAATAGAAAATAAGTAATCGTGTATTGTACGTAAGTAGTTAATGTCCACGTATTTTGTTACGGCTTACAAAAACTACGTAGTAGAGAACTGATGTAATTAAAATTTGTATGTAGTTGGTCGCGCCGGTAACGGTTCAACTTAGGTAGCCTTTAAATAGATTTATTGTTTTTTTATTAATTTATTAAGTTAAAGAAATACATAAATTATTTCACTTTTTAACCTAAGTACATATAAAATTATTTCACTTTTTAACCTAAGTACATATATAATTATTTCACTTTTTAACCTAAATACATACAAAAATATCGTCCTTGTTTTTTAATGTTGAATTATTATTTTATTTGTTTATGTGCTCAGTGCATCGAAAGCCAAAGAAGAGGCCTTGTGGAGAAACTACGGATCAGGAGTAATTCTTTGGAATCCCATCTCACCTTTCCTATTTTACCCTGCATATCTGAGCAAGTCAATTGATACTACGAGTACTTAAAGGTGATAGCTTTAATTTGAGGAACCTGTGTAACGGGTAGTTTTACGCGTGGTAATCGTTCCCCCTTCGCAGGCCTCGTCAAACTGTCACTAGGAAAAACTGTAACTAACTAACTAACCATCACGCCGTTTCTCCGCAGGGGTAGGCAGAGAGGACGGACCGCCAAACAACTCGATCTTAGCATACACTTCTTGCTTCATTCACTTTCATACAATGTCTCATACATTCTCTTCTGTTATTATGACTTCTGACATGGCCCGACTCAAGTATTTGATTTACTTGACCGTGCCATGTCTTCCTCGGACTTCCCCGGCCTCGTCTTCCATTCACATTTGCGTCATATATTTTTCTTACACTCCTCTCTTGTACCCGTAAAAAATACAAAATACCTACATGCATACATCTTCTACACCTTGTCCTACTCGGGTCGGGGACCTATTCGAACTTCTTATTCGCTACCATTTTGCCCTTTTTTTATTCCTGCCACCTCTCTCAAAAATCTCATTTCGGTAGCTTGGTCTCTGGAACATGATATAGTATTATTACGTACTGCAGGTTCTGCATGTGATCCCACAACGAGTTCTTTAATTTTTTTTTCATAAATTTCTATATAATTTTGACATTTTAAGATAAGGTACAGGTATAAAAATAGATATTTGTATATATATTTATTATAGAATTTTATCATAGTCCTCCTCACTTGGAGATCCTATGGTGAGGTGAACTAGGTGTTGAATAAAGGGTATGTCAAACGTGTCAATAGTGAATCAATCTAAACAGATAAAACATATTTCTTTATAACCAAATATAAATTGTTGCACAACACGTGTATATAACCAAGTCAAGATTGCACAACAAAATCCAATACCAAGCGAGCCAAAGGCCTATATTTCACCGTAAACAAGCCAAGATTACACCATAAAATGCAATGATTTCATAACACATGCAAATAATGTTGCCGGCGCCCTATAAAAATTGTACGCTCATAGGCACGCGCTCTATTCCCGCTCACGAACCTCACCAAGTAACATCTCCACTGTAACGCTGTTTCACCGTGAAAACCGACCACCATCATTTATCTTCAATCTACCCGGACCTGCTCTCCTCACCCAGTGAGAGATCTCCACTCTACCGGAGCCTCACAGCCATCCAGCCTACCCACGACCTTGCAGCAATCGGTCAGACCCAAAAGCCGTCCCCGGATATGCCGTAACCTGAGCCCGACAGCCACCCAGCCTATTCACGAGCTTGCAGCAACCGGTCCGACCCTAATGCCGTCCCCGGATATGCCGCAACCTGAGCCCGACAGCCACCCAGCCTACCACGAACTTGCAGCGACCGGTCCGACCCAAAAGCCATCCCCAGATATACCGCAACCCGAGCACGACAGCCACCCACCGTACCCACAAGCTTGCAGCAACCGGTCCGACCCATTATACACATAATTTTCTGTTATTGACCGTTGAGCTAGTGGGTATAATCTGTAAGTTGTTATGATAGATTATCTATAGTTAGTAATAAGAAAGGATCTTCGAAAAATATTCATACAGTTCTCTCGAGGTGATTTTTCACAAAAAACGGCACCATACAAATGATCCAATTATTTTTATTATTTAAAGGGAAAATGTTTTATTGTTATTTGAATATTTCAAATAAAACAGAGATTAAATTAAAAACCTTGGACGATGATACGGTGTCTAATCATTGGGCGAAAATAATATTAACAGGAATTCGAAATCAGTATCTTCAAACAATTTCAAACAAAAAACAACAATACACGTAATATAAATAAAATACAATAATACTCTCTAATTTAATGTTTGTTTTTGCAATGGAATTTGATAAGTTAATGATCACCATTCCGAGAAAAATCAATTATAAGGACAAGGAGATATATCCCCACTTTGACTACCTTTGCCATTATTTTTCAAGAAAGCTGGGAAACTCGAACAATAATAGTAATTATTGGGAAATGTTTTTCGCTTTTGCAGGGTATTAAAAACAAGGCTTTGTTTTTTCGGGTCCGGCCTTATTTAACTTTGGGCTCGTTTCTGCCGCGTTCGCCTAATTACAGACGAGGGGACTTTGGAACTGATTTAATGAAGTTTGTGTAATGATAATCAGCATTCTTGTTACCTACCAGTAACGCACCATCAAATGGACCTTGTGTTGTTTTGTCAACTTTGAGCTTTAGGGTAACTCCAGTACAATTTTTATAATTTTTTTTTATCAATATTGACGCTCAAACTTAAATACCGAAATATTTCCTTTAAGTTAGTTGACATTGTTGAATATTTTTCGAAGCCCTCCAAAATGCTCCAAATCTATGGCCGATCGGTTTTGATCACTTTTGAGGTTAGAATGTCAAATGTCAAAACAAGTATGAGCTTTACCGTACATAATTTTATATTCCATTCATAATAAACCATCACTAAACATAAGTAATAAAATTATGTACTCGTACCTTTTAGAAACTTTAACTCAAAGAGCAATAACATTATCATAATATTCGTATTGATAATTGGTTTTCTCAAGAATACTCTAATTTATTTCACTAATAATAGTTTTGTTATATTGAACAACAATTATATTGCTTAAAGTCATCCAAATTAAGTTCAAATTTCGACAAAACTCAAAAAAAATACGTAACTAAAATACAAAACAAAATCGAAATTTTTTTTCTCTATACAAATCCAAAAATAGAATGCGCCCGCGACGTCAGATGTTCCAAATGCAATGGTACCAAAATAACAAGCTATTTTGATGAGATGATTTTTTATTCTCTTTTGAATAACGATTCATAAATACTACGTATTATTATAAATTATAAAAGTTATATATTCGGAATAGGC
The DNA here is from genome assembly GCA_022606495.2 of Halesus radiatus. NCBI lineage: Eukaryota > Metazoa > Arthropoda > Insecta > Trichoptera > Limnephilidae > Halesus > Halesus radiatus. The sequence goes on along the minus strand of JAHDVE020002006.1, from coordinate 3,216 downwards.
GTTTTCTGACATATGTGAATATATGTATTTTAAAACCATTATATTCACTGGAGTTATTATTGAATATGTATGAAATTCTTATGAAGATATAGGTATATAGAAAGGGTTGACGAAGCGAGTCCAAAATATAAACTAACTTAAAATGAATGTTTCCAGTTTATAGGCTCGATAATGTCTCGGTAATCAACGGCGAACTAATAGAACGTGTCTCTCATTGTAAATCCCCAGGAAGGTGAATTAGTGACAAGTGGGATCCAATTCAAGAAGTGAGGATTTACATGGAGTTGGCTGGGGGTAACCGTCAGGTGGTCCTTTCCATCGATGTAAACTAACTTCATCGACGGTACCTTCTCATAAACAGTGTTAAGCAAAGCAAAGCAAAGACCCTTTCTTTCTTGAACAATTGGAAATTAATAAACGAAGGAATGAACATCATATAACATTAATTAATAAAGTAGGGAAAAATATTTATTCACCACTTCTCAGTATGTTCCCACTACCAAAACAATAGAACACATTTAAATAAATCAATTAAGAAAACATTGTCATTTAAATACGGAGAAAACACATTATAAATTTAAAAACATAGATGGATAGTTTTTGGTTTAGCTATCAGTTACCACCCTAAATAATAACTATATACAGAGGAGTACAGGGCAACTATTGCCCATAGTTGGGCAACTCTGTGAGGCGGATTAATGAGGTGGCCGTGGGAAGGGATTTGTTAATGCGAGCTTTGAAGAGGTCCGGATTAAATATTGGAGGAAAGACAGATGACGGTAGCTCGTTCCACATACGACCCGATTTACACAAATTGGCGAAACGACCCGTTCTCAAGAAGCCGACATCAACCGTGAGGGGATGTTCCGCTCTTGTCCGTCGAGTTTCACGCACGTGCACCGGCGCGGAAGGGATCAACGCTGTTAGATCCGTCGAGTAGGCTTCATTGAAATATCTGTAGCATACCTACATTGCATCTGGGCATTAGAGATGACAGTCGGTCTGTTAACAACGGATTGTCAATCAGACGAACCGCCCTCCTTTGCACAGAATCAAGCAGGTTAATCAAGTATTTATGAGATCCAGCCCATAGGTGACTTCTAAATTCAATCGTTGGACGTACTTGAGATCTGTATTGGATTAGCAGTTGATCACTATAAGAATCTGCTAGCCCTATACGAGACGCCCAGTTTCTTGGAAGCCAGATTTACTCGGGCTTCTATAGAGCCCCGATACTGGAGCTGGTCTGAAATACTCACTCCGAGAATTGCAATGGAATCTCTGTTGGGGAGGGTGCTCCCATCGAATTGCACCAGACAGTCATCGACCAAATAATGGATATAGAACATAAAGCGTAATATAATAACAATTATTTTTATAAACAATAATTATTAGCCTGAAACACTAATCCAAATTGAAAAAAACCTTCCGAGAAAAGATAAATGTCGCCGACAGGACTCGAACCTGCACCCTTCTGATTGCCGGTCAGATGCTCTACCGTTGAGCTACGTCGGCTTATCGCAAACCCGTCAAGTTAATCAATATATACTAGTGTTTCATTCAATAATTACTGTTTTTATTATATATCACCTGTAAACAACCAACTTTATTAGTATGAGAAAGGCTTGTAACGGCTAAATTCCTCAATAGATGGCGTCGAGACAAATTATGTTTATTAAATTATTGGTGAAAAATACTTTGACTCGTCAAATATTTTTTTATTAATTGATAAACTAAAGTTTTTTAAGACAAGATTTTTGTGCATAGCGCAAAGGGTAACAATTATTTTTATAAAATAATATAATACATGGAATAAGAAGAAAAAATGTTACAACAGTACTAATAACATCATAAGGTATAATGAATGTAAAATAATATATATAAAGAGAATAGAAAAATAAAGAATGTTACAATATTTCTGATAATATGTGAAAGCGTAAGTATCAAAAACACAGCTATGAAAAGTATGCAACAACAATAGAATCGAGGTACAATTAAATTTAATGTATTAAAATGTTAAAACATTAAAGCCTTTTCAATTGCCAGACAATACATCTTAGCTAGGACCCATTTTCATGAAAAAATTGTGAAACCATCCAACTCCATCTTTTTCAGATCAAATTGTGTTGTACGGGGGGAGAGCACAAGAGAGTTAACGGTTTGCTACTCACTGGGGGCTTTGTTCAAATCCAAAAGTATTGTTTTCCCCAGAATTCCAAATGCAAGGTACATACACACGTGAGCTTTGTTGAAAAGTTGGGAAAAGCATTCGCGAAATTCAGTCACATTTCTTATTTAAAAAAATCAATTGGAAACAGCCAAGTCAAACTTGAAACAATAACCGTACTTTACCGCACCGCTCTGTCAACAGCGTGTTTAATGTCGTTACTTTATCTCAGGGTGGGATAGGTGCTACTAGTCGTTAAAAAAATTGTGGCGATCGACTAATATCACTTGTCATTATATCATGGGACAACAATAAAACCTATTACAATTCGAATATGTGTACGTATTTGAAAACATATATTTCATACATATAAAAAATGACGATACAAAATAATCGAATTAAAAAAAATAAGTACACGTTTATTTCAATTTTGTCGCTTGATATGATGTTACCGCTAGGCGTAAGCAGTTAGCATGCAGTCACATTATCATTAGTCGATGCTTCGTTTTGTAGCTTGATACGATGTTACCGCTAGGCGTAAGCAGTTAGCATGCAGTCATATTATCATTAGTCGATGCTTCGTTTTGTCGCTTGATATGATGTTACCGCTAGGCGTAAGCAGTAAGCACGCAGTCACATTATCATTAGTCGATGATTCGTTTTGTCGCTTGATACGATGTTACCGCTAGGCGTAAGCAGTTAGCATGCAGTCACATTATCATTAGTCGATGCTTCGTTTTGTAGCTTGATACGATGTTACCGCTAGGCGTAAGCAGTTAGCATGCAGTCATATTATCATTAGTCGATGCTTCGTTTTGTCGCTTGATATGATGTTACCGCTAGGCGTAAGCAGTAAGCACGCAGTCACATTATCATTAGTCGATGATTCGTTTTGTCGCTTGATATGATGTTACCGCTAGGCGTAAGCAGTAAGCACGCAGTCACATTATCATTAGTCGATGATTCGTTTTGTCGCTTGATATGATGTTACCGCTAGGCGTAAGCAGTTACCACGCAGTCATATTATCATTAGTCGATGATTCGTTTTG